>WOXC01000971.1:0-45193 GCA_011680675.1 Gymnobelideus leadbeateri | reverse complement strand
CCCTCCCACTCATCCCACCTCCCAACCTGGTCTATTCCCTACATGATCCTGTCCCTTTTCTATAGTGGGTACTTCAACCTCCCCTCACCCCAAGGATGCCCTCCCATCCATCATCCCTCCTCTCATCCCCCTTCCCCCTATTCTGCTGCAGGTTGAGATATCCCATTTAGTATGTATGTCATTTTCTCCCTGAACCAAATTCAATGTGAATGTGGTTTTGCCTTTTTTGCCTTCCTATTCTCCTCCTCCTTTGCAACCACTTCCCCTTGTTTTTACATGAGATAGTTTACCTACCATGTCTCTCCCCATCTCCTCTGTTATTTCTTTTCCTTCTTTCACTTTATATATTTTTTATCTCCTTGGGTTTTCTTCTTCCTCAAATTTCTTGAACCTATGAGCTTTATCCATATATAACTGTAACCATATACATACACATTCACATATGTATTCATATGACCACACACCCTTCTTCTATTATTTTCATAGTGAGAAAGATATCATCAGTCACAGTTATTGTTTTTCCATATAGGAATGTAAATAGTTCAACTTTGATAAGTTCCTTTTGATTTCTTTTCCCTGATTACCTTCTCAGGCATCTCTTACTTCTTGCCTCTGGATGTCAAATTTTCTATTCAACTCTGGTTTTTTCCTCAAGAATGCTTGAAAGTCCTCTATTCCACTGAATGACCATATTTTCCCCTGAAACAAAATACTCAGTTTTGCTGGGTAGGTGACCCTTGGGTTCATTTCCAGTTCTTTTGCCCTCTGGAATATCCTATTCCATGCCCTTCGATCCCTCAGTGTAGAAGCTGCCAGGTCCTGGGCTATTCTGATTGTGTTTCCACAATATTGAAATTGTTTCTTCCTGGCTGTTTGTATTTTCTCCTTGATCTGGGGATTCTGGAACCTGGCTATAATATTTCTGGGAGTTTTCTTTTTGGGATCTTTTTCAGGAGGTGATCGGTGGATTCTTTCAACCTCTATTTTGCCCTCTGGATCTAAAACATCAGGCAGTTTTCCTTGAGAATTTCTTGAAGGGTGATTTCTAGGTTCTTTCTTTGATCATGGCTTTCAGGTAGTCCAATAATTTTTAAATTGTCTCTCCTGGATCTATTTTCCAGGTCAGTGGTTTTTCCCATGAGATATTTCACATTGCCTTCTAATCTTTCATTTGTTTGGATCTGCTTAACAGCATCTTGATTTCTCATAAAGTCATTAGCTTCCATTTGCTCCAGTCTAACTCTGAAGGAATGAATCTCCTCAGTGAACTTTTGAGATTCTTTTTCCATCTGGCAAATTCGACTTTTTAAGGCATTCTTCTCCTCATTGCCCTTTTGGGCCTCCTTTGCCATTTGAGTTAGTCTATTTTTTAAGGTGTTGTTTTCCTCAGTCAGGCTGTTGACCCTCATTTCATACTTTTCCTGCATCCTTCTCATTTCTCTTTCCAATT
Organism: Gymnobelideus leadbeateri; assembly: GCA_011680675.1. Classification (NCBI taxonomy): domain Eukaryota; kingdom Metazoa; phylum Chordata; class Mammalia; order Diprotodontia; family Petauridae; genus Gymnobelideus; species Gymnobelideus leadbeateri. The sequence goes on along the minus strand of WOXC01000971.1, from coordinate 43,743 downwards.
TTTCCTCCACTTCTCTTATTTGATTTTTAAAGTCCTTCTTAAGGTCCTCTATGGCCTGCAACCCGCTCATGTTTTCCCCTGGGGCTTTTGGAGCAGGACTTCTGACCTCACAGTCCTTTTCCCGCTCTATGCCCCCAAAATAGGAGTCTAGGGTTGCATTTTTCTGTTTCCTTTGCCTTGGCATGTTGCCACTTAATTGCTTGACTTTTGGGCTTGTTGCCACACTATGGCTTTAAGGCCAGCTAGAGGAATTTTCGTCCGGAACGTGTGGGGGGGCAACTTCCGTTTCTGGCAAGCTGTAAACCCACCCACAACTTCCACCCTAGATCACAATCCAGAACCAGGGAGGTTAAAGCAAGAGCGATTACTCCCCAAGACTGATCGCTGGATCTCCCCACGATTTGTAGGCTGGGAGCCAGACCTGCCTCTGAGAACGACAAAATGGCATGTCTCCTCAGTGGCTTCTAGCCCCCAGGGGAGGGAGCTGACGCATTCCCCAAATACAGGCCCCAAAGTCCATAGGACACTAACCTCTTACTTTGTCCTAGGCATGTCTATGTTGATAATTCTGGAGTCGCCACAGCTCCTGGTGTTCTGGGGTTCCTCCAGCCGGCTGCTGGCCCTGCCGCCCTGGAGCTAAAACCTCGGCTCACGCGGACCTGGGCTCTGCCGGCTCCCAGACTGCTGCGCTGGTCCTTCCTGCAGGGCTGCTAGGCTGTCCTCAGCGGGAGGTTAGCTTCTCTGTGTCGTTCTGTGGGTGCTGGGGCTCCAGAAGTTGTTCAGAGTCCCCTTTTACATAGTTTGTGGGGAATCTGGGGGCAGAGAGGCTTGGACGAGCTGTTTCTACTCCGCCATCTTGGCTCCACCCCCCCCCCCAAGAGGACCTTTAAAGTAGGTGGGAAAGCACAGCAAAATTTATCAACCCCATACTATGTACACTAGACCTGAAGATGTCAGTGAACATGGAAAAGGTCTTACATGGGAGGAAGAAGAAGAAGCAAAAGGCCTGAATAGCAGCAGATGCTCCAGGTATTAAGATAATTCAGGTGATGACAGTGTCACATAAACTATTTCTCTAATCTTCCCCACCAGGTTCATATACATCTTTATTAATATACAAAACCATTGGAGCTGACTAGTCAAACTTTTCCTGCCCCCTATAGCATACATAAGGTCAGTTTAGCATGGCACAAATGCAGTCCATAGTTGCAGCTCTGTCCCTATTACCTTTGTACCCAACTTCTACTATACTAGTCGTCACTGAATTGGAAATGTCACAATGGTAGTTTATGGCAAAAATCAGGGAAAATCTTGAGCTTTTAGGACTTTGAGTTGACATGTCCAGTGACTCCAGTTGGGAAGGACAAGTATAATTCTTAGAATTACAGATCTTAGAACCCTAAAATCACAGAATATTACAATCAAAGTCTAAGATTCCTAAAATCTTAGACTCACAAAATGGAATCAGATTCCTTAAAATCATAATCTTACATTCTTAGACTAAGATGGTCTCAAAGCCATATAATTTCTCATAGAATTCTCTTCTAGAAATGCTAAGGTATTTGACCTAAGAGACTACATTTCCTAGGTTCATTGTGGACAATGTGGGTTGATAAGTTTTGCATAGCATGGCCTGAGCCTCTACCAATGCAGTGCCCTCTATTTATAGGACATGCAAGCCACAAATTCAATACCAAAAGCATTTAATTAAGACATAAAACCAGTATGAATAACAGGAGAGAAACAGTAGTAGAATAGTAGACTTACTCTCTGTTCCACATACAAATGGATGGGACTCACTTAAATCTCTGGGGGGACATACTCTCAACACCACTTAAGCCTGGCTGATCTCCCACAGTAAAATAAGCGAGAGCTATGGTCATTTCAGAAGGTATAGCCTTATTATTAAAGCTTAGGACTCAAGGTCATCTGTGTCACAGAGTTTTACAATAATCTCTTAGATTAGGCTACAATATGCTTCTGTGTCTTGGCTTGTCTCCAGAGTCATCAAGATTCTGCCAGGACCCATAGATTTTTGTGGGATACTACAAGCTCCCACTTCCATATTTCTATTCTAACTGTAGAACTCAGTTTTTTCTGCCTATCTCTGCTGTCTCCTACTACTTCAGAAATCCTATTTTCTTCCCTCCATTTTCTTTCCAAGCAACTTTCCTTTCTCATTTATGAGTAGATTTTTCCTGATAAAATCCCCACATCCACATGAAAATCCTCCAGGATTCTGACTCCTGGTATAGATCCTTTGCTTTTGCCTTTGTGGGCACTTGAAACCACTCTAGAGAACCCCATTATGGGGACTTGACACATCCCTATTACATTAGAAACAAACATCTTCTAATTTTATACTCCATGAATCTTAGACTCTAGACTCTTCCAATTTGTGGCTCTTAGAATCATCTAATCTTAGCAAAGAGATTACCTCATCAAACCCCATAACCAAAAGCTGTTCCCTGTCTCCATGTATGCCTCACCTAATCTCTTTAGGGTTTTAAGATTTAGCAGGTGTGATAATATATAAGCTTTTAAAAAGTTATAAATTTTAGGGGGAAATTCACCTGGTCACACAAAAAGATACAACCAGTCATTCACTGAGCATTTATTAAGTACCAACTCTGTCTCAGGGATTTTGCTAATCCCTGGAGACACAAAGAAAGGTAAAAGAAGGTCCCAGATCTTGAAGAGTCACTGTCTGATTGGGGAGACAACATTTAAACAACTATATATAGACAAGATATAGACAGGATAAGTTTAGGATAATCAACAGAGGGAAGAGCACTATGATTATGAAAACTGGAGAAAGGCTTTATATAGAAGCTAAGATTTTAAGGAAGCCAGGAGGTAGAGTAGAGGAAGGAGAGGGTTATAGGCATGGAGGACATCCAGTGAAAATGCATGGAGTCAGGAGATGGAGGGTGTTGTTTAAGTAACAGCAAGGAGGCCAGTTTCATGTCACTGGATCTCAGAATATGTGTGCAGATGAGTAACATATAAGAACATGAGAAAGGTATGAAGGGGCCAGGTTAGGAAGGACTTTAAAAGTCAAGTAGAGGATTTTATATTTGGTCCTAGAAATAAAAGGGTGATGCTCCAATTTGTTGACCAGGAGGGTGACATAGTCAGACCTAAGCTTTAGGAAGATCAGTTTGTTATAGAAGTCCAGTGGCTAGACAAAAGATAGCTGGTGATGGTCCAGGATGCCATGGGAGGCTTTGGTCTTTATAAATTAAGATCTTTCCTAGGCCTCAGTCTGTCTGATGCCATGCCCATTCAGTGACTGAGAAGTGGGTAAGAGTTGAGACAAAAGATAACTCAATTGTCTGTCACAAAGATATCAATATGGGAAGGGAAGACTCTAGGAGTTTCTGGCTAGAATAGAAAACAATTGCTATTTACATTCAATCTGAGCCATCAAGACCTGAACAATGAGTCATAGAGACTTAGGTGAGGGTTATTATTAGCCATTCAGTGAAAGTCTGAGGGATTTGGGTCTTAAGGTGGTATCAAGTAGCTCTGTTTAGAAACACAATGGGTTTTTAAAAGTCTGTCTTTTCAGAGCTATATTTCAATAAATAATAAAAAACAATGAAAAAAATGCAGAACAAAAAAAAATAAATTGTCCTAACTTTGGGGGAGAAAAAGAGAAGGGGAAGAGAAAGGAGAAGAAGGAGAACAAGAAGGAGGAGGAAGAAGAAAGGAAGGAAGAGGAAAGAAGAAGAAAGGAAGGAAGGAAGAGAGAAAGGAAGGAATGGAAGAAAGAAAGAAAAAGAAAGAAAGAAAGGAAGGAAGGAAGGAAGGAAGGAAAGAAGGAAGGAAGGAAGGAAGGAAGGAAGGAAGGAAGGAAGGAAGGAAGGAAGGAAAGAAGGAAGGAAGGAAGGAAGGAAGGAAGAAAGGAAGGAAGGAAGGAAGGAAGAAAGGAAGGAAGGAAGGAAGGGAGAAAGAAAGAAAGAGGGAGAAGGAGGAGAAGGAAGAGGAAGAAGAGGAAGAAGAAGAAGAAGAAGGAGAAGAAGGAGAAGAAGAAGGAGAAGAAGAGGAAGAGAAAGAAAAGGAAGAGGAAGAGGAGGAAGAGGAAGAGGGAGAAGAGGAAGGAGAAGGAAGAAGAGGAAGAAGAAGAAAGAAGCATTCCCCAACTTCTGCTCAAACTGGCAGGTTGTGCCCCCATAGGGCAGTGACTTCTACCCTCAGACAACAAAGCAAACACAGTTAATACAAAACATTCTCCTAAGAACCTAGTTTATTCCTCCCCACAAATGCAGTCTCCAATTCAGGAGTAAGCGTAGGCTTAGACTGCCATAATTTTAGTGAGGCATACATTTAAGACATATGTCTGAAAAGGTTTAGCTCGTATCACCTGCTTTGGAAATCCTCCTCTCTTTGTAGAGACTCCATGCAGAGTCCTTGTGGTTGTTGTTTGTCATTCATTCTTGAAGAGGACAGATGCCATCACAAGGGGATGTCTTGACTTGTGCATGGATTGGTTATGAATAGAGCAGAGTTGTACAAAGTGGTCAGCCTCACTCTCCCCTCCAGAGGAATCAGTTTGATAACTGGTGAAAGATGGACTGGAGTGTGGAGATCCCTGTGGCAGGGAGGCTACCCAAAAGGCTACTGAAGTAATATAGGAATGAGAGGATGAAGCCCTGCATCCAGATAGTGGAGTGTCAGGGAGAGAAGATGTAGGGGAGAGGAGTAGGAGAGAGGGGACTGGGTAAAATCAGCAGGCCTTGGTAACACATTAGATATGGCATGTGAGAGAGAGTGAGGAATTGAAGATGACACTTAGGTTTCTAGCCTGGCTGACTGGAAGGATGGTGGAACCCTCACAATCACAGGGAAGTTCAGCAGAAGGAATAATTTGGGAGGAAAGTTTAGGAATTCAACTTGGTACATGTAATATCAAAGATATCTGGAATAAGCAGTTGGAGATATCCAATAGATACAGTAAATGAAATGAAGGAATGCTTGCTAAAACAAACTCATACAAAAACAAGAAGGAAGAAAGGAAGGAAATTTATACCAGAGGGTAAGCTCCTGGCCTCAGTCTCCCACCCATCTGGAAAAGGATCACAAGAACCTTACACAATCTTCCTCAAGCAATTAGTGAGAGAATTCTAGCAATGGAAGGTACCTCAAAGGTCACATCTCAGCCAGTTGAAAAGCTGGGCAACAGTGGGCTCTACAATGCTCTCACCAAGCAGTCCTATGACATTTGATTGAGGAAGAGCCCATTGCTTCTTGAGGCAGCCATTCTACATTTGGATAACACAAATTGTTAGGAAGTTTCTTTTTTTCCCCTAACAATGAGTATAAATTCATCTCTTTACAACTTCCATCCATTGCTCCTTATTTTGATCCCTAGAAACAATTGAGAAATCAATTACTCAAGTATTTATTAATCATTTACTATGTGCAAACACTGCACTAAGTGCTAGGGAAAGAGGAAGAAGAGACAAAAATGAAATAGCTCCTGCCCTCATGGAGTTTACATTCTAATGGAGAAACAATATACATATACACAGATCTGTCTATCTTCCTGTCTGTCTGTCTCTCTATCAATATGTACAGATATGTACATATACATACATACAAACACATATGCATATACACAATAACCCTTTGAGGAAAGTTGGACAAGAGTTATTATGATTTGGGGTGTGGGTGTGGGTGTGTGTCAAGGGTGAAGAATTTAGGACAGACATTTACTCTCTAGTATATTTACAAATATACATACGTATATGTATACCATAAGTATACATATACATATGTACATATACATATGTATACTTATACACCACATATACACAGAATGGATATAAACAGAACATGTATTATCTTTTTTCCCCATGATATCCTGCCCTTCATATTTTAAGAAAGCTCTAATGCTTCCCTATATCTTCTCTTTTCCAGGCTCAGACCCATATTCCCACTTAATACTCACTTTATGACATGGTTTTTAGACTTTTAATCATCCTTATTACCATTATTTGGACCCCTCAATTTTATTAATGTCAAATATGGTGTCTATAAACTTTGACCCTCAAAAACCCAACAAGACACTCATTATCTTTTTAACCTTTGGCATCTTTTTTTTTTAATTAAGTAATTTATTTTTAGTTTTCAACATTCAATTCCATAAGATTTTGAATTTTAAATTTAACCTTTGATATCTTTCCCATCAAGACTATGAGTTCCTTGAGAGCAGGGGCTATCCTTTATCTAACTTTGTATCTTTAGTCCCAGTCACAGTGCCTGATAGAAGGCACTTAATGAATGTTTATTGATTGATTGGTACTGAAGATGCAGAGATGAGAAAAAGCAAACTTGAAGAGCTTTTAGTCTACTGGGGAAAGAGTTAACTATAAATGGACTCAATTAAAGCTGTAGGGCTTTCTGTTAACTTATTTGAATAAATGTGTTATCTCTCCATGTCCAGCCTCAACACAATTTCCTTAGAATCCGGTCCCCATCCAATGGAGAAATCAGAATCCCTCTCCCGAAGTCCCCTGCTTCTGTAAAAAACTAAGGGAAATGTCTAAACCAGAGGCTTATGTGCTCTAGACAAGAAGGGGCACTATTAAACTTCTTGACTCTTTTGTTGCTTTTCCAAAACTTTGCAGGACCAAGGTCACTAAGCATTTAGTATGAGAGGTGCCACCAGTAGAAAATAGCCAAATATTGCCACACCATTGTCATCACTGTTTTCCTTAGAATGCTAACTACCATTTCTGTGCTGCATAAGGATTTACAAAGGCCTTTCCTCATACCAGCCCTGAAGGGCAGGTTGTACAAATATTACTTTCCCCATTTTGCAAAATCCTTGTGTGTAGTTCTGATTGCAAATGATAAGTCATAGAGGTCAGTCATAGAGGAGATCAAATATCTGCACAGCCCACTGTGACAGAATCACAGAATGCCAGATTTGGAAGCAAGCTAAGAGAACCTTTAGACCAACCTAAACTACACAAAGATACCATAGTATGGTGAAAATAATTGGATTAAAATCTCAATTCTGCTCCTTACTACCGACGTGACTTTGAATATATTTTAATCTCTTTAAGCCTCTGTTTTCTGAGGGGGTTGGATTAGATGACCTCAGAGATCCCTCCCCCTCTTAATCTACACTATGAATGAGAAATAATTCTACAATATTTGTGACAAATAGATGGCCACCTAGCCTCAGCGTGAAGATCTCTGGGGATTGGTAACTACTCCTTCCCAGGTCAGACCATTTTTCTTTGGGAGAATTCTAATCATGTAATGTTTTGTTTTATTTTGTTTTTCCTTACCTCAACCCTAAATATGCCTTTTTACCGCCTCTATCCAATCCTCCCAGTTCTTTCCTCTACAAAATTCACCTCAACGCTCTTCAAGGGTATGTTGTAACTGATTGTTAAATTTTCAGTGTAAGCATTTATGCCTAGGAAATCAGCAAACACTACAAATCAGGGCTTGATCTATTATTTTATTGCTTGTCTAGACTTAAGAAAGTGATAGAGAAAATGATAATAATTCAGGTAAAATTTACAAATGTGTCATGCACACATTTTTTTCAGAGATTTAGTTGTTAAATTTTAACTAACACACCACCAGCCCTCTTGCACCTTCAAATACCTGACCACAGCAAACATGCCCCAACATTGTCTTCTTTTTCTTTTCTGTAATAAACATCTCTAGTTCCTGAAAATGATCTTCCAACCACAGCATATTCTCATGTATTTTAGCATCCTAGTTCCCTTCCTCTGGATTCATTCTAGTTTACCATCACCCTTCCTAAAATCATTCCTCTCCAGGCTGACTCATCCCCTGAGGGCATTCTCTTCCATGCCATAGAAACCTCTTCACCCTAAAAGCTCACTCCATCCCAAGACTTGTTCTCCCGTCAGAAGGCCTTTTCCTCTGATTGCCTGCTTCCTCCCAGAGCCTCCAGTGTAAGGAGGAGACCCAGCACACGCTTGCTCCTGCTGGCTCCTCTCCATGGGACTTTCTCTGCCATGCTGTCTCATGAGTATTTTCACACCTCCCCCTTTTCAGCTCTCTCTGAAGTGTTGTCTTCCCCCATTCCAATGGAATGAGGGCAGGGAGTGTCTTTATGCTTCTGTTTGTTCTCCAAGCTTTAGCACACAGTGCCTGGCACATGTTTAAGATTATGCTTAATAAATACTTGTTGACTAAAATGCAAAATGTAATACAATACTCCAGATGTCACTGAGTTGGAGCAGAGTGTGGAAGGGCTATCCACTCTGTCATTCTGAGTGCTCTGCTTTTTGTAATGATGACCTAAGATAATTACCTCAACTTTTTCACATTTCTTCTTGTTCAGTCATTAGTCACATCCAACTCTATATGATTGCTTGGAAAAGTTCATGGGAATTTCTTGGCAAAGATATTAGAGTGGTTCACCATTTCCTTCTCCAGTGTAACCCCATTTCACAGGTGAAGAACTGAGGCAAATTGGGGTTAAGTGACTTCCGCAGGGTCGCATAGCTAATAAATACCTGAGGTGAGATTTGAACTCATACCTTCCTGCCTCCAAGCCTGCTTCTCTATCCACTGAACCACCTATCTGCCCCACCATGTCACACTATGGATATGTATTGAGCTGGCAGTCTACTCAAACTCTCAGATTCTTTCCCCATGGAGTATTGTCCAGTCACAGCTTCCTCAGTCAAAAACCTAAAATGACAGCACAAATGAAGGGATTCAGGAAAATTAGGAGGTTCAGATAGTCCTTTACTTCAGAATCAAAGAATACATTTGAACTCTGACAGTAAAGGAGCCTGCCTATGAAAACCCAGTAACCCTGACTGCAGATCCAATACTTGCATCATTGATGGCCCAGCTTGCCAGCCTGGCAAAAAGTGGCAGTGGGTTTCCTGGCCAAGCCACATGCCGTTGTTGGTACTCCTTTAGAAGTGCTTTCCACATTGGAAGCTAGAATCGTGACTCCAGCTTTGCAGGAAGAGATACAAACATGGTTTTCACTGTTCAGATGCTACCAAGGTCCTTACTGCTGACAGGGGAAGATTTGGCCCGTCAGATGTTGAACACGTTGCTGGCCATGTCATCCAGCCAAGGCTGTTCAATCTATAAGGAGAGGTAATTGCCAGCAGCTCCATAACTGTGGACTCCCTCTGTGTTCTACAGAGGGACTGGCATTGATGTCAGCTTCAAAGACAGCTGCACATTCACCATTTGGGAACAAAGGTGCTAAGAAGTGACAGATATCAAAGCATGGAGGAGAGGCAGATGAAAAGCAAGGGGGTGGGGGCAGAGAGAGACAGCCTTTGAAGGTAGTGGGATAGAAAACATTTATTTTCATGATGGAGGCTAAGGAATCTTGTTCTCTATTTGTAAAATGTAAATTTTCTCTCTTGGAGCTAATCTAGCTTAAAAGAGGGCAAGGAACTGAGACATATGGTGTAACTGCAGAAAGAAATAGACTAGAACGAAACTGAGCAATGTCCAATGCCAAGAAATTGACCTATGGTGGGTCAGTATGTACAGAAGTAGGAGAGCAACCAATCAACAAGCATTTATTAAGTCCCTACTATATACTAGGCACTGTGCTGGGTGCTGGGGATACAAAGAAAGGAGATAGAAATGAGTGAATATGCATCAAGAGTAGTATAAGAGTTATCTCCTCTAGGCAGGGTCAGCCTTATAGCACAGGTTCCTTGAAGACAAAAGTCATGTCTGATTTACTTTCGTGTAAGTGAGGGTGGGAAAACATTTTTGTCTTTTCTTTTTTTTCTTTTTTTGCTTTTTGGAGGGCAATTGGGGTTAAGTGACTTGCCCTTTGTGTTAAGTGTCTGAGGCCGAATTTGAACTCAGGTTCTCCTGACTCCAGGACCCGTGCTCTATTCACTGCAACACCTAACCCGAAATATTCTTTCCTTCCACTCCCATTAGCAGCTCAGTTGATGTGGTCACTGGGAGTAATCACAGATGATGAAGTGTTAATATAGTAAGGCATCCCCCACAGTGGCAGAGACAGGACCTTGCAAGCAGCATCATAGAATTGTACAATGTTGGAATCAGTAGGGACCATCTATTCTGGTCCCCTCTGCATAACAGAAGGGGAAACTGAGTCTAAGATTGAAGTGACTTGCCCAGGGTCACACAGTTAGAGGCAGATTGAGAACTAGAAACTAGTCTTCCTGACTGCCAGTCCAAATGTGTGAAGACTACAGGGGATAACTCAAAGGGAAATGAGAAAAGACTCTACTATAGAATGGTAGGTGTTGCTGTATAGAATTAGAGGTGTTACAGACCTCAGATATAATCTAGCTCAATCATCTCCTTTTATAGAAGAGGAAATTGAGGTCCAGAAATATTATATGATTTACCCTGTTGTGACTCAGATTATATACAGCAAAACCAGCACTTGAATTCAGATATTCTGACATAAAATCCAAGGCTCTTTTTACCACAAAATTCTGCTATCCTTTGGACCCAAATTTCTTCTCCAATGACCTGCCTTACTGATTGAAATCCTGGAATTAGAGAAAGCCATTCCTTTGTGTCAAAGCATACAACATCCCTTGATAAAATATAAGTATCCATCAGAGAGAGAGAACATATTAAGTTTCCACCAGATATCTGTACCCAAAGATACTTTACTCCAGTCTTTTCAAGAAGACAGATTAATAAAGTGAGTCTGTATCGGATTGGGAATGGAAGTGGAAAAGGAGAATGCATTTAAATGGGCAAATGGGAGTAGAGAAATAGAGAGAGATTTTTATAAAAAAGGAAAGTATGGAAGGTCACTCCAGTGCCATCTGAGAATGAGATGTGATAAGCAGACAGAAGATAGCATAAAAACAGAGGTGCTTAGATTAGCGGGAGTGAGGAGAGTAGAAATTGAAATAGAATAGGATATGTGCCATAATGGCCTATTCATTTTCTCTAACTTCATAAGATAAAAATTTGGGGTTCTTCTTCCATTGGGGTAGCATGATCTTTCCTTTTCCTCCTAGACTATAAGCTCCTTAAAGGCAAGAATCATATGTGGTCTTTGGAACACAGTTTAGATAAAAAAAAAATATTCTAATTGATATCATATACTAGACAGTTTAGGGGATAGAGAAAAAGACCAGTTGGTATTTGTCCTGATTTGAGGTCCATTTAGACAGTGTTAATTATGATTATGATTCTCTCATTCTTCCTCACTTTCTTAATGGATTTCAGATAGAAATGATACTAGAACAAGTCAGTATCTCCCTATTATTCTTCTTTATGTAATGTTCTAAAGCCTGTTGCCCCAGTGGACTGAATAAATACTATTTTTACAATTTAATAAAAGTGTTAGGCTACAAACTCATCTTCTGCAGATTCCCTGAAAGCATACTTGGTACAACTCTAGTAGCAGACAATAATATGTAATAGCACGTAATAATATGTACTTCATCATGCTCCCACAATAGGCTAACCCTGAACCAGTAATTCCATCCCATCCTATCCCATCTTCTTCAACAGAGTGTTCCCACTATTGTCTCCACTCTATCACTTATATTCAGTCTCTCCCTGTCTACTGGCTCATTCCCTACAAACATGTCCATGTCTCCTTTATCCTGAAAAAATCCCCACTTGATCCTTCCATTCCTGCTAAGTATCATTCTATTTCTCTTCTGTCCTTTGTAGCTAAACACCTCGAAAAGACCATCTATAATTCATACCTCCACTTTTTCTCTTCTCACCCTCCTCTTAACCCCTCACAATCTGGCTTCTGACTGAATCACCCCGCTCAAAATACTCTCTCCAAAGTTACCAGTGTTCTCTTAATTACCAGGTCCGGGGGCCTTTTCTCAAACCTCATTCTCCTTGACCTGTCTGTAGCGCTGTTGATCACTCTCTTCTTCTTGACACTCTCTAGATTTTCAGACAACACTCTCTCCTGATTCTCCTATCAATCTGATTTCCCCTTCCCTTGCTGTATTCAAGCTGTCTGCCAATCTGACTTTTGTACCATGTCTGAAACACATCATTTCGTCTTCTTTGATACTGCCACCACTCTAGTACAGGTCCTTATCACCTCATGTCTAGAGTATTGCAAAAGTCTGCTGGTGGCTCTGCCTGCCTCAAGTCTTTCCCCATTCCAATCTATCCTTCATTTAACCACAAAAGTGATTTTCCTAAAATGAAGATTCAATTATCTCATATCACACACACACACACACACACACACACACACACACACACACACACACTCCACCTCCTCAATAAACTATAGTCCCTTTCCCTTCCTGTTGCCTCCAGGAGCAAAGGCAACAAAAGCAAAGGCAAAAAAAGGCAAAATTTAGCAAAGTCCTTCCTAACTTAGTCTCTTCCTATACCTCCACTCTTCTTACACTTTACTCCCTGTAGTACTCTTTGATACTGTGACATTGGCCTCCTAGCTGTTCCACAAACAAGACACTCCATCTCTGAGCCTGGGATAATTTCTCTGATTGTGCCTCATGCCTAGAATGCTCTCCCTCCTCATCTGTGCCTCTGGCTTCCCTGGCTTCCTTTTAGTCCCAACTAAAACCTAATTTTCTACAGGAAGCCTTTCCCAATCCTTTTTAATTTTCATGCCTTCTCTTTTTAAAGTATTTTTCATCCTATATAAGGCTTATTTGTACATATCTGTTTGCATATCTCCCCCATTAGATTGTAAGCTTCTTGAGGGCAGAGACTGTGGGAGTAGGATGGAGGTGGTTTTGTTTTGTTTTGTTGTATAACCAGTACCTGGCACATAGTTGGGGTTTAATAAATATTTATTGACTGGCCACCTAATGACTCAACCATTTGTCTATTACTTTAGCTGTTGCTTTAAATGGGCATAGTGCTGACAGAGTTCATTTGGAAATCACTCACGGTGTACCTTTTGATTCCATTCTTGGATCTTAGGCATTTCATAGATTTCAAACTCTTTTGGTTATCTTTGACAAATTCGATGTCATATGCTTGAAAAGTGACATCTTGTTCCAAAAATATTTCTGTAGACTTCTGACCCATTTATCAAGAACTCTAAGAATAAATATTTAATCTTCCTCCTCTTAATAAGCAAGTCTCAATATTTTAAAAACTCCTTTAAGATAATGAATCCTGTGATCCTTAATGTTGTACTGGTTTTTGTTAGGATACTTTTCAAATTTGTTATGATCTACTTCATAAAACCAAAGATATATTCTATGGCATAGGTATTAATTGCTTTTAGAGTATTCTTCCAATTCAGCTTTGATTTCAAAATGCCACTAAGTTCCTTAAAGTTCTTTTTCTGATATCAGTCTTTTCTTTGATATCTATATAGTCAATGGTTCTTTCCATTGTTTCAACCTCCAGATTCAAGTCTAAAGTCTGCCATGCCTGAAATTCTCTCGTTCCTCAGCTCCACCTCCTGGTTTCTTTGGCTTCTTTCAAGTCAGCTAAAATCCCACCTTCTGTAAGAAACATTTCACCATCCCCCTTAATTCTGGTGCCTTCTCTATTGATTATTTTAAATCAATACTATCTTCATTTAGTTTATTTGCACATCATTTTTGTTTGCATTTTGTCTCCTTCATTAGACTGAGTTTCTTTAGAGCAAGGACTATCTTTTTCTCTTCTTTGTAACCCTAGTACTTATCACAGTATTTGACACCTAGTAAGCTCTTAATAAATGTATATTGATTAATAATAATCTAGAATATGTTAAGAATTTTACCCCGATCAAATACAAATAACATTTCCATATCACTGAAGAAAAATTTCATGAAATGAAAGAAATGTATAGTATATTTCTTTCAAGGGAACAGTAGAACCTGATGTCATCGATGTATATCAAGTGATTAATAAAATAATTTGGCTCAACTTCCTCTTTAATTTGGAAGGCATAGTTAGTTATATTTAGGAGAAATTATGAGAAAAGGACAGGATAGGGGTTATATTATTAATAATATTAATACCTCCCATTTCTAGAGCCAAGATGTTCAAGTCACTTTCCTCACAACAACTCTATAAAACAGATAGTATAAGTGTAATGTGCTCATTTTAGAAATGAGATACTGTGAGTCAGAGAGATTACATAACCTGCCCTTTATCAAATATCTAATCAATGCCCAAGCAAGGACTCTAATCCACCACCTTTTCTGTTTTACATACCCCTTTAAACAAGATCTTTATCATCCAATGGTGTGATGCAGGACTGTGATCATTAAAAGAATCAAATATATGAGTTCCCCAAGGTCATATAGCCCTGCAGGCTAGAACTTGAACCTGAGTTTTTGACCCCCAAGTATTACACTCCTTCCATCCTAGTGCTCTTTTCAGTTGTTAATCTTTCTTTTTTTGCTATCTCTGGAATATATAATAAAGGGAACTGGGATGGGTAACTACCTTTGCTTCCCTCAGGGCCTTGAAAAATGTCCATATTGAACCATGCATCTGAGCCAGGGCAAGTGGACAAATGTTCCCTTCCAAGTCCCTCTGAAATTCTATGAGCCTAGCAGAGGGCTTGGAACAGGGGAGATGCTTAATAAATAGAGAGGGGTTGTTTTGTCTGGACTCATTAGGGTGGGGAATTCCCTCTCCCATTGTAGATCTGAAAATGCATTACAATTTATAGACATCAAGAGCTGCTAATAAAGCAGAGTGCCCGGCACTATTAAGCACTTACAATTGATGCTTGTTGTCTGACTGACAGATCTCAAGTGGGCACTTTGGTGCTTTGGGGATCTAAGTCCTTTCCTGTCACCAATTCCCTGTTTGACTTGGGACAAATCAATTTGCTTCCCTGGGCTTTGCTTTTACAATCTTTCAAAAGGGATAATAATCATCACTGATTATCTTCGAAGGATGTTGTGAGGACCAAATGTGAAGGGGAAAGCTGTTAAAGTTCCCTTCTAACTATGATTCCAGGATCCTAGCAGATGACTCAGTATTCAGTAAGAATTAATAAATATTTGTGAAATTGAATTGAGTCGATTGAATTGAATTGAATTGAACTTAAATGATTTTGTGAAGTGATACATAAGGAGTAATGTTGAAAAGGTGGCACACTGGATAGGGCACTGAGTTTTAAGTTAGAAAGACCTGAACTCAAATTCAGTCACAGTAACTTACTAGTTTTGTGACCCTAGGCAAGTCATGAAACTTCTCTGGCTCAGTTTCCTCATCTGCAAAATGGAAGGGTTGGACTTGATGGCCTCTGAGACTCCTTCCTCCTCTAAAATCTCTGATCCTAAGAATACGGTTCACCTAGTATAATGGAAATACTACTGGAAGAGGAGGTTGGGAGGGGAGTCAAATGTGTAGCTTCAAATCCTAACTGTCTGTATCACCTTAGGCAATTTCACATACTGCTTCTCATCTATAAAGTGAGAGAGTTAGGTAGAATGACCTTTAATGTCCAGATCTCTCTGCAATTCTGTGAGCCTCCCTATCAGATTTGTGCTGACTATTCTCAGCACAAGAGCTGCTTAATAAATTGTAAGGTGTTGCTTTGTTTTGTTTTGTTTTGTTTTTTCCTAGACCTATAATATTATTAAAGGAGGGAACTCCCTCTACCAGCATAGAACTGCATATGCTTCCCAATCTATAGCTTAGAAAGTTGAGTGGGGGCACTGAAAGCTTCAGTGATTTGTCCAGAATCACATAACCAGTCTGTATAGGAGATAAAACTTGAACCCAAGTCTTCCTAACTCATCAGCTGGCTCTCTACCCCCTAAACCATTCTGCCTCTCACCAATAAATGTCTATAGAACTGAATTAAAATAAGGTTATGAGGTAACAAATATAAAAAGAATAGATACCTTGGCATACGGGAAGGAAAAAACAAACCCGAGATTTGGCATCAAAGGCCTTAGTTTCAAACCCTGGCTCTACTACCTGCTAGATCTGTGACCTTGGACATGCTATTGCCTTTCCTTGGCCTCAACATTTTTAGTCTGTTATATTTTGTCTGATTGTTTCAGGTTGTTTTTATTTTTAGACCTGGCCTGTGATTTCACTGATGTAGAAAATACCAAGGGAGGAACGTCACCCAACAAACACACAATAGCAACAATTCTCTCATTTGTAGACTTGAAGTTTTGCCTGGGCCACTGATAGCTTAAGGACCTTGCCCAGACTTACCACTTCAGTATTTATAAGAGATCAGTCTTCTAAGGAGTTCTACTCTTTACCTGCTACGCCAACCTGCCTCATATCCATCTGTAAAATGGTGGAGTTGGACTAAATTACTCCTGATTCAATGAAATCCCAGGGCAGATCCCTAACCCCATCCCTTCCTCCTTGAATTCCAGTGAAATTGTGGCAATACAATTTTTTGTTAAAATTATTATCTTAGGGGCGGCTAGGTGGCGCAGTGAGTAAGGGCGCCGGCCTCGGAGTTGGGATGACCCAAGATCGAATCCGGCCTCAGAAAATGAGCACCCATGCATAAATAATGACTAGCCGTGTAACCTTGAGCAAGTTACTTAACCCCAATTGCTTTAAAAAAAAAATTATTATCTTTCATCTTTAGGAGTCTGTAAAACTGGGCTGAGGTTGCAGAGCTGGTCCTTCACTAGAGACAAGGACAAGGACATAGGATCCTAGCTATAAAACTACAGGATCCTTAGAGGTCATTGAGTTGAGTTCTGTCATTTTATAGATGAAGAAATGGAGATTCAGGGAAGTTGAGACTTGCTTAAGGTCAGGTGGCTAGTAAATTGCCTGAGGCAGGATTCAAACCCCTGTCTTCTTGACTTCAGGGCCAACATTCTATTCATTAAATTACTGACCCAAATTGAGCACCAAGTTCAACTATAAGGCCAATGCAAGAACGGTTTAATTCAGCCTTTGTGAAGGGCCTTGCAGCTGGGGTGTGAGACAGTGGAAAAGCTTACTCAGGGAGATTGTGCAATCTTCTTCCCTGGAGAATTTAGGGTGAAGGTTAGATCATAATGTGAGTTAGGGTGTGGCTCCGTCTGCAGAAAGGGGATGACATTCTGAGGTCCCTATCAACGCTGATGCTTTTGTGGAAGGGCCAAAGCTCAATATGTCATCACTATCCTCTGAGCACAGATGTGGTGGTGGGTGGGCTAGAAGTATGACGAACGACCTTTCTGTCATATCATCTTGTCTGTGACTCTGCCTCTCCCAAAGAGATCTGTTGCCAAAACTTCCTTCCCTCTCATTCTTGAAGATGCCCACAAGAATCCTCTGCCCTCGTGGGCAATGACGTAAGGCAGTACACCTGAGAAATCAGTAGACTTGGGTCCCATTGTGAGTCTAGCTGTTTTCTGGTTGTGTGACCCCAATTGGCAGACACTGTTCATCTCTGGCCCTCATGAACTCACAGCTATAAAATGAAGGGTTTGCATTGGATGAGCTAAAGAATGAGTGACCCTGGCTAGTTCTCCACTCACTCATTGATTGTGGGCACCTAGTCTCTCTGAGCCAGCTTTTTTATTTTTAATCTCTAAAATGGTGTTAATTCCTATCACATGTAGCTTACAGCAGTTTTATAAAAAATAATAGTTAACATTTGTATAGTGCTTTAAAGTTTGCAAAGTGCTTTACAAATATTATCTCACACATCCTTGGGAGTTAGGTGCAATTATTATCCCCATTATGTAGATGAGGAAAGTGAGGCTAAGGGAGGTTATGTAGCTTGCTGGCAATTGTACATCTAGTAATGTCTGAGGCCAGATTTAACCTCAGGTATTCCTGACTCCAGGTCTACTGCTCTGCCCACTGTGACTCATAGAAAGGTTAATAACCTTGAAGTCACTTTGGAAAGTTAAAAATTTTCTACATTAGATGACATTTTTATTCTTGTTTTTATCTCCTCAATTAGATGGGAAAGTCAACAGTGGATACCATGCCCTCTGCTTCTTTTCTGTTCCTAACTACCCTCTTGTTATAACCTAGTAGACAAACAATAAATATCTTATGATAGAATGAACAGTAGTCATAAGAGAGTCAAGATTTTAGGGGAAATAAAAATTTGCCATTACCTTATAGAGGAAATGACACTGGGCCAAGAATTAAATGATTTCACCTATGGTCCTGTTTCTGAAAACAACTACTATGGACCTTGGGCAAGTCATCTGCCCTTCTTTGGCCTCAGTTTCCTCCTGTACAAAATGAAGGGATTGTCCTATATTATCCCCCAGATCCCTCTTTTCTTCAACTTTTGATGTTCCAAGGTCTCCTCTGGCTCTGACATTTTGCAGGTATGTTGGCAATGTTAATTAAGATCCTTTTTATATGTTCTACATTCTGATATTCTCCTTTATGTTTGAAGGACTCTCTGAGCTCCATCATTCTGTTTAAACCATGTTGAAGAGCCCTTCTAGGCTTTAACATTTTATATTCTATTCTTCCAACATCCTCTGTCCTAAGGTTCCTTCCAGTTCCAACATTCTACTTAGTTCAAATTTAGGAAGCAGTTAATAAGTACCTACTATGAGCATGGCATTGTGCAAGGAGCTAGAGAAAAAAAGTTTAAATTTACATAAGATTTAGATATTCAGTTCCTGCCCTCATGGAGCTTGCCTTCTATGAAGAAGATCTAAGACATATACAGATGTCTGTAATAGTCAACAAGCATTTATTAAATACCTACTCTGTGTCAGACACTGTGCTAAATTCTGGAGATACAAGGAAAAGCAAAAAACAGTCCTTGTACTCCAAGAGCTCATAGTCTAATAGAGAAAAATGAATAAAGAAGAATATATGTTATTAGAGATATTAAAAGACCCAAAAGCTGAGTTCCAAGTTTTGTATTCTAATTTTCTGTATACTAAAATCCCTCCAAGCTGATATTTCAAGGCCCCTTTCAGCTTTGATAATATACATTCTAAGAATGGCTTCCACCTCTAACAGTCCTATGTTTGTGATTTTTCTCTATATATAATCATCACTGAAGATGTTATTTTTAATTTGGGGCAGGAATGGAATCTTTCACGTCCCACCAGGAAAGTAACCATTTATTCTTCCTATCCATAAGGTCAAGCCAACTACAACCAGAGAACCAAATCCAAGGTTAAAATGGTTTATTACCTTTTTAAATACTGATGATGATGATGAGAGCTAGAATTTAACAGCACCTACTATGTTCCACTCACTATGCTAAGCACAACCACCCTGGGAGGTAGGTATTATTATTATCCTCACTTTACACTTGAAGAACTTAAGGCAAAAAGAAGTGATGTATCCAAGGACACACATATCTGAGGGTCAGATTTGAACTGGCACATACACTGTAACACCTAGCTGCCTCAATAAAGTTTTACTGTATTTAATTGTGTAAAAACCATGCCATACAAGGCTGGATTTGGTCCTTGGGCCATGCATGGTTTGCCAGCTCCTGAGATAAATCTAATAAATATCCTCAGAAGAGACTTTATATCAGAAAGACCTTCATTCCTTGGATCCATTGCTGGAATGTAGGGTTATGATTACTCTATTAATGGGCACATTCAAGTAGGGACTTGTTGATCATTTATCAGGGATGATATATGACAGATTCATACTTCATTTGGGTTGGACTTCCAACTCCAAAATTCTACAAATCTATTAATGTTTCTTGAAACATTGAAATCAAAGGCACATCATTTGAGTCTCTGGAAAATTAATCCATATTACCAGGAAGAGAAATAAACACTGAAGGAATGGCGGCAGAGAGTGTTTATCTTAGAAAATAGCAAAGATAGGGTAGACATGCTCTTTAAATATTCAAAGGGCTCTTAGTAAGAAGAGTTAGTTATTAGACTCACTATAATTCATCCCAGAGAGTGAGGAAAAGATACAGGGATACAGATTTCTATTCAGCACAAGAAATAGCTACCTTACAATCAGATATACCCAACAATAATGTGGCCTGCCTCAGGAATAATAGCTAACATTTATGTAGTTTTTAAAGATTTTCAAAGTATATTATTACATTTAATCCTCACAGTAGGCCAGTGAAGTAGGTCCTATGATACTTATTCTTCAGATGAGGAAACTGAGGAAGTTTAAGTGACTTGCCTAGAGTCACATAGCTAGTAAGCAAAATTAAATCTCAAATCTTCCTGAATCCAAGTCTTGAACTACATCTACTTTGTCATTGATCTACCCAAAAAAGATAGATAGGTAGTGAGCTCCCATCTGTTGGAGGTAGTTAAGCAAAAGCTAGATGGAAATCCGGCTGAGATTGGGTAGAGAGTATCCCTGCTTTTTTATTCAGGTATAGGACTATGTTAGAGGACCTCTGGGATCCAATCTAACTCAGAAATTCTTTCATTTTATGACTAGACGTTTACACTACAAAACAGCACATCTTCAGAAAGCTATTGTTTTTTATTTAAAGTCCTTTCCCCTTTCATCACTTGTTCATGTGAAAGGTGGGTTGTGACAGGTTTCTGGCAAGCTTCCAGATGTGACAACTTGGAAATTTCATGAATGAGGGTGCCTTTGAGATTTTCCTAAGTCTTCATAATATATCAAGGAAAATTTCAGTGCTTTACGTGACTAAACCACCTTTCCTTCCCTCCTAGTTAGGACCTTTGATGGATGCATCTTTGATGTTTCCTTTCGATAAAGAGAAATATGAAGGCAATGAAAGCTGAGAAAAATAACAGCTTCCATGCTCCATGCACTGTAAGCAAAAAAGAACACTATAGTGTAAGGAAAGTCTTAGAGGCCATTGGGGTAATTCTCCTTAATCTATAGGGGAGGAAACTGGCTCAGAGAGGTTAAATTGCTCAAGGTCACAAGCTGGTTAATATTGTCAATGAGATGTTAGCTCAATTAAATCAACCAAAGAAGTATTAAGTACTTATAATGCACCATTGATAAGCACTGGGGATACAAAGGAAGGTAAAACTCTGGTCATCTGACTTTCAGTGTATATGAGGGAAATAACATTCTACTTGGAGTCAAAAGATATTAAAATCTCATCTTTCCAAATTATTGTTGAAACGGGCTACCTCAGGAAGAAGTGAGTCTTCTGTCCCTAGAGTTCTTCATGTAGATCCATACAGGCCTGAATAAGCCTTGATCAAGTTTCTTATAAGACACTTGTGCTCCCTACAGGAGTTTAGACTAGATAGATGACTAAGGTGCCTTCTGATTCTAAAATCTTTGACTAAGATTCTAGCCCACTTTCTCCTGAATTCCTATACTGGCAGGAGGGTGTGCCCTTGTTTTGGGGGAGATATCTGTACCAATTTTTTTTTACTATACCATCTTAGTAAACCCCCCTTTCTAAAAGCTAATTATCTGGCTGGCTGATATCAACTGCTAATCACAAGAAACAAGGAGCCTAGGTCTCTGATGGAATACAAGAATATAACCCTACAAGAAATGGGAAGCTATGCTTAGCAGAATAGAAGTAAGGATGGGAGGGGGGGAAAGTGCTAAGAATCACCCTGTTTTCAGATTATCTATAAATCCAGGCTAAGGTGTTGTTACTCTAAAGGCTAGATCCTGGTCCAGTGGCCAACAAAGTGGATATGCAAATAAAACTTTATTTTTCCTTGCGATTATCAGTTGATATCAATTAGGCAGTCAGATAAGTAGCTTTTAGAAAGGGGGATTGACTAAGGTATGGTATAGTAAAAAGAGTTGGTACAAATATTCCCCCAAAGGGCCCACTCTCCTGAATGTATGTACAGAGTACAGGAGAAAGTGGGCTAGAATCTTGGTCAAAGAATATAGAACAGAGACTGCTGGAACTGAAAGGGAATGTCAGAACAGGGAACTTAGAATGTTTAAATGAGAAAGAACTTTAGAAATCAGTTAATCACTGGAAAATAGATCTAGAAAGGGTTTCTTAAGCCATCTCATCCAGCCGCTTTCTTTTATTTTATAGATAAAGAAGGGGAAAGGGCCAGTTACCCACTCAGCATCATACAGCTTGTTTCTATCCAAGCAGTCTCCTGCCTCTCAGTTCAGTACTTTTTCTGCTAACCTACAATGCTGTGTGTACTCTATATAATGAGGACAGTTAGAATAACAATTATGTGGGGAACCAAAATGTCAGCACAGCATAA
The DNA here is from genome assembly GCA_011680675.1 of Gymnobelideus leadbeateri. Lineage (NCBI taxonomy): Eukaryota > Metazoa > Chordata > Mammalia > Diprotodontia > Petauridae > Gymnobelideus > Gymnobelideus leadbeateri. The sequence continues at coordinate 21,745 of WOXC01000971.1, read as the reverse complement.
TCCATTAATTTGCTTATCATTAATCTATATTAACTATGGTACTGTATATGCCCATATTGAAAAAGTGAACATGTATTTAAATACATTACTTGTTAAGGCTAAGACTCTTGAAGAGAACCTTGAGACTCAAAGAGGCTAAGTGACTCAGTTGCCCATGGTCACACTGCTAATATCAGACTTAATTTTCAGGGGGTGACTAGGTGACACAGTGAATAGAGCACTGGCCCTGGAGTCAGGAGGCCCTGAGTTTAAATCCAGTCTCAGATACTTAACACTTAATAACCATGTGACCTTGGTCAAGTCACTCAACCCCAATTGCCCTGCCTTCCCCCCTCAAAAAAAAAAAAAAAGAACTGGTTTTCAGTCCAAAACCAGTTCAGACAACAAATTATCCCTGCCCCCATGGAGTTTATAATCTATTAGGAAGGCACTCAGATCCTGATGGAGTGGACTGAGGGATGGAGCTGTATTCAATCTCTAGATGGAGGACCCTATAATTTGCAGCTAGATTCAAATCCTAATGAATGCTTGTTGATTGATTGACCTAGTCTCTGCCGCTTTTAAGGTCACACCTTGTGGCTTTAAAAAAATCAATTTCCTTCTCTAGAGTTCCAGTCAGCTTCCACATGAGATCAGGAAGACAGACCAGACTTGCAGAGTCCCTTTCAATTCTAAGCAGAAAGAGCATTAGACAAAATATGATCATGGAAACCCTCTCTTCACAAAAACACTTCAGTAATTTCCTATTTCCTGCTAAGTAAAGTTTAAACCTCTTTACCCAGAATTCAAAGCCCTCCATAATTTGGCACTGACCCACCTTCCCAGAACTATCTCATAATGTCTGTCCCAATTGCCCCAGTATACAGTCTCTTACCTCTGTGCCTTTGTCTATACTATTCCCTATACCTATCGTGCCCTCTCTTTCCCTCTTCATTTGATGTATTCCTGCCCTTCCTTCCCTACATACACTTTAAAGCCCAACTCAGAGACTACACCTCCTTGACAAAGTTTTCTCTGGATGATCTGGACCCTAGCAGCCTCACATGGGACTTAGTTTTGTAATTAGCTAATGTACTTTTTATGTGCTACTGTGTGCTATAGTTAAGTGTACTTATGTCTTTTCTCCCACTAAACTGTAACCTCCAAGAAGACAGGTACATCATGTTATCAAAATTTATATTAATCCTAACACAGGGTTGATATAACACAGGACTCTGCTCAATATAAGTAATTAATAAATGTTTGTTGGTTGAATGAATGAATGACAAGAAAACCTGAGTTTCTTTCATAGGCTGAGCTCTCCTCTGCCTTTTGCAAAACCCAGCCTGAGTTTCCATATCTCTAAAACAAACAACCAGAGAGAAGACTGCCTGCTTAGCCAACCTATCAGAAGTGCAAGGGTCACCTTACTTAACATATGTGAGAGCTCAAAGCATAAGTGAAAAGCATGATAATTAATCTATTCCTCTTTCTTCATCACATCTTAGTAGCAATTGCTTAAACCAAACCAATTTCTTGGTGAGTGGGTCCCTCTCACCAAGGAAGAAGAGAGAAAAAGCTAAGTGTGGAGCCTAGAATGCATGGGTTCTTACATTCTAAGGCCTGAGGAATCAGGATCTGGGAATAAGAAATAAAGAAGAGCTCAGGGCTTCTTCTGACCCCAGAGATACAAGGCCAGGGCTCCAATAAACTCCACCATTTACTAGCTACACAAGCTTCTTCTTCTCTCCAGGCTTCCATTTTCTCATCTATAATGAGCTGGTGGGGTTAGATGCTGTCCAAGGACCGTTGCTTGTTCTCGCATTCTGTATGCTGTGATTCAGCCAGGAATAATCATCTCTCTGCAGAATCTGTAGATTGTCAGAGCCTGTGTGGGCTTGTTTGGGAGGCTCCAAGTCTTAGCCTACATTCTGCAGCCTCATCTCCCCACCCAGAACTCCAGTTGGGATTCTTTGTTTCAGGCCAGGGTCTTCCCATCCAGTCCCCTTACTGACTGTTAGCAGTGGAAGAAACTTCAGAGATCATCCTCCTGATTTTCCAGATGAGAGAACAGGCCTGAAGAAACAAGGTCACTTGTTCAAGATTACACAGTAATGAATGTAGTGGGGCTCATCTCTTGGAGGAAGAGGAAAAAAGCAAAATATTATGCTCAGTTAAACAACCATTAGAACACATTAACTTATCATATTAGCTAATTGGAAAGGACCTTACCACCAAGGTTACCTTGTATTGGTTTTGTATACAATTAGGGTGTGTGTCTCTATGTCTGTATGTGTGTGTATATACATGTTTTCTCCTCTCTCCTCTGCCCTGCTGAGGACTTTCCCACATCAGATTGATGTTATTTAATAAATTAAGGGACAGACAACAGAGGGAACAAGGTATTGATATGATAAAAGTATAAATTTTATCTACAATGTGTTATCGCTTTACAAATAGTGACAAAGTTTTCTGATTGAATTGGAAGGGGAAATGGCTATTGACTAGGAAGATTGGCCTAGGGATCCTTAAGAGATGAACCTTAAGATGGCGGAGTAGAAACAGCTCATCCAAGCCTCTCTGCCCCCAGATTCTCCACAAACTATGTAAAAAAGGACTCTGAAAAACTTCTGGAGCCCCAATACCCACAGAACGACATAGAGAAGCTAACCTCCCGCTGAGGACAGCCCAGCACCCTGCAGGAAGGACCAGCGCAGTGGTCTGGGAGCCGGCAGCACGCAGAGCACAGGAGCCAAGCCCAGGTCCACTTGAGCCGAGGTTTTAGCCCCAGGGCAGCAGGGCCAGCAGCCAGCTGGAGGAACCCCAGAACACCAGGAACTATGGAGATTCCAGAATTATCAACATAGACTTGCCTAGGACAAAGTAAGAGGTTAGTGTCCTATGGACTTTGGGACCTGTATTTGGGGAATGCGTCAGCTCCCTCCCCTGGGGGCTAGAAGCCGCTGAGGAGACACGCCATTTTGTAGTTTTCAGAGGCAGCTCCGGCTCTCAGCCTACAAATCGTGGGGAGATCCAGCGATCAGTCTTGGGGGGTAATCGCTCTTGCTTTAACCTCCCTGGATCTGGATTGTGATCTAGGGTGGAAGTTGTGGGTGGGTTTACAGCTTGCCAGAAACGGAAGTTGCCCCCCCACACGTTCGGGACGAAAATTCCTCTATCTGGCCTTAAAGCCATAGTGTGGCAACAAGCCCAAAAGTCAAGCAATTAAGTGCAACATGCCAAGGCAAAGGAAACAGAAAAATGCAACCCTAGACTCCTATTTTGGGGGCATAGAGCGGGAAAAGGACTGTGAGGTCAGAAGTCCTGCTCCAAAAGCCCCAGGGGAAAACATGAGTGGGTTGCAGGCCATGGAGGACCTTAAGAAGGACTTTAAAAATCAAATAAGAGAAGTGGAGGAAAAATTGGAAAGAGAAATGAGAAGGATGCAGGAAAAGTATGAAATGAGGGTCAACAGCCTGACTGAGGAAAACAACACCTTAAAAAATAGACTAACTCAAATGGCAAAGGAGGCCCAAAAGGGCAATGAGGAGAAGAATGCCTTAAAAAGTCGAATTTGCCAGATGGAAAAAGAATCTCAAAAGTTCACTGAGGAGATTCATTCCTTCAGAGTTAGACTGGAGCAAATGGAAGCTAATGACTTTATGAGAAATCAAGATGCTGTTAAGCAGATCCAAACAAATGAAAGATTAGAAGGCAATGTGAAATATCTCATGGGAAAAACCACTGACCTGGAGAATAGATCCAGGAGAGACAATTTAAAAATTATTGGACTACCTGAAAGCCATGATCAAGGAAAGAACCTAGAAATCACCCTTCAAGAAATTCTCAAGGAAAACTGCCCTGATGTTTTAGATCCAGAGGGCAAAATAGAGGTTGAAAGAATCCACCGATCACCTCCTGAAAAAGATCCCAAAAAGAAAACTCCCAGAAATATTATAGCCAGGTTCCAGAATCCCCAGATCAAGGAGAAAATACTACAAGCAGCCAGGAAGAAACAATTTCAATATTGTGGAAACACAATCAGAATAGCCCAGGACCTGGCAGCTTCTACACTGAGGGATTGAAGGGCATGGAATATGATATTCCAGAGGGCAAAAGAACTGGGAATGAACCCAAGGGTCACCTACCCAGCAAAACTGAGTATTTTGTTTCAGGGGAAAATATGGTCATTCAGTGGAATAGAGGACTTTCAAGCATTCTTGAGGAAAAAACCAGAGTTGAATAGAAAATTTGACATCCAGAGGCAAGAAGTAAGAGATGCCTGAGAAGGTAATCAGGGAAAAGAAATCAAAAGGAACTTATCAAAGTTGAACTATTTACATTCCTATATGGAAAAGCAATATCTGTGACTGATGATATCTTTCTCACTATGAAAATAATGGAAGAAGGGGGTGTGGTCATACGAATACATATGTGAATGTGTGTGTATATGGCTACAGTTATATATGGATAGAGGGCATAGGTTGATTTTGTTGGGAAGGGAGAGTACTCAAGGGATGAAATTATGAGGTGAGAGAGGAAAGTGGCAAGAGGAGATGGGGAGAGACATGGTAGGGTAAACTATCTCATGTAGGGGAAGTGGTTGCAAAGGAGGGGGAGAATAAGGAAGGCTAAAAAGGCAAAAACCACATTCACATTGAATTTGGTTCAGGGAGAAATTGACATACATACTAAATGGGATATCTCAACCTGCAGCAGAATAGGGGGAAGGGGGATGAGAGGAGGGATGATGGATGGGAGGGCATCCTTGGGGTGAGGGGAGGTTGGAAGTACCCACTATAGAAGAGGGACAGGATCATGTAGGGAATGGACCAGGTGGGGGGTGGGATGAGTGGGAGGGAATTATAAGCAGCCTTGTACAATATATCTACTATGATAATGTTTTGCATAGCTAGACATGTACAACATATACTGAATTACTTATCTCCCCAGAGGGAATGGGTGACAAGGGAGGAAGGAAATGGATCTGAAATTCGAGGTCTTAACATTAAATGTTTCAAATATATATATATACTATTATTAATACTCTTTTGCTTATAATTGGGAGATAAGATGTGCAGGCATTGGGACACAAAGATTCATCTTCCTCTAATGGAAAAGTCGATGGGGGTATGGGAGAAGGTATGGGAGAGAGCAGATTGGAGGAAGCGATATCTTGTGGGACTGCTATTCTGGGAGGTTGGGTAGGGGAATAATGGGGGGAAAATGATTGTAACTCAAAATCTGGCGGAAATGAATGATGTAAAACAGAAGTTAATAAAGTATTTGTTTAAAAAAAAAAAGAGATGAACCTTTCAGACATGAGACAAGGTGTTTAAAGACAGTGAGTAGTCTGAATAGCATGACTCCTGAGCTACCACTAGGTAGTGGTAAAGGAGAATCTTTTTTCTTTACACTGACCCCATAAGCCATGACATCTAGCAACAAACCCACTGGTCCAACAGAATACATGGTAGCAGAGACACTGTCCAGATAGATGTAAAAACAGAAAGGAGATACTGAACACAGGTACTATATTAAGGAGTAAGATTTTGGGCAGCAGAGGAGAGACAATCTGAATTCAAGAAAGAACTAACCTTAACAGTTAAGATTTGAACTGTGGAAAGGAACAGACCCAAGGGACCCAGAAGACTCACTTGCAAGAGAGTCTTTATTCATATGTAAAAATGAGGGTAATAGTAGCGCCTACTTCACAGGGTAAAGACTAAAGAATACACATAAAATGTTTTGGAAGTCTTAAAGCATTAGATAAATATCAGTCACTAGTATCGTTATTGCTTTTACCACACTGAAGGTCTCCAGTACTAGAGACATGAGGTGCCTTGCTCACAAATTTTACCTATGTGCTTCACAGTCAGTGTGAAAAAGTTTCCGTTCACTTTTCCCACTGATTCAATATATATTTGTGGTAGAATGTGCTCTGGTTTTGTGGGAGAATTTTTGTAGGTACTTTTTCTACTATGCCATCTGGCTGACTACTAAAGGTAATCACACTGGTGGGTACTCCTGAAATAGTATTTTAGGAGTACAGAGTACAGCTTATCTTTGAACCATGAGAGTCTCTTCTCTGGGGATTTACATGGCAAACCTGCAAGAGAGGAGTATAGGAGTATAGAGAGGTAAAACCCCAAGGGCACACTATACTAACACCAGGCAATATTCAATGATAAGTGTGCAGAGGGATAGGTTTGGCAAGCCTGGCAGTAAGAATTGAGCAAGGTGGCTAAGGAGGAATTGAATTGATGTAGGATGAAAATGTGTGTTGATTTACTTTGGAGGATCTCATCAAGTTCTCAAAATTTGTCTACTACCTTATGCCCTGATACTTACGTTTATACTTAGGCTGTAATTACTTTCATGATGATCTTGTAGCTTACTGCTTATCACAAACACTGAAAAAAGAGAAGACCAAATTCCTCGTAATTTTTATTGTTGCTCTTGGGCAAAATAAAATCAACTCCACCAATCCTTTAGTTTCTTTAAGGGGAACCTATGAGCTACCCTTGCATTAAGTAGCAGTTTCTTCTTACCTGCTAGTTCCATTTAATGTGGGAATGCCAAAACTAATGTAATTTAGTTTTTCTAGTAGCATATCTATTTTATTGGCCACTGGATCAGGATCCAGCAAAGGCGCAGAATCTGTGACCCTGAGGCCACATGTGGCCCTCTAGGTCCTCATGTACAGCCCTTGACTGAATCCAAACTTAACTATGAAGTGAATGAATATTAATAACTAATATTATTAATAATAATATTAACTGTGAAATTTGGATTCAAAGTGCTGCACTTGAGGAACTAGGGATCCACATGTGACCCTGAAGCCCTTTCAATATGGTAGAACCTACCAGCCCTTGTGCCCTGCTGACTAAGCTTTCAAGAACCTAGGGTCACCTCCATACAATGAGGCTTCTGAGTAAGACTTTGTACAGGCTAATATTGTAAGTACTTGCTAAGGAAATTTGTCATCTATGAGAAATTAGACATGTTTGTTTGACCCCAGATGATAAAACCAGGACAATATATGTTAAGAAAAAAAAGAGTCATGCTGAAAACTGTCCCAAAATGTAGTAGGATGTCTGATTAAGGAAGTGGGTTTCATTTTAACAATGGGAAACATGAGGCCAAAGAAAGGAAATGACTGGACCAAAATGATGTGATTCATTTTTTGTAGAACCAGAAATACATCCCATACATCTCCTATCTCCAAGCCAGCAATCCTGCCAGTACATTAGCCCTGCTTATGAATAATTTAGCATATCTTCTATGATTTAAAAATTCCCAATTTGTAGAAAAGGAAAATAATTTCTTTCATTTTCCTTTATTTTCTTCTGTTCTTCCTTATGATTAAACAGCCTTTTTAGCTAAGAGAAATGCTTTTCTTGTTCCCTCCCTGAGATTCATTGAGGAATAAATGGGTGTTGGCTGTTCATATATGGGTGTTCTGAACACCACTGATATACCCTTGTCTTTGAAGCCAGATTTTACGTGGTTGAAACATGTCCTCATTTAGCCTCCAGATTCTGGAGTCTTTGTGTTAGGTGTCTTAAAAGAGCTCAAATCTGTGAACATTTTAAGCCTTTATAATATTGTCTTCACAACAGTCTAGTGAGTTAGTATTTAATACCCATTGTTGCTGTGTTTTTTCTTCGTTCTCAAAGACCGTGGCATCAGGGAAATGATGGCATGACTTGCAGTTGACTTTGATTTGAGTGAGGGAGGGCTGTGCAAGGTCACCAGCCTCACTTTCTCCTCCAGGGTCATTTGGGTCCATTGGCTAGCCAGATATTCATCAGGATGACTACAAGATGCAATGGGAGACCCTGGACCCTTTAGGATAAGGCTTTTTCAGGTTCCCACTTTGAGTAAGGTAATGCCCATTCAGTGAATAGGCTTCTTTAAGAAGTAAGTCAGGGAGGGCAGCTAGGTGGTGCAGTGAGTAGAGCTCTGGCCCTGGAGTTAGAAGGACCTGAGTTCGGATCTGGCCTCAGACACTTAACACGCACATACGAGGTTCAGGTAACACAAAAACATACACACACACATTTGGAATATAAAGACCAGGGTTTGAATTCTGGTTCTGACATTGGCTTTAGGACTTTGGAAAGAAGGAAGGAAACAAGTATTGACTATACCTACTATGTACCCGATACTGTGCTAAGCACTTTACAAATACTGTTTCATTTAATCTTTACAAGAGCCCTAAGAAATAAGTGCTGTCATGATCCTCATTCTATATTTATAAGGAAATAAGTGGTTAAATGAAGACTTGCCCTGGTCACACAGCTCTTATCTGTGGTTACATCTGAACTCATTCTTCCTGATTCTATCCACTGCACCATTTAACTTGCCTTTGGCTAAGTCACTTCCCCCCCTGGGCCTCATTTTCCTCATCTGTAAAATATCAGTATTGGACTAGATCATCTCCAAGGTCATTTTACAAGCAAGAATGAAAAATTACCAATAGCACATGACTTGGGTAGGATCATGTAGTAACTGTTAGCATGTGCTTTCCACTCTCCCACACTATTGCTCAAGCATCAGGTTACAAGTAATGACAAGTTGAATTCCCAGAATGCAAGGATTTCTTATTGACATTAGAAAGTTTCTCCTTTTATTAAACTGCCTTGTGTTTCTAAATGAAATAAAGGAGAGAGGAGACTGGCCTAGAATCAGACAGCCTGGATCTACCTCTAATTACTACGTGACTTTGGGAAACTTTAAGGAACTTCTGGGAGCTTCAGCTTTCTCACCTATAAAATAATGGAGTTGGACCAAGCGTGGCTCTAACAAGCCATTTTCATAGACCAGAAACAGCAGCACCCCCAAAATGTCCTTAATTCAACTTAGTAATTCATGATGTGAAAATAATATCATAAGTATTTAAAGGAAATTCGATTGAGCAGAAGAAAGACATTCTGAAAGAGCATAGAGTTGAATTTTTGCACCCTCCAGATCTCTGTATCCTGTTACAAAGCTATGGTCACTGTGTCCTAGTTACAGCATGGAGATTAGGTCATCTCTACCGCCCTTCCCAGCTTCAGCATGCCCTTATTTTTTTTTCTTTTCTGTTCTATTCCATCGTATTCTAAAATTTTCAGAGATATTGCTTTGTATGTTCAAAGTAGATATTGTTGCTGACCTGAGGATGTTTCTTAGACTTAATATTATCATTTTTGCCCCATATCATATATCGTACACTTGTTTCATAGAATCATATTTGAATAGATTTCATTTTCGCTGAAAGACCCTGAGATCTCAAAAGTTAGCTTCAGTAGGCAACTCACTACAAGGTTATTCTAACCTAGCAAAATATTGCTCCATCTGGTGGTAGCAACCTGAATTGCAGTCACTAACTTTAGAGGAACAATCCAACTTCAAACACATTTGCCTCCTCCACACAATCCCATTACAGAAGACACAAACATCACGCTCTGATTGGAGCAGTACACCATCTTTTCCTTCCCTACCTGTTACCAGAGTTCTTCAAAATCTACGCTCATACAATTTCTTTCTAGTTCCCAGTTATCACTTTAGTTTTCCATTTACTTTGCAAATTATTTAATCATTATATTTCTCTAGCATTTTTCAAGGGTTTTCATGTCTATTACCCCATTTATAGTTACATAAAGACTTTGAGGAATAAGGATATATATATATATATATACATATATATATACATATATATGTATATATAATAATAATAATAAGTGCTATTATTATTATGACACCTAACATTTATATCGTGCTGTAAAGTACTTACAAATATCTCATACAAATCCTGTGAAGTAAGTAATATTATTATACCTGTTTCACAAGTACAGAAACTGAGAGTCAGAGAGGTTAAGTGATTAACCCATAGTCACTGAGCTAATGTCTGAGGCAGGATTTGAACTCAGATTTTCCAGACTCCAAGTGTAACGTTCCATCTGCTGAACTACCCACTTCATATAATTAATTGTGCATTCATCTAACCATCTCCCTATTTATATTTATTCCATTTTCCAGATAAAGGTTCAAGACAGATGCATTAAGTGGTTTACCTAATGTCCCATAGCTGGTCCTTTGCAAAGCTGAGACTAGAACCCAGAACACTTTCCATTAGAATAGTCAGCCTTTTAAACTCAGGCAATTTATTGCTCAGAGACAAAAATAAAAGGGAGTGATATTGGGACTTGCCCAAACAAATCTGGATTTGAGTTTTGATTGGCTCTTACTCTTGCTAGAAGGGTGACTTTGGACAAGTTTCTTAACCTCTGAAATGGTGATAATATATACTATTTATCTCATAGGATTGTTGAGAAAATCCAATGAAATAGCTAACAAAATAGCTTTCAAACTACTAAGATATTATATAAATTTAAACAATTACTATCCGCAGTGCTCCTCATCACAGAACCACAGTATCTCAGTTAGATGAGACCTCCAAAGCCATCTTGACCAGCCTAGACGAGAGGTCATCCAGTCTAGGGATCTAGCCTTGGGAAGCAGCCCATCCCATCTGGGGATAGTCCTACTTGGTAAAAGTTTTTCTCTTCTGTCAATCCTAAATTTACCACTGTGCAAATTCCATCTCATGCTCCTAGTTCTCTCCTTCGGGACCAAACAAAACAAGTCTCGTCTCTCTTTCACAGGGCAGCCTTTCAAGTACTTTCTTTAAAACCATGATGCATATTGACACACAAGTCAAAAGTCCCGCTTGTGTTGCTCAACCCTGAGGCCAAAACAAGTTCAGACATACGTGGCACATCCCTTGTTCCTGTTACAATATGTCTCTCCCGTGCCCTCTAACTCCTCCCCACCCCCAATTCTCTTTCAACAGTGAAAAGGCACAGATCAATAGCTCGAGTTCAGTAAGTGGCCATACATTGTCTGATGTATATTTGAAGTCTCCTTCGGTTTCTGTTTTCACTTAAGAATCATAAAGCATACAATGTTAACACTGAAAGGAAACCTTTGAACATGGAATATTAGAACATAAAATGTTAGAATAGGAAAGGTCCTTAGTGTTGAAGGTTGAAGGGAACTTTGAACATGAAGTGTTTGGATGCAAAACATAGAACATATGAGCTGGAGGGGGCCCGAGGGGCAGGGTTGCATAGTGGAAAGCATCATGGATTTGGAGTCGAAGAGCCTTGGTTTGCTTTCCAGATCTATCTCCCACTTATTACTGATGTGACCTTGGCCGACAACTACAGTAGTTATGAGTAGTTAGCATTTATGTAGTATTCTAAGGTTTGTAAAGCACTTTACAAATATGATTTCATCTGATTCTCACTACAACCCTGAAAGATGGGTGCTATTATTATCTCCATTTCAGAGATGAGGAAACTGAGGCACTTAGAAGTTATGTGACTTGGGGCTTCAGTTTCCTTAGCCCTAAAATGAGGGGTTTGGATTAGATAACTTCTATGATCTTAGATCAGCCCTAAACCTATTATCCTATGATCGTTTTGTATAATCCTTTCATTTTCTATTTTATATAGCCTTCTCCTTTAAGGAAAAAGAATCCCAGAGAGAGATTAATTGTATAGTAAAACCATTACAAATGATATAAAACCAAAGTTGTTTGTTTAGGGTTTTTTTTATCTTTCTCAGTGCCCAAGGTAATTTAAAATAAAATCACAATTGTCTTAAATGGATGATTCATCACCTCTGCTTAGCTTGGGGAGGGACAATTAGAGAACTAGGTTACATGTTTTGTAGGTGACAGAAGTGATTATTGTTTTTGACATGTTCCTTCATCCAGTATGTCAAAGTGAAATTAGAAGAACCAGGCTTACAGCTGGTTTCAAGGTGGTGAACTTCTCTTTGGAGTTTCACCTCCGTTGCCAGGACTAACAGATGAAAATTGACCACATGTGTCTTGCTGCCAATGACATGGAATGCAGAGAGAGAGCATCAGGGATCTCAGCACTATATAAACCCCTTTCTCAAAAACAAAAAAGGAATTGGCCTAAAAAGAAGGGGTTTTATCAGACAGCAGGAGTCAAAATTATTCCTTGTCCCTTTCTATGTTTTTCCTGGTTCTGATCCCTTTCCAATTTAATCAAGAAAAGAATAATGGCTCCTGGCCTTCTATGTGACTTTCCTTCATTTCTGGAGGGGCTTTTAGAATTGGCCACATTGCCTTTTTTTTTAAGTTCTGGAATAAAAATAAAACTTCAGTGCTTTGGAGAAAACAAGAGCAATGTGTTGGCAGGGAGCAACTAAAGGAAATCTAGCTACCTGACCCAATCCCCTTAAAAAATTTCAGGGGTGGCTAGGTGGCAGAGTGAATGGCGCTAGAGTCAGGAGGACCTGAGTTCAAATCCAGGCTCAGACACTTAACAATTACTAGCCGTGTGACCTTGGGCAAGTCACTTAACCCCAATTGCAGTGCCCTCCCCCCTACAAAAAGACAAAAAAAAAATTCAGGAGCTGCTCAATGAATTAATAGACTTTGCCTCCTTTCCCAGTCACAGACTCAGAGACTTAAAGAGCTGGTAGGGGCATTAGTGATCACCTCGTCCCCTCTTGTTTTACATAGAAGGAAACAAAGGCTCAGACAGGTTCTATAACTCACTCCAAGTCACACAGTTCTTTAATGATAGAACTGAAACTTTAACCCAGGTTTTCTTCTGATTCCAATGGGGAATGTTCTTTCCAGCATATCAAGCTGCATTCCAGTCATGCTGCATTGTTTTCCCATGACTCATCTTGTCCTAGGGAAATGTTTTTGGTCCTAACACCCCTTTAAACTCTGAAAAACTTGAGGACATACCCCCAAATAACTTTTGTTTATTATATGGCTTGTATCTTTGGATATTTACCATATTCAAAACTAATATGTTCTAGTATTATTGTGAAAACTATTTTGACCTCATGGACTTCCTGGAAGCATCTCAGGAGTCTTCAGGGATCCCTGGAACATGTGCCTGGGACTGCTGCTCTCAAGAAATACTATCTTACAGTACCCCAGCAAAGACCTCCCTCAAGTCCAGGCCACCTCATTCAGTCACCCCCTAGAATGAACTTTAATTTCCTTCCTTCCTCAAATGTGATGATAAATCGACTGTCTGTCTAGAATTATAGAGCCCAGTTCTGTTTCCTTTTTATAATAGTAGGTTGCATTTCCACTGCAGAGTTTCCTCACAAGTTCCCTTTGAAATAAAAAAACTACCCTCATTTTATGGTTTTTATATTTTTTTTGAGGGGGGAAGGCAAGACAATTAGGCTAAGTGACTTGCCCAAAGTCACACAGCTAGTTAAGTGTCAAGTGTCTAAATCTGGATTTGAACTCAGGTCCTCCTGATTTCAGGGCCAGTGCTCTATCCACTGTAGCACGTAGCTGCCCTGTATCCCCATTTTATGGATAAAGAGATTGAGACACAGAGAAAAGAAGTGATTTTTATAAGATCACACAACTAGGAGTTATCAAACCCTGACTCAAATATAAATCTTCTCATCCTCACCATGACATTTCCTATCATATTTTTTTTTGCTTTTTAGAGGGGGAAGGCAGGGCAATTGGGGTTAAGTGGCTTGCCCAAGGTCACTCGGTTAGTTTTGTGTTAAGTGTCTGAGGCCGAATTTGAACTCAGGTCCTCCTGACTCCAGGGCTAGTGTTATATTCACTGAGCCACCTAGCCGCCCCGATTTCCTGTCATTTTTGACAAGCTAGCATCATGATGAATAAATTTGTATATTTCTCAGATAATCATACTTGGCCATCTTTTTTTCTTTATACTTTCTTCCTCACTGATCTAATCCACTCTCCAGATCTCAACAGTTACCTCTCTATACAGGACTCCAAAATCTCTATCTTTAGACTTATCTAAAATGAACTACTTAGCATTCTCTCACATGGTCCCCCTTTTCTACCAGTATGTTTTAGCTTTTGCTTTTCCTTTGCCCAGTTCCATTTTTCTAATTCCTACCCACCCTTCGAGGCCCAGGTCCAATGCCACATTTTCAATGACACCTTCCTTGAATCCCTACTCAGCAGTTACCCATCTCTCTCATGAATTCTTTAAAATTATGTTTATACATTCTACTGTGTATTAGACTTGTTCATGTGCTTTTTTCCCCAGTCAAAGTATAAGTTCTTTGAGGCCAGGGGACTGGTTTTCCTTCATATTTATATTCTCCAAAGCTCCAAGAACTGTGCATAGTAAATACTGAATACATAACTACCCTGTGAATTTTTTTAATACCCGATTAGCAAAGGACTATTGAATTTGGAACATCAGAGATGGAAGGGACCTTAGGACCTGGAATATTCAGACCTAAAAGATATAATATTAGAACCTGAGGAGACCAGAGAACAGCTTTTCCAGTTCTTTATTTTACAAATGGTGAAATTAAGATCCAAAGAGATTTAATGATGTTTCAAAGATTTCATAGCTAATTCCATAGCTAATCAATATCAAAGATGGGACTAGAACCTGATCTCCTGACTCCTAGTTCAGTGCTCTATCTACCACATAATAGCAGCTAGGTGGTTAGAATACTAGGCCTAAAGTCAGGAAGATTCCTCTTCCTCTTCCTGAGTTCAAATCCAGCCTCAGATACTTACTAGCTGTGTGACCCTGGACAAGTCACTTAACCCTGTTTCTCTTCATTTCCTCATCTCTGAAATGAGCTGGAGAAGGAAATGGAAAACCATTCTAGTATCTTTGCCAAGAAAACCCCAAATGGGGTCACAAAGAATAGGACACAACTGACAAATGATTCAACAACTGAACAATACTCATTCCCTATATTTACTTGATATTGATTTAGTCACTTTCTTAGTCACAATTTTTTAATTCTATTGTCTATTTTTAAAGTTTTGTCTCCTTCCACATTATCTTAATTTTAGTATTGTTTCTGTTAGTGTACTTTATAAATAATAGTGTGGCCATCATTTAATTATCTATATCTGGATTATGTATTTCATGGATGAAAGAAGAGATGTAGCTAGAGCAGAATAACTAGAGTTTTGACCCAGGGTGCTGATATCTGGGGGAGCATACATCCTCATCAATATAAGTCTCTGAGCCCACTGACCCACCTGGAAGTCCTGAGCTGTCATTATCACCTCCCATTACACCCAATGACTTGTCTGGTCCCAGGTCACCATGCTCAGGGTCCTATTACTGTGAAAATTACCTTTCCACGGTCCACCCTTGTCCATTGCCTCTCATATGCAGACCATCCCAGAGTAATAATACATTGTTGTTGTTGTTGTTGTTGAATCAACTCTTTGTTACCCCATTTTGGGGTTTTCTTGGCAAAGATATTGAAGTGGTTTGCCATTTCCTTCTCCAGCTCATTTTAATGTTGAGGAAACTGAGACAAATGGGGTTAAGTGAATTCCCTATGTCTACAGAGCTAGTAAGTATCTGAGGCCAGATTTGAACTCATGAAGGTGAGTCTTCCTGATTCCAAGTCTAGTGCTCTATCCACTAGTGCCTAGTTAAGGCACCGGATGATAGCGTTATTCATAGACTGCCTTTGTCACAAGCAGATGTTGTAGACCAGGATACAGAAGGTTGATTAAAGAGTTGCTAAGGATCTACAGGCTGCACTGGGGCTAGCTGAGGGAAGGAGAAAGAGAGAGATGGGGGGCAGCTAGGTGGCTCAGTGAATAGAGCACCAGCCCTGGAGTCAGAAGGACCTGAGTTCAAATGCAACCTCAGACACTTGACACACCTACTAACTGTGTGACCTTGGGCAAGTCACTTAACCCCTATTATCTTGCCTTCCCCTCCTCCAAAAAAAAAAAAAACAGAGAGATGGAAATCCAGAAAAGCAGCTCACAAGTGTACCATTAAAGAAGATAGAATCATCCTGTAAACCATAGCCAATGAAAACAATAAACATAATAATAACAACTTCACATTCTTACATAGGACTAGGGAATACAACTCAGTTTATACTTTCAGGTTCCTATGAAATTTTTAAATGAAATTTCTAATTTCAGTAAATCTAAACGTAGCAAAAGTATTTATCACCCTCATTTTACAGATGAGAAAACTTAGTTATAAGAGGTTAAGTGACTCCTCCAGGGTCATGCTGTTAGTGTCATCTCTGCACCCAAGCAAGGTATCTACATAGGTCTAATTTGTAGAAAGATCTTGTACCAGTCACTTCATCTCCTTGTGAAATGAGATTAGATTAAAGACTTTTAAATTCCCTTCCAGATCTAGATCAATGGTTACCAAAGGGTTAAATCAAAAACCAATTTCTGTCTTTTCTTCAGCAAAGCTGCTACTAGGATTTGTTGTTGCTGTTATTATTGTTGTTGTTGTTGTTGAATATGGGTCACAAATAGTTTGCTAGGGTGGGTGGCACATCAGAGCAAAGGAAAATCCAATAGGAAAGGGAAGGGCATCCACTAAGTACAGTCTGATCTTAGAGGCAATTGTTCCAGGAGACTGGGTAGTCCATCCAACCCCTGAGGATTGCATACTCAAGGAGGGGCAAAGTACTTTTATCTTTGGCTGCTTGAAGTATAAAAGACTTAGCCCCAAAGGAAATTGGGTCTGAGGTTACTCTGGACTACTCCAACTATTGCAGGTTGTCTTCCTCGTGGTGACTATGGAGGGGCCTGAGATTTTATATCATTATATCATATTTCATTCTTCTATTTCCTATTAGTAAAGTTGTCTTCAGTTGTATTTTATGATCCAAACAAAGTGCTCTGGGTGTTTCAGAAAATTGTCCTAAAGAGAGGGTCAGTGATATCTTACTCCAATATTTCAAAAAGTTATCCCCTCCAAGGAATAAACCTCAGTGAACTTAGCTAGGTTGGTCTCCAAATGATACATTATAAGCAAGTCTGTTTTCAGGCCCAGACGCTGAGCCTTTCTAGCTTTATGGGATTTTCTGGAGTTTGTGCTCCAGTGGTAATGCCTTCACCTGTACATGACAAGAAGGGGTACTAGAAATGAATGAGTGAGTGAGGGAATGAACAAATGGATGAATGAATAGACGAATGATTGAATGAATGAATTGATAGGTGGATGGATGGATGAAAAGTATGAAGTTCTTACAATATGGCAAGCATTGTGTTAAGTGCTAAGATATAGATTGGTAAAAAAAAAAAAGACAGTCTCTATTCTCATGTTCTATGCTGGGGAGACAACATATATGGAAAAGTTCAGCTGCAAGGTATATAGAAGGACTGCCGATATTAGTCTGGAGCTGTAGGGTAGACAACCAAAAACAGAGGTCCTTAGGGTGCCTTGGCAGGTCAGATGGCATTGCTTAGAGATGGGAAAAAATTAGTGGCAAGGCAGACAGCAAGACCCTTTTGCTGGACAATGATCCCTCCTATCTTCTTCCCTGTGGAGGGGTACTCAAAGCCCCTACATTGGCAGGAAGGCTGGTGGAGGGAGCCCAATAGGCCTGATTCCTACGGGGTCCAGGGGATGAAGAAATGATCTAAATAGGTGGGCTCAGTGAGAGTGGGTGAGGGGAATTCTATCAGAGGAGGAATGTTGTTGCTAATTACAAAAAGCAGCTATTTATGCACCTGTGCAAGAGCCCACAGAAAATTAAGTATAAAAGAATATAAACTGACTTGTCTGCCAACTCTTTCTATTTAATTCCATTGAAAAATATAAGAACAAAATTATTATTATTGTTAATAGTAACAAAAGCATCAGGAGTTTTTATAGTACTTTCTGGTTACAAAGCAATTTTCAATCCATGACCTTGAGAGGCAGGTTATTGCAAGGTTCCAGATGAGCAAATGGAGGCCAAGAGAGATGAAGTCCCTAATGTAAGGGTAAGTTAGTATGGAGGGAATGGTAGAGCTGGAACTCAAGTTCTTCCTTATTTTTAACTCTTGGGCTCTTTCTGTTGTCTTCTACCACTAAGGTTCAGACCAATGCACCCACAGCCATATACACACCCTTCCCTCACAAGCCTAAGCCAATATCTTGATCCAAGCACCTCCCTGTTTTTAATGAGATCTTTCATTCCCTCTCCCATACTGAGATTTGTGGGAGATATTTTGTAAGTGTGCAAATCCACTCTTAATAGATTCTTTTGGCCAATTCATTCCCCTGATTTTACATTTGAAAGAGTATTTGACTTTTCACTCAGCCTTTCTCAAGGGGGCCCTTAGAAAGGTTTGGAAACCTGTCAGAGATTAACTTCTTCGGAGATAATGCCTCCTTCACCCAGGATCCCAGCAGCCTTCCTATGTGCTGACAGGGCAGCTAACCAGCCAGTTTCTTCTGCCACTCCTATTCTCCCCTCACCTATAAAAGGGAACCCATGACCCAGGCAATTTTAGGAAAGAAAGCAATAAACAGAAACATACATTCAGCCAAGTGCTGGACATTGCTAAATGTTGGGGATATAAATACATGCAAAGAAATAGAGCCCTTTTAAGCTCTGATGATCCTTATCCCAACTCTCATAGTTATATGTGAGTCTTGGTTTCCAGAGTACAGCTACATATTCCCCAAGGAGTACGCCTGAGTAGTTGGGAGAAATTCTCTAATGTTACTGCTTGAGCCCCCTCCAGTGTGCTCCCCACCCATAGAGTGAGAAAGATTTAAGAGAAAGATTGAGAAAGATTTAAGTTTCATGCTTTGTCTAAAGTCTAAGATTGAATGGTTAAGTAGTCTTCTCCCCTATTAAAGCCTAAAATGGATGGATAGGATAGTTTTGACTCTACCCTTACACAAGACATTCCCTCACCTCATGGAACTTGCATCCTAATGAGGAAAAATAACAAATGGCAAAGGTGGTTGGAACAAGGGCTGGAGTGGAGACAGTGTGGTTTGAAGTTGGTGACCTGGAAATGAGTTGGAGGCTTCGTTCTAGGTAAGATAAAGCAAAAGCACAAAGTAATTGCATGGGCAGACCCCAAGTTTCCTGTTAGGAGGAGGAGGCAAAATTTGGAGCTGGAGGGTAGGAACAATAGCAATGAACTCTCTCTCATTTTCTCCTCCCTCTGGTTTAGACACTACAGACTTGATGAGCTTATAGTCTGTTAGGTGATATATATATGCCCTTATCATTTGTGGGTCAGTGGGGAGAGCACTAGCTCTGGACTCAGAGGACCAGGTTTCAAATACTGTCTCGAACCTATGGAAACTTCAGTGTGTCGCTTACCTTCCTTAGGCCTATTTCTTCTTCTTTAATATGAGGGTATTAGACTAGAGCAAATCTCCTCTATCACCATTCCACTCATTCTATGTGCCAACCAAATCAGACCATTCTCTGCTCATCCTGACACTATCCCCCCAACACTCTGGAGTCTTCCTTCTCCATGACTTTGCTTCAAGTTGGTCCCTATATTTGGGTTGTTTGGTTTTTATTGGTTTTTTTGGGGGGGTTGCTTTTTGGAGGGGGAAGGTAGGGCAATTGGGGTTGTGAATTGCCCAAGGTCACATGGCTAGTTTTTTGTGTTGAGTCTGAGGCCAGATTGAACTCAGGTCCTCCTGACTCCAGGGCTGGTGCCCTATTCACTGTGCCACCTAGCCACACCCTTTTATTTTTTGTTTTGTTTTTTTGTTTTTGGTCCCTGTATTTGCAATGCCCTTTCATCTCCTCTTCATATGTTGAATTCCTATCCAGTCTTTAAGGCAGCAGTTCTCAAAAGTGTGGTTTGGAGACTATTTTTGGGGTACCTGAAGTCAAAACTCTTTCATAATAATATTTAAATGTTTCTAATATGGTAAATAAATAAAAATAAATATGGTAAATAAATATCAAACCTCATAAACCAAAATCTTGGGGGATGGGATGATCAATAATTTATAAAATTGTAAAGGGGTTCTGAGAGCAAAAGTTTTGAAAACTGCTGCTTTCAGTATAACTCAAACACTCCTTGGTTTTCATACATGACTTTGTTCCATGACTTTATAACTCAATTATAATGTAATATTGCAAATATAGAGAGAAAATATTACATTATAATAGTGCTATATATGTATATATAGCATATATATTTTATATATACTTTTAATAACATAATAAATATGTGTGTTTATATAAATAGCTGTTATATATTACATTATACATATGTTATGTTATACACACATATATGTATATTTATATGTGTGTGTATATGTGTATATATATGTGTGTGTGTGTGTGTGTGTGTATATATATATATATATATATATATATACATATATCATTGTTATATCCTCTCTCCTTACCAGGCTCTAGGTTTAGTGAAGGCAAGGACCTTGTCTCAGTGGATTGGAGAAACAGAACTGTAATGTAATAGAACCTTCAACTTGTGTTCAGGAGACACAAATTCAAATCTTGCTTCCCACACTTGCTGGTTGTATGACCTTAAGTTAACCTCTCTGCACTTTAGCTTGTCTATACAATGGCAATACTAGTACCTATATTACCAACTGTACAGAATAAGAAGGGAAAGTGCTTTGTAGGATTTAAAGTATTATACAGGTGCCTCAAAAGTTTGTGGCAGTTTTCAACTTTAGCCTAAATCTTCCCCAAGATGTTAGAGATATACTGTATAAACTTAAGTTCTTATTATTTTACGTAATATTCATCACACAGTAGGTAACTAAAATTTATTTGTTGAATGAATGAGTTCAGCAACAAATAAATAGTAGGTTTGCTAGATCCTTCTTTCACAGGGTCTGTTTTTGAAGACTTTCCAGATTGGTAAGACCTCCCAGAGTGGATGTTCTGCCAGCATTGGCTTTCGGAATCCAGGATCATGTCCATTCCATAATAACCCATCGGCAGTGATCCTGGGTTCTCAGAGCCAGAGTTAGCAGAACAGATTCTCTGGAAATTCCCACCAGACTGAAAAGACTCCAAGTATGGGCCCAATGTGAGACAGGCTGACTAATTTGCAACAATAGTGATAATAATCACAATAACTAACAGTCACAGTAAAAGTAATAGTTAGCATTTATCTGGTTCCTTAAGGTTTCCTAAGCACATTACAAATATTATCTCATTTGATCCTAGGAAGTAGATGGTATTATTATCCCCATTTTTACAGATGAGGAAACTGAGGCAAACAGAGGTTAAGTGACTTGCCCAGAGTCACACAGCTCATAAGTGTCAGGTCTAGCACTTTATTTAATTAGAATGGAATGGAAAAGGAGGGCAGGGAGGGTTCTCTGTCCCACCATTAAAATTGTGAAGAGAGAGCACTGGTGCTGATGGATAGCAGTGATAGACAATGGTTGCTTGGAAATAGGGCTCTGACTGACACACTGGACCCAGGTGATCTCGAAGCAGCAGGAGGCTGCCAGAGAAGAGCAGCAACAAACTTGCTTCCAAATAGAAAACTCCCTAAACTCATTGGCATTTTCAGACCCCTCTCCCGTCCCTCTCTGTGGCTTTGCTTCTTCGAGACCCAACAACCCAGCTGGAGGCTAGAGCAGCAGCTTCAGAGCCAGAGGTAAGGGGGAGCTGGCTCCTTGTTACCACGGATCGGGAAAGCTCTTTTAATGATGAGGCTGCTGCAATATTATTGCAACAACCAGCAACCCACATGTTCGATTACAACAGGTTGAGCCACCAGCCCGCTCCCCTGTGCCAGGTCTAAGGAAAGGGAGAGAGGAAGGGGGAAAAAGAAAACAATCCAATGCCTCTCAGTGAGAGCATCTCTACTTCCTACCCAGTGCACGGGGGCCCGGCTGGGGCCACGTTTGGGGACAGGAGCGCCCTGTCTGGGTTTTTTTCTTGGGTCGCTGAGCCGCTGCTTCTGTTTGTATGCTTCCTATTAGATCCCCAGGGGTTCTAAAGGGCTCCCCGCCTCAGCTCTGGACCT
>WOXC01000968.1:0-266711 GCA_011680675.1 Gymnobelideus leadbeateri | reverse complement strand
CAGCTAGTAATTGTTAAGTGTCTGCGGCTGGATTTGAACTCAGGTCCTCCTGACTCCAGGGCTGGTGCTCTATTCACTTCACTACCTAGCCAATCCAAGCTCTGGTCTTTTCATCAAGAATGCTTGAAAGTCCTTTATTTCGCTGAATATCCATTTCCCCCTCTGAATTATTTTTTTTCAAATGCTTTATTGACTTCTGTTTTACTTCATTCGTTTACACCAGTTTATGTGTTACAAATTTTCTCCATGTTTTTCCCCTACCCACCTCCCCAAAATAGCAGTCCCCCAGGATATCCCCTCCTCTTATTTCCCAATTACATGTAAAATAATATTAATAATAGTATATGTTTAAACATTTGGTTTTAAAACTTTGAATTCCAAAATCATTCCCTTCATCCCTTGTCACCCACCCTTACTGGGAAGATAAGCAGTTCAGTATAGTTTGTACATGTGTAGCTAATGCAAAACATTACCATAGTAGATATATTATAGAAGACTAATTTTATTTCCCTCCCTCCTATCCCATCTCCCACTTCTTCTATTCTCTACTTTGGTCCTGTCCCTTTTCAAAACTGTGTGCTTCCTATTTCCCTCCCACCCAGCCTGCCATCCCTTCCACCATCCACCCTCTCATCACCATCCCCCCTGCTCTCCTGCAGGGTGAGATACCCTATTTTGTGTGTATTTCATTCCCTCTCTGAGCCAAATTAAATGATTATAAGGTTAGCCCATTCCCTTATGCCTTCCTGTTCTTCCCCTCCATTGTACCCATTTTCCCTTGCCTCTTCTATATGAGATAGTTTGCCCCGTTCTGTCTCTCCTCTCATTATATTCCTCTCTCACTTCTTTATTTCACCTTTTAAGTATCATCCCCTTCCTATTAAATTGGTCCTGTGCCCTCTATCTATGTGTACCTGTAAGCATATATATATATATATATATGTATGTATATATATATATACACACACATACATAAATACATACATATATATACATTCACATATATATTCTTACACCTATATACCATCCAATAAAGACTATATATATGTGTGTGTGTGTGTGTGTGTGTGTGTGTGTGTGTGTGTATACACATATATATATTTCTATTCCCTTCAATTATTTTTATACTGAGAAAAGTTTCATCAGTTACAATTATCATTTTTCCATGTAGCAATGTAAATAGAAGATTAGAATTAATTAAAACAAATGAAAGAGAAAAAATATGTAGTGTATAATTGAAAGAAATCTTGAACTATTTAAGCAAGTAGATAGCAGTAGAAAATAAAAATCAGCAACAGAAATGTCAACACTAGCTATAATTATTTGATCTACAAGCTTAAATGAAGCAAATTAACTGTCATATAACAAAGTAAAAACAAAGCAAAACAGAAATAAAGCTCAAAAAGTGCCTTAGCAATCATCTGATGTGTACCAAGTAAAGATTATACCAATATCCAAAATAAATTGCAAAATCTTGCAAAGAAGAATTGGTCATTATGAGCTATGTTGTTTTATAAAACAGAGAGAGGAAGGGGAGGATAAAACTACTTTAAAGAAAGCTTAGAAAGATGTCCTATTAAGCATCCCACCCCACCCCCTGATGGATATATTGTGAGAGATGGAGAAGAGTTAAACAGGATTGGGTAGACATAAATAGGTGGAGACCTGAATCATTGGAGGGTACTTCCAAATTGACAACAACAGAGTACTTTCTGTTTGTTATTTGAATACATGAACTAAAATTTTAGAGAATTTTATTTTCCATGTCTTAGTATTATTATATTTCAGAATTTTTCTTTGTCAAAGCATAACATTTTCTCTGTTGTTGTTGTTGTTGTTGTCTTGTTCATTTGTTTTGTTGGTCTCCCTCCTCTCCCTCTCTCCCCTGGTGGAGATAATGTATACCTCTCAAACTTTCCTCTGAGGCTCCTAGGTTTTAGAACTACAAGGGACTTTAGAGATTTTCTAATCCAACCTCCTTACTTTATAGGTGAGAAAATTGAGAAATGCAAAGAAGATGTAGCTTATTCAAGGTCACATAAATGTTAAATAGCAGGCTTTTGATATGAATCTAAATCATGGGACAGTTAAAGTCAGAAGATTTGTACTAGAATGCTTGCTTTCTACTTCACGGTCTGATTCTTACTCTGCATGACATATGTGTCATTAAATTATAAATTTTATGAGGGTAGTAACTATGTAGAATTTTATCTCTATATACCTAATGCCCAACCCAGTGACCCACATGTTGATGGTGCTGAATAAATTAAGTTGAATTAATTTTGTTTTGATGACATCATTATGCCATTCTTAGTTCATGGTCCAGTTTATTACCCTCTAAAATAAGGGAATTAAACTCTATCATTTTCCATGTGCCTCCCAAAACCAAAATGTTAAGCTATGATCAAGGCCTACTTTGGGAGTAGTTTATTGAAAATCTTGGTGAGCCCAAGGTGACTCTCAATAGATCTTCGTAGTTAAAAAGGGATAACCAGAGATATTAAATTGAGCATTGGGTGGAATTTGCTTTTGGTAGATTTTCTATTTAATTAGATGCAAAGTGCTATGCTTGGCTTTAAAAAATACAACTTCACATATTAGTCAGATGTAGAAAAACTCCGGAAACTATATACAAAATATTTCTGTAATGCAATTTCTGTGACTACCTATATCACTGCTAGACTTATACCCCAAAGAGATAAAACAAATGGAAAAAGATCCTACATAAACAAAAAAATATGTATAACTGTTCTATTTGTGGCAGAGAAACAAAACCAACCTGGGAACTAAAAAGATATCTTTAAATTGGTTAATAATGGAATAAATTGTATATGAATACAACGATATGCTATAATGTAGTTTAAAAATGAGAAAAGAGATAACTTAAAAAGACATGGAAAGATTCATATGAACTGATGCAGAGTTAAGTGCATAAAATTAGAATAACCATTAATATTAAAATGTTAATGTAAAATGATCTCTTATAATCTATGAAGAGTGACACAAGTAGAACTAGGAGACCAATTTATGTGGTAAAAATAGCACTGTAAAAACAACTTCAGAAATTTTAAGATATAAGGGAAGTAAAATTACTCTTCATGATTCCAAAGGATTGTTGATGAAATATGATATCCACAAACTAGCAATTCCATTTCTTGGCTTCAGGCATTTTCCCTGGATATCTCCCATACCTGGAACACTCTTCCTCCTCCACTTGGCCTGCTACTTTTCTTGGCTTGCTTTAAGTTCCCATGAAAATCATATCTTTTATATGAAGATTTTCCCCAACCTCTTTTAATTTTAGTGCCATCTCTCTGATAATTATTTTTCCATTTATTCTGTATGTAGCCAGCTTTGTATATATTTGTTTGCATGCTATCTCCCCTATTAGATTGTAAAGTCCTTGAGGGCAGAGATTGTCTTTTACTTATTTTTGTGTTCCTAAAATTTAACAAAGTGACTGACATATATGTATATATGTGCTGAAGTATGAAGTATGCATATGCATGTCATATATGTATGAAGTATGTGCTGAAGAAATATTGATCTCTATTTGTATATATAGATACACATGTATGTAGATATGTATGTATGTGAGCACATATACATATACACATATGTGTGCAAGTCTACATATATGTGTTATATATATATATTTATTTTCACATATAGGTATTATAAACATTTGTTTTGCTTGACTGTGTATTTATTAAAAAAATTTTCTTTTTTTTCTTTTCAGTGGGATAGGGTAGAGGTGGAAGGGAATGCAAATTGATTTCTGTTAACTTTTAATAATAGAGACATGGTAGAGTGCTATTGGCATAGATTATTACATGTACTTCCAGAAGAGATTGTTGCTTTATTAGTATTATTTAAATTGGTATTTTGTTACAAGAAGCCTCTTAAAGAGTATGAGGAATAGAGTATGAGGAATATGTGAGATTTTGTAATGTAAAACCAAGACACATTGATAAAACATTAAAAAAAAAAAAGACACACTAGAGAGTGGAGACGAAATGGCAGAGAAAAGGCAGAGACTCACCTGAATTCTCCCAAATTCCCTTCCAAACAACTTTAAATAATGCCTCAAAATTGAATGAATTGCTTTAAGTTCCCATGAAAATCATAAATCAAATATGAATTCTGGAGCAGAAAAACCCACCAAAGCATGATGTGGGGCAATATTCAAGGCCAGGACAACTTAGAAGGTTGATAAGAAAGTTCTGTCATATATTCAGAGTGAAGTACAGTCCAGTTCAGACAATAACTTTGGCAAGATAGCAACAGGCCTTAGGGGCAACTGAATGATGAGGAATAGCTTCTGTGGCTCTCAGCCCACAGACTATAAAGGGATTGGACAGCTGGTCAGAAAAAGATTACAAGGGTCCCTGTGCTGGCACTGGTTGCAGGACTCTGTCACATTGCCCATACATGGATGCAGTTTGCAGTTCTGGGTCAAAGTCCCAGAATGAAGAGGAGCACTAGCATATCAGAGCCTATGACTACAAGGGTGGGAGTAGGGATACTGCTTACAGCTCCAGTGAAGAAAAAAGTGCTTGGGGTCATTCACAGAACAGAACATAGGCCAGGATATTAGTAAACACACCTCTCCTTAGATCATACCACCTTGGAAGAACTGAAAACATACACACCTCCAAAATTAGCTCTAAAAATAGTCAGTCACACAAAACCACTGAAGTTTGGAACAGTGACCTCTTTACCTCAAGAGTAGAGTCCAACTTTAACATAAAGTTATAAGTAAAGAAATTGGCTGGGAAAAAATGAGCAAACAACAAAAAGTCTGACCATAGAAACTTACTGTGGTGACAGTGAAGATTAAAATGCAGAAAACAGCAAGGTCAAAACAGCTATTTCCAAAACCTCAAAGAAAGTCAGAGCCATAAAATAATGCATACCCTTTGATCCAGTAATAACACTATTAGGTCTGTATCTCAAAGAGGTAAAAATGAAAAACAAAGAAGACCTATACATACAAAAATATTTATAGCAGCTCATTTTGTGGTGGCAAAGAGGTGGAAATTGATAAGATACCCATTGACTTGGGAATGGCTAAACAAGCTGTGATTGGAATGGAACAATATCATGATTTAAGATATGATAAACAGGACATTCTCAGAAAAATCTAGGAATACTTAAATTAATTGAGACAAAGTGAAAAGAGCAGAACAAGGACAAAATATATGCAATGACAGCATTATTGTACAATGATCAACATTGAATGTCTTGGCTATACTCAGCAATACAGTGATCCAAGAAAATTCCCAAGCACTTATGATGACAAATGCTATCTGTAGAGAAAGATCTGATGGAATATGAATGCAGATTGAAGCATACTTAAAAAAAAAAAACACTTTCTTTTTCTTTTTTTTCTGTGTTTTCTCTCACAATATGAATAAATATTGAAATATGTTTTACATGCCTACACATGTAAAACTACATCTATTTTGCTTGCCTTCTCATTGAGGGTACAGGGTAGGGAGGAAGGGAGGGACATAATTTGAAAGTCAATTATTTTTTTCTTTTTAGAAAAGTAATTCATTATTTATTTATTTTTAACATTTGTTAAAAAACATTTTTTACACCAAAGTACTTTCCTCCCTCATGCTGTTCCCCCACCTATTATGAAGGCAGGAAATATGATGCCAGTTATACATGTGAAATCATGCAAAGTATGTCAATAGTAGCTATGTGGCAAAAAAAGAGCAAGAAAAATAAAGTGAAAAAAATATTCTTCAATCTCCACTCAGACTTCATCACTTCATTTTTTTATATAGTTGAAACATTTAATTTTAAGACCTCGGATTTCAGATCCATTCCCTTCCTCCCTTGTCACCCATTCCCTTTGGGAAGATAAGTAATTCAGTATATGTTGTACATGTCTAGCTATGCAAAACATTACCACAGTAGATATATTGTACAATGCTGCTTATATTTCCCTCCCACTCATCCCAGCCCCCACCTGGTTCATTCCCTACTTGAACCTGTCCCTCTTCTATAGTGGGTACTTCCAACCTCCCCTCGCCCCAAGGATGCCCTCCCATCCATCATCCCTCCTCTCATCCCCCTCCCCCCTATTCTGCTGAAGGTTGAGATATTCCATTTAGTATGTATGTCATTCTCTCCCTGAACCAAATTCAATGAGAATGTGGTTTTGCCTTTTTGCCTTCCCATTCTTCCCCTCCTCTGCAGCCACTTCCCCTTGCTTCTTCTACATGAGATAGTTTACCCTACCCTGTCTCTCCCCATCTCCTCTTGCCACTTTCCTCTCTCACCTCATAATTTCACCCCTTGAGTATCCTCCCTTCCCAACAAACTCAACCTATGCCCTCTATCCATATATAACTGTAACCATATACACACACACATTCACATATGTATTCATATGACCATACACCCTTCTTACATTATTTTCATAATGAAAAAGGTTTCATCAGTCACAGTAGTTGTTTTTCCATGTAGGAGTATATGTAGTTCAACTTTGATAAGTTCCTTTTGATTTCTTTTCCCTGATTACCTTCTCAGGCATCTCTTGCTTCTTGTGTCTGGATGTCAAATTTGCTATTCAACTCTGGTTTTTTTCCTCAAGAATGCTTGAAAGTCCTCTATTCCACTGAATGACCATGTTTTCCCCTGAAATAAAATACTCAGTTTTGCTGGGTAGGTGACCCTTGGGTTCAGTCCCCATATCATATTCCATGCCCTTTGATCCCTCAGTGTAGAAGCTGCCAGGTCCTGTGCTATTCTGATTGTGTTTCCACAATATTGAAATTGTTTCTCCCTGGCTGCTTGTAGTATTTTCTCCTTGATCTGGGGATTCTGGAACCTGGCTATAATATTCCTGGGAGTTTTCTTTTTGGGATCTTTTTCAGGAGGTGATCAGTGGATTCTTTCAATCTCTATTTCCCCCTCTGGGTCTAGCACATCAGGGCAATTTTCCTTGAGAATTTCTTGAAGGGTGATTTCTAGGTTCTTTCTTTGATCATGGCTTTCAGGTAGTCCAATAATTTTTAAATTGTCTCTTCTGGATCTATTTTCCAGGTCAGTGGTTTTTCCCATGAGATATTTCACATTGCCTTCTACTCTTTCATTTATTTGGATCTGCTTAGCAGCATCTTGATTTCTCATAAAGTCATTAGCTTCCATTTGCTCCAGTCTAACTCTAAAGCAATGAATCTCCTCAGTGAACTTTTGAGATTCTTTTTCCATCTGGCAAATTCAGCTTTTTAAGGCATTCTTCTCCTCATTGCCCTTTTGGGCCTCCTTTGCCATTTGAGTTAGTCTATTTTTTAAGGTGTTGTTTTCCTTAGGCTGTTGACCCTCATTTCATACATTTCCGGCATCCTTCTCATTTCTCTTCCTACTTTTTCCTCCATTTCTCTTATTTGATTTTTAAAGTCCTTCTTAAGGTCCTCTATGGCCTGTAACCTGCTCATGTTTTCCTTTGGGGCTTTTGGAACAGGATTCCTAACCTCACAGCCTTCCTCCTGTTGTATGCTTCGATCCTCTTTGCCCCCAAAGTAGGAGTCTAAGGTTGCATTTTTCTGTTTAATTTGTTTCCTTTGCCTTGGCATGTTGCCACTTAATTACTTGACTTTTGGGCTTGTTGCCACAGTATGGCTCTGCTGCCAGAGAGAGGAACTTTCATCCTGAATGTGTGGGGGGACAACTTCTGTTTCTGGCAAGCTGGAAATCCACCCACGACCTCCACCCCAGATCACAATCCAGATCCAGGGAGGTTAAAGCAAGAGCGATTACCCCCCAAGACTGATCACTGGATCTCCCTACAGTTCGCAGGCCAAGAGCTGGAGCTGCCTCTGAAAACTACAAAATGGCGTGTCTCCTCAGTGGTTTCTAGTCCCCAGGGGAGGAAGCTGACGAGTTCCCCAAATGCTGGTCCCACATTCCATAGGGCACTAACCTCTCACTTTGTCCTAGGCATGTCTATATTGATAATTCTGGAATCGCCACAGCTGCTGGTGTTCTGGGGTCCCTCCAGCCAGCTGCTGGCCCAGCCACCCTGGGGCTAAAACCACAAGTCAGGCGAACCTGTGCTCAGCTCCCCACATTCTGCGCACTGCACGCTGCCGGCTCCCAGAGAGCTGTGCTGGTCCTTCCTGCAGGGCTACTGGGTTGTCTTCAGCGGGAGGCTAGCTTCTCTGTGTCATTCTGGGGGTGCTGGGGCTCCAGAAATTGTTCAGAGTCCCCTTTTACATAGTTTGGAGGTGATCTGGGGGGAGAGTGGCTTGGACATGCTGTTTCTACTCTGCCATCTTGGCTCTGCCCCGAAAGTCAAAATTTAAAAACAAATATTAAATTTTGTTTATACAGGTAGTTGGGAAAATAAAATATTAAATATTTTTAAGTAAAAGCTCATATTTTAAAGGACAACTGTCTCTTAGGGCCCTTCCCTCCCCCTTCAAAAGCAATTGGACTATTTGTTTTCCTTAAAAGGCCACAGTGTTGCTTCCTAGATTTGCTTCTCCTAGGAAGCTAAAGCTAAAGCTGCTTGCCCATGTCCCCATACCCCATGAAGTTTCTTGGACACTGACCACATTGATGTGACTTCCTGTTCACTAAAGGATTTGAAAAGGTCTTTCCCAGATGATATCTGCGTCATTCAGATTTGGCATATATCCTAAAACTTTTTAAGGCACCCACCCTGCTGACCATATATATTTCCAAATGGAGAGGGTTAGGAAGATTCTACCTATGCTAAATACTGGAGTATCTTTTTGAATATCTTTTTTCATGACTAGGTAAACCTACCATTATTAAGTGTTGAATTGCCAACAAGTGATTCATTTTATTCTACCATTGAACTTGAATCATTGGAGTACATGCTTGAGTCAGGATTACGTTCAACAACAAGCAAAAAAAAGATCCGGATGTCTTAGCATACAAAAAACATGTGTCCTTACAGCTACATGGCAATCAAAAGACTTGATGCACTAGGCTGCACTGAGAGGCTCACGGTGACCAGAATGCAGAAGATGCTAGCTCCACTATATTATGCCTTGCTTAGATCAAATCTAGATATATATTTGATTTTAAACTGGACAGCTTGTAATGAAGGTGACCAAAATAAAGAGAGACTTCAAGACATACATAAAAATTGGCTGAAGAAAGCCTGGAGAAGAGAATACCCAGAACTGAGATGATAATTATTTTACTTTCATGTAAGAGAGGAATTAGACCTTTTTTATTTGGACCCAGAAGCAGCACTTAGTACAATGAGCAGAACTTGTGGAGAAGCAGAATTCTATTGCCTAAAAGGAGAAAAAAATTCAGCAAGAGTTAGAGTTGCCCCAAATTCAAATGGACTTCACTGATGGTCAGTGACTTTCCTATTACTTGAGTTCTTTCAAAGGACAGATGACCACTTTTGAGATTTGTTATGGAGGAAGTTTTTGATCAATTGTCTATGGGTTTCTGAGATGTTTTTCTAAATCTGTGATACTCAGATTTTCTGATTTGGGAGGCTCCTATGAGCCATATTTGAGGTTAGGGTTTAAGCCTGCTTCATATAGTAGTGGCCAATATGTCTGAAGGCCCAGTGGATTATTTATGATAAATAATATGTACCAGCTCTTGTACTAAGTATTGGGGATGTGGGGAAATGGTGCCTACTCTCAAGGACCTCACTATCTAATGGGGGAAACAACATACCAACACTACATAGAAATAAGCTATATACAGGAAAATTGGAGATAATCAATAGAGGTAGTGCATTTAAACCATCAGCTTTAGAAAAGCACTAGATTTAAGGGGGAATGAGGACAGTGTCTTATAGAATATATAGTAGAGCTTGAAGGAAGACATGGAAACCAAGAAGCAGAGATGAGGAAGAAGAAGATCATAGGCATGGCTGGAGGAGACCGGAATAATTTCCTAGGACTGATGTCAGGAGCTTGGAGTGACAAAGCATCAGAATTTTCCCTAAAGGTGACCAAGTCCTGTGCACCATTACTTTCACTGATAAAAAGAACACATTTACTTTTCACATCTGAAAAGCAAAACTAAGATAAAACATAGCAACTGCAGCCCCATAATGTCCAAACTTTTGGTTTTTAAGTGGTATTTGAAATGACTCAAATGAAGGTTGCAATGGAGCTAAAATTAGCCCTTGGACCATTTGTATCACTGCCATAGCCATCCTGAGATTAAAATATGATTAATAACAGACCTGCTTCTATGCAATCTGTCACAGTGCTCAGGGGGAGACTATGTTTCTGACTGTTGGGTGGCATTAAAGATCTAGTGGCACTTTCTGACCACTGGAGGCCTTTGCCCAGAGTGTTGGCCCAAGTCCAGGGTCAGGTAATTATGTTAGGCTTATCTAATTTCAATTGGATATGAAACTCTTCACTTGCTAATCTAAATTACTTGGCCTCCTGCTGCTGTGTGCTGAAACAATGGCTGCATTTCACCCCACAGGGTGTGACTAACCAAAGACAGAATCTGGCTTAATATTGTACTGATTTAGGGGGTGGAGTAGAAAGGGAAAAAAGCACATGGAGAAAAAAAAAAGGACAATGCTACAACACTTTGTTCTTCTTGCATGAGTAGGGGGGGAGTGGATCTTGATGAACTTGGAGGTTTTTAAAATTGTTAATGTCTATAAAAGGAAAACCATAAAAGGTCAGAAGTGGAAGGGACCTTGGAAACATAGAACACAGAATATCAGAGCAGGAGGGGCCCTTAGGATCATAGAACTCAGAATTTCAGGACTGGAAAGGGCCTCAGGATCATAGAACATAGAACATAAGAGCTAGAAGGGGTCTTGGAATTGTAGAAAAAAGAATTTTCTGGAAGAGGTTTTTGAGGTTATCTAGTACTCCTTCTCCCCTGCACACATACCATTTTTATAATTAGAGAAACTGAGGCCCAGAGAGTCAATATACCTTTTTCAAAGTCTCACAGTTAAAGGAGAGTGAAGGCTCAAGCCTAGGCCATCTGATGCCACCTGTGGCATTCTTTACACAAGCTCCTGACATTATGGGGTGCAACAGAATAGCAGAAGATTGAAAGTCAGAGTACACCGTTCAAATTCTAAGTCTGTCACTTGTGAGTATGTACAGTTCATCTCTCTTCTCTAGGCCTCAGTTTCCACCTCTGAGATACTGAAAAGGTAGACTTTTATGAGCTAGGCTCAAATACTAGACATCTCAACCCACAGATCATAGAATGAAAGTTGGAAAGGACCTTGTTCTTGTTCAGTCATTTCAATTGTGTATATCTATTCATGACTCTGGGGTTTTCTTAGCAAAAATACTGGAATGGTTTGCCATTTCCTTCTCCAGCTCATTTTATAAATGAGGTAACTGAGGCAAACAGCATTAAGTGGCTTACCTAGGGTAACACAGTAAGTTAAGTATCTGAGGTCAGATTTGAACTCAAGTCTTCCTGATTCTGGGTCTGGCAATCTACTACACCAACTAGCTATACCTAAAAAGGACTTTAGAGACCATTTACTTAATACCCTTCCTTTCAGACATGAGGAAACTGAGACCTAGAGAGGAAATAATTTTCCCAAAGTCACAAAGGTAGCAAGTGGTAGAGGTGGGATCAGAGCTCTGGTCCTCTGATTTGAAAGCAACCATGCTTTCCAGTGTATTATATGCCCATTGCTGGCAGTGTATATGTATGTACTGGCATGTGCACATGTGTGCTCATGTATATGACGTATATATGCGTTTATATATATGCATATGTAAACATATGTATATGCCATACCTCCTTACTAATCTGTAATCCCCTGAAGGTAAGGCCCATGTCTTATGTCAGATTTTTATTTTGCCCATTTCCTATCCCAGTTCTCTGTACACAAGAGCTATTTAACAAATATTTGAATTTGAATTTAAAATTCACTAACAATATCAATGGCCTCCTCAGAGAGATGCTTTGAACAAGTTACACATTCAAGGGAATCATTTTATGTGGCATAGCTTTGTTCAATAAAAACTTCTAGAGATTCTAGGTTTCCTTCAGTGAGCCACTGTCAGTATTTCTTGGAGTTGTGGTAGAAATTTCCTGGTTCATCCAATAACTCCTAACTGTTGAGAGTTATAGCTATATGAAGAAAGAGACTAATAGTTCTCATCTGGAAAGAACAAATAAATCCTTTTCCTGACTTATTTCTAGGTCATGTCATATAATCCGTGTTTGTTAGATGACCTAAAAGAATGGATTTCCATAACTACCATTCTCTTGGAGAAGTATTCTTCTTGTATGATGGCTCAGTCACTGCCACAAAAATATAGTTCAATATGCATGCCTCCTCTTCACTAAGCTAAGCCAGAAAAAGAAACGAGTTTTCAGGGGTGGTAACTAGTTCTAAGAATAATGGCAACAGAATTTAAAAACACAATTTGCAGGTATACTAGATTGTTAAAACTGGGAGCGACCTTCTGGTCCAAAACTTTTTCTTTAAAAAAATTATTTATCATTTTACTTTTCCCAAGTTACATTAAAAAAGTCAACATTCATTTTCAAAATGTTAATTTCCAAATTATCTCCCTCCTTCCCCAACCCCATCATTAAGAAGGCAAGCAATTTAGTATAGGTTATACATGTTCAGTCGTGTGAAATATTTTTCCATGTTAACCATGTTATAAAATAAAACTTACACAAAAAAATAAAGACAAATAAAGAAAACTTAAAAAACATGCTTTAATCTGTATTCAGACTCCCCTAGTTCTTTCTGTGGGTATGGATAGCATTTTTCATCATAAGTTTTTTTTTTTTTTTGCTTTTTGGAGGGCAAGAGGGGTTAAGTAACTTGCCTAAGGTCCCGCGGCTAGTTTTTTTTTTCCTGTTAAGTGTCTGAGGCCGGATCTGAACTCAGGTCCTCCTGACTCCAGGGCCTGCACTCTACCTACTGCACCAACTAGCTGCCCCTGATCTTTTTACAATATTGCTGTTACCATGTACAATGTTCTCCTGGTTCTACTTGTCACACTTCACATCAGTTCATGTAAGTCTTACTAGGTTTTTCTGAGGACATGTTGCTTATCATTTCTTATAGTATTCCATCCTAATCATGTACCATGAATGGTTCAGTGAGGTCTCAACTGATGCACATTCCTTTAATTTCTAATTTTTTGCCACTACTAATAGAGCTGCTATAAATATTTTTGTACATATAGATACTCTGCCTTAAAAAAATCATCTTTTTGGGATATGGACCTAGTAGTGATATTATTATGTCAAAAAGTATTCATAGATCTTAGAACAGAGTTCCAAATTTCTCTACATAATGCTTGGATCAGTTCACAACTCTACCAAAAATGCATCACTGTCTTGATTTTCCCACATCGCTTCTAACTTTTGCCATTTTCCTGTTCTGTCTTATTAGCCAATCTAATAGGTATGAGGTAGTTTCTTGGAATTATTTTAATTTGTATTTCTCTAATCAATAGTGATTTAGAATACTTTTTCATATAGATATACATAGACATGATTACTTCATCTGAAAAGTGTTCATATCTTTTGATCATTTATCAATTGGGGAATGGCTCTTATTTTTATAAATTTGATGCATTTCTTTCTTTATTTGAGAAATGAGGCCTTTGTCAGGAAACTTGCTTCAAAAATTTTTCACAGTTATGATTGATTATTGTTATTTCCCCCCATCTCATTTGTCCTCTGTTTATTTTATCTTCGCTCTCTTTTCAACCTGTCCCTCCTCAAAAGTGTTTTGCTTCTGATTATTGCCTCCTCTAATCCACCCCCTTCTATCAATAACTCCCCATCCTTTTCCTTCCTATTTTCTTTTAGGTTAACAGATTTCTTTAACCAATTGAGCCAACAGTTTTATTTTGCCAAACAGGAAACTGAGGCTGAAAGAATTGAGCTGAATTTATGTGCCCACATATGAGATTATAGAGTTGGAAATAGAAGGAATCTTCAAGAAAAAGTCTTTAAGATTATATAACTTAACTCCCTCTTTTTACAGATAAGAATATTAAGACCCAAGAATTTTGAGTTGAGTTGCATAGGGTCAAAAAAGTGACATAATTAATATTCAAATCCAGATTCCTTCACTCAAAATCCATCATTCATTTTACTACATGATAATTTGTTTTGCAAAGTAAAATAGAGCATTGGATATGAAGTCAAGGATCTAAATTTGAATCCCAGTTTTGCAATGTAGTAGCTGCATGGACTTGGACATTCTCTGGGAATTAGTTTTATTATCTGTAAAATGGGGTGATTGCCCCCTGAGACCTCTTACAGATACAAATTTATGATATGATGAAAGTGTATCTAATAGATATCTATAGCATATCATATTCTTTGGCTACCAAATGATCTTGCAAAGCAAATAATTTCCTTTCTGGAAATTCTGTACTGTGTGAACAAGATGAAGATGGATTGTGGATTTTGCTTGGTCAGCTTGAGATTGTTTACAATTCCCTTCAACATTTGAGAATTAATGTGCAAAATTCAATATTTTTCCTTACCAAAGAGGCCCTCAGTCCTTGCTTAGAGTTTACATTTAGTTTATGTATAATTCTAACAAGATTCAGTATACAATTTCCTGGCCTCCTCTAATAGACATCATCAACAATCATTCATTGAGCACAAACTATGTGCAAGATATTATACTACACATTGAATATAAAAACAAAGAAATTAGAAAAGCTCTCTGCACTCAATTTTATATTTTTCTAGGGTATACAATATTCATAATATAAGTAACTGAAGAATAATTTGAGGAGGAAAGAATGGGAAAATAAGAGATAATACACAAGATGAGATATACAAGAAGAGTGGTATTCACAAAGGACAAGGTAAAGAATGAGTACATTCCAGGTATGGGGACAGCCTGTGCAAAGCTATGGAGGCAGGAGAAAGAATGGATATCTGTAAGGAGAATTGTGGGTGGAGATGTAGGTATGTGAAGGGGAATAATGTGCAATACCGAAAAGAAGGGCTGAACCAACATTATGGAGGACTTTTAATACCAAACAGAGGAATTCTTATTTTATCGAAGAGGTAATTTGGAGTTATGGTGAGGAGACTGACATAGTATAATGGCAAGCAAAGTAATACTTTGCTACTTGTTTCAGCTAATAAAGTGCCTTTGAGTCTCACCTTTGATTGTGTCAAATCTTTATTGGAAGTAGTATATGTACATTGTGCTGTCCTTAAGAGGCTTAAGGAGGTTGGAGACCTTCTGTGCACTTAATAGGCCTAAGGTCATCACATGGAGACCATAGTGGGAGGAGCTTGCCAAAAGAGTGGAACAAGAAGGGTGGAACAGGAAAGAGCAGAGCAGTTAAAAGCTTGAGCATGAGCTGGGACCAAGAAGAACTGAGAGGGAGAATGCTTGTGCTGTCATCACCCTGTCTGCTATTCTGCTTGTTGTTCTGTGTTAATGTTATTTTGTCAGACAGAAGCACACTGTCTGTTGATTTGTGTTACTTTGTCAGATAGAAGCATTCTGTCTGTTAAATTGTGCTACTTTGTCAGACAGAAACAGTCAGTTTGATGAATTGTGTTACTTTGTCAGACAGAAATGTTCTAATTTGTGTTGATTTCTCAGACAGAAAATGAATTGAGATGAGAGTGCTGCCAGCAACGTATGTAAATATTGTTATAGGACTGTTGAGTTTTGTTTTCCTAGAAACAGAAACTGTGAAGAGCTTGGAGTGGAGCAGTCCCCATGAGCTGTAATATAGAACAGAAATGGATAGTTGCCTTCTTATGAATCCAGGCAACAGTCAGGTGGATCCAGGTAAGAGCTGGGAGCACGGAAGAGGAGCCAAGGAGTTTGGATATCAGCCTTGAGTCAAGATGCAAGAGAATTTTACTTGGGCACTCAGTAGTGACTAGTGATATTGTAACTTATTGTGACCTAGGGGTGAATGGCGTTTGTACTTTCCACTACCCATTAAAGATGATTGGCTTAAGGATGATTAACCCTTAATGATGATTGGAAACCAGTTTCAAGTCAAGAGGAAAGAAAACTTTAGAGGGGTACTTTATATGGATTGATGAGATTGTGACTTAGTGAATGATATGGTTTCTTTAAGACTATGTGGCCACCTTACTAGTAAGTTATTATGTTATACTCTTGTGAATGTTGTGTTTTAGTTTATTGCTGAATTAAATAGAGAGTTCATTATACTATGCAATAAGATCCTTAAAGTTATTCACAGTAGCAGTCCTTGGAAGAACTGCTCATGATTTTGTACATAGTCAAACCTGTGATTTAGGCAGAATATTTCTAGGTAGTTGGGTGGAAGATGTATATTGAGACTGAACCTAGGAGTTCAATCAGATGGCTTTCACAATAGCCCAGGGGAGGGCTGATTAGAGATTGAATTAGAATGACTGGGAGTAAAAGGATGGAATGTGGATTGTCCTATGTTCTCAAGAGGACCATGACCTCAGGGAGATGATGACATGACTTGCAACTGACTTTGATTTGAGTGAAGGAGGGCTGTGAAAAATTATCAGCCTCACTTTCTCCTCCACAAACATCTAGGACCAGTGGTCAGGATGACTGAAGATGGCCCAGGGTACAGTGAGAAACCTTGGTCCTTTTAAGCTGTGGTCTTTTCAGATTCTCATTTTGAGTGAAGCAATACACATCCAGTGAATAGATCTCTTTAAGAAGTGAGTCAAGGAATGTCCCCTTTAATTAGAAAAAAAAAAGTCTAGCTTCCCCATAGATGACAGGAAAAAAAGAGTGACATTTAGCAATAGCAAGGAATAACTGATAAATCTCAAGAACTGAATAATTAATGAAATATCCAAACAACCAGAGGAAATCTGTAAGCACATTGGATAGACTGTATATGGAGGTTTTGTTTTCAGGTAAGTGAGAATCAGATGGGCTAGAAAGGTGAGAGGAGGTTGTAGATTACATGAGTGAAAGGAGCACCCATAGTGGCTAAATCACAGATTATCTGAAGTATTCACATTCAAGATTAAATGGCTTTTAGTCTACTTACCTGGGAATCCCACCACTATTGATAGCACTGTTTCTATGGGAAGAAAAGGACTTCGGTCCAAACAACAGACATTTTGGAACACAGCCCAGTGGTTGTTATAATATGGGTGATGTTTATTAAATCAATCAATAAAGTTTATTAGCTACCTTAGTCCATAGACTGTACTAGGCACTAAATGGTCTAGATAGTACATAATGTTTTAAAATCAGAGTGGCAGAATTTCTAGCCAAGATGGCTGCTTGAAGCAGGGTAGACTACTTAATTCCATCATATACTCTTGTAAAAACATGAAGCTTTCTCCAAAGCAAACCGTGACCATGAAATCTAACAAAAAACTCTAATAAGAGACATCAGAACTAAAATGGTTAAACAAGAAGTCCATTGGTAATAGGAAATAGAGGCCCCAGGAGCAAAGCCAATGTTAGCTCAAAGTAACCCACCAATATGACCACAGATGAGACCCAAGTAGGCAGGAATCTGTGTTCTGAGGAAGCAAAAGTAGAGGGCTCCTCCGGGAAAGGTCCAGAGAATTCAGAAAGCCTTAGGGTGGAAACTTTAGAAGGCCTAGAGTATGTCAAGGAGCAAAAAAATATCAAATAGTGTGATTAGTGTTATGTCTCAGTACTAAGAACAGAACAACCCAGGGTCCTGAAATGACAGAGACCCCTGAAGATTCACCTTTTTGAGCCTCAAATATCTAGGGAAAGTAAGCCTCAGGAATATATGAGTCAGTGGGGACCCCGACTGTTACACTAAGCAGGGCCTTCCTTCCCACCCAAAAACACATCAGTGGGGCAGAGTCTGGCTCTTATCATCAAGGCCCATTTCAAGAACTAAAACATGAGAAATGAGTAATTCAAAGAAAATTCTGTCCAATATGAAAAATACCATGCAAGTTGAATCAGTAAGACTTAGGAACTGATAAGACTATGAAGGATTAGGCAGAAGAGCTGAAGATGACACTGACATTTTGAATTTGAGTGTCTGAAAGCATGGTGCTGCCATAAAAAAGAAATAGGAAAACTTGGAGGAGGACAAACTTTATGGGAAATGATAATTAGTTTTAACACACTAAGTGTGAGATTCAGGAACAAGGTCCCGCAGACCCCAGTCATGGGGTAGGTAGTTGGACCTCAATAAATAAATTAGAACAGGGTATGAAATGGAATCCATGGAATTATACCCATGGGAGATAACAAGATCACTAAGAGAAAGGGTTTGGATTTAAGTAGTCATTTGAGCCCTCTGGGACTCAGGTTCGGCATCTGTATTAGGAAATTGAACTGCATGGCCTCTCAGGGTCCTTCTTGTTCTGATTCTGTGATCTTTGAGGAGCATCCATTGAATTAGGAGGTATTAGAATAAAAAAAAGAGACTAAGTAGTTAGAGGTATAGTTAGAAAACCAAGTGAGAATACTATCTCAAAATTATGGGAAGAATGAATATATAGAAATAAGTGGTCATATAGCTACAGGAAGGTCAAGATAAATTATAAATGAGAGAACTGCAAATGCAACAATTAAGAGATTCATGTAAACCTAAGAGAGAACAGTTTAATCAAATAGTGAAAAAAAAGCTAGATTATAAGGGTTTGAAATAAAGTGGAGGGAGGCAATGAGTATAAATAGCTTTTATGAAGAGTAGGGTCATGAAAGAGAGAAGAAAACTATGACAACAACTTGAAGGAATGGAGCCAGTCAGTCAATAAACATTTTAAAGTACCTACTATGTACCCATTTTACTAAGCATCGGGGATATAAAAGCAGAAGATGGTTCCTGCCCTCAAGGAGCTTACAATGTAATAATAGAGAGACAACATGAAAGCAATTATGTACAAACAAGCTATATACTGGATAAATAGGAAATAATCAGCAGAAGAATGGTACTAGCATACAAGGGAATTGGGATAGCCTTTCTAGAAAAGATGAGGTTTTATCTAGGCCTTGAAGAAAGCCAAGGAATCCAGAAGGTGGAAATGAAAAGGGAGAACATTTCAGGTAGTAGCCAGTAAAAGCTTTTATTTTATTTTATTTTTAAGGATGGGGATGGGGGGTGGGAAGACTTGGGTTTGATTGTAAGTGACAGAGAATAATGCAGTACAAAAAGAGTGTGAAGATAACAGAACATCACAGAAAAAGGGAAAAGACCCGTATATACAAAAATATTTATAATAGCTCTTTTTGTACTAGCAAACAACTGAAACCCAATACATCTTTATTGGAGAATTATCAAACCATTATGGTATGTAAACATAAGGAGATATTATTGTACCATAAGAAATAACAAAATGGTCAGTTTCAAAGGAAATTTCTGAAGACATCTTTGAAATCATTCAGTGATATGAATAGAAATGAGAGAATAGTTTGTGAAATGTGAACAACATTCTAAAAACAAAAGACTTGAAAAACGTTAGACATTATATTTTGGCTATGACAAGCCATGATTCCAAAGGACCAAAGATGAAGTACTTTAAACCCCTCTTGACAGGGATGATGGACTTAAATTGAGAACAAGACAGACATTTTTACTTGCTATTAATGAGGAAATTAGCTTCACTTGACTTTGTATATTTGTTTTGAATGTTTCTATTTTTGTTTTTTATTTGCTTTTGTTGCACAATTAGAGGAAGGTGATGCAGAAGGGAGAAAAAATAAATGCTAGATAAGTGGAAGCTTAAAAAAAGAATCACTAAGATGGGGTAAATTTAAGAAGTGGGAGTGTGCTAACCATCTAGAAGTGAGTCTAAGTGAAGTATCAGTGCTTGAGGAGAAGTATATTAAAAGAGAGATAAATTTATACTATACAGATCTTCCTTTGAGGTTTAACCTGGTGAAGATTCAAGATAATATTGAATGACATGAAGACCAAGAAGGCCTGCTTTAGACCAGGCAGAAGCAGTTAGATCTTGGTATAAAGACTGAGGGAGCTTTGCTGTTTAGGGAGAGTTTTGAGGGTCAGAAGGTAGGACAAGTCTTGTCCTCAGATCCTGTGAGGGCATTGCTAATGGTTATAGGATAGGACTTCATTGAAGCAAGCTCTGGGCAATGAACCCTTACTGCATGCTGCTCAGCAAAGGAACCATACTGGAAGTTATGCAGTTTCACTGTCTTTGCATGCTGAAGAGAGATTCAAATGTCATCTGGTTATCTTACTCTGTAGTTGTTTCATTATTTTAACATAGGTACAGCACCTGAAGTCTCTAGGTATGTTTCCTCATTTGTAAACTAGAGCTAACAGCCCCCACTAGATAAAATGACACTCAGTCCTCAGATTCAAATATA
This sequence comes from Gymnobelideus leadbeateri, assembly GCA_011680675.1. Lineage (NCBI taxonomy): Eukaryota > Metazoa > Chordata > Mammalia > Diprotodontia > Petauridae > Gymnobelideus > Gymnobelideus leadbeateri. The sequence continues at coordinate 246,448 of WOXC01000968.1, read as the reverse complement.
TGTATATGTATGTATATATGTATATGAATATGGATATGGATATGGATATAATACGTATGTATTTATGTGTGTATGTGTCTCCATTGTGCTGCTGATTACTTCAAAGGATCCCCATGAATACTTCCACATATACTTTAAGCTTCTTCTTCTTCTTCTTCTTCTTCTTTTTCTTCTTCTTCTTCTTCTTCTTCTTTCTTTCTTTCTTTCAAGTATAGAAATCAGTGTTTCTAAGCATGCATTTGGACGGTCTTCTCTATAGAAGAATGGAGTGTTAATTTTTAGGAATGATTACCATTATGACCTTGATGATTAAGTATGATAATTAAAAGACATTTTGACTAATATATTTTAGATCAAAAATACTGCTTTCTGATCTACTTACTGAAAAATACCATTTTTAAAAGAAATGAGTATTTTTTAACATGATTAGCAAGCCATCTGTTGACATTTTAGTGCCATCCCTCATGAAAGTCCCCAGTTCCTTGCTTCAGTTTTATCATAGCAAGAACCCAAAATAGTCACGCCTTTTGAGGTTACATCAGAAGAAAGTGATTTAGAAGGGTATTACTTTGAAAATATAGGCAGTATTCACATTCCTCTTTTGCCATCCAGGTTAGGGGTTGAGGGAACTTTAGCATTCAATATTAAGTGAAGAAGAAATTAGTTCCCTTCCCTTCTTTTTATTTATTATTTATTTTCTAAGGATCTTAGATTCTTCATCATAAAATAGGGGCACAAATATTTATACTATCTACTGTAAAGGACGATTGTGAAAAAAACTTTAAAATTTCTATTGAAATATATTTTAGTTATATTTTCATTTATGTTTTTCTTCTGGAGAGTGGCACAGGAAATTGAAGGACATGTTAGAGAAAAAAAGTATTTAAAATCCCCAGAAGAACAGAAAGAAATGCCTATGACGATTTTATCTAATAATGTTCCCCATAAGTTTCAAGTGCTAAAACCTACCATGGAGACACTTTTGAGTGGGCTCATGTTTGCTTGACTTCTGATAGTTTCAGGTCAGTTAGACCTAAAAACTGCCTAATTAACATTTTCTGAGTCACTACTTTTTGAGTAGCTAGTGACTCCTCAGTCACTTGGATGCTTTGAGTAGATAAATATTAGTTTGGTCACAGTATAAATATTTCTTGACAAGTAGATAGCACATATACCTGAATTACCATCCTATATATTGGGGTTCCCTTGTCCTTTGTGACAATGCTATCTCAACATAGATCATAGAGGGGGAGGGTGCAGTTTGACTCTCCCTCAGCTACATGTTGAAGGAAGCTAAGTGTTTTTCTTTGTCGTTCTATTTACAGTCAGCTAAAATGTATGACCTGTCACTTTCTGAGGTCTCTGACCATCTCTCCCTCTCATGAGCTTTATGTAAAGCAAGCAGATGAGATCATATTAGATGTCCCAAAATATAGTTATGCCCTTTCCTATTCTATCCTTAGTAAGATCATATTTCTTTAATCTTGCCCATTTTTTTGTTTTATCTCAACTAATTACATTTGATGTATTCCTGGTCACTTGTGTAATTGAATATACCTGGGTGAAATGGAATTTAGAAAAATACTGTACAAACAAGGTCAGAAAGGTTAAAGGACTTTGACCCGGTGAGTCATTCCAGTGGACTTCCCTTATTAACCCACTATCCTCCCTGTTCTTTTGTAAGGAAAAAAAATCTATTTCTTGCAGTCAGGAGTATTTTTTTTTTTTTGAGAAAACAGTTGAGAGACATTTAACCCAGTGAGCCTCATGGTCAGTAATGGTTTCCCTCTCCTCAGAACTCTTCAGGAAGTAGCTAGATGGCCCAAACATATGAAGTAATAGGAATTCATTTGGGGTATGAGTCAGAATAGATGCCTGCTGAGGTCCCTTCAGTCTCTAATCGGTGATTCTGTGATATATCTGGGTATATTAGAAAGAGGCAGGAATTTGAAGTTAGAAACAGTCATGACTAGCTCAAACTATAGATGAGGAAAACACATTTGGGGGAATAGAGCATTTTAGTATAAAGGATAGTCATTCCAAGCAGCTAGTGCTCTGGAGTCCCACAAAAATCCCCCTTCCTCCCCTGCCACCTCATGAAAACCAGAAAGTTGAAAGGCTAGTTTTCATTCCATGAAGACAACAATACCTCTTATCCCTACTTTGATACCCTGCAGCAGTAAAAACCTGTTTGTCCTGTGCCATTCATTCTCAGCTCTAATACACAATATCTATTATTAGCTTGAGTGAGCCCCTTCATCTCTTTGAGAATTACTTTTATTTTAACTGTAAAGCAGGAGAGGCACTGTGGTACAGTTAGCATGGTACATGTGAAGGCAAAGGACTTGGATTCAAATCCCACCCTAGACATTTTTCAGCTGTGTAATCTTAGACATTTCTTTTTCTTATCTATAAAATGGAGATAATATTTATTATACTTTCCATTACACTCACAGTGTCATCCTTAGCTTAGTGTTTTGGAAACCTTAAAGCACTACCTAAATAAGCCTTATTATCCAACAAAATAATATCAGTTTCTATTTCTATTGTGTTTTATAGTTTACTAAGTGCCTGACTCATAAAAATGCTGCAAAGTAGGCACAAGAAGTTATTTTCATCTCTGTTTTACAAAGAGGTGATGATGCTTACAAGAGAGGATGAGATTTTCCCACATTTATCCAGAAACTTTAGTATTAGAGCTAGAACTCTAAATCAGGTCATCTTTTGACTCAAATTCAGTGTTCTGTTTTATGTGGTTCTGCTTTTTCATTTTTACATGACATATCCCATGAGTCAACGAGCCAATTTGTCTCTTTTTGGATGAGAAAAAATGACTCTTAGAGAGGTTAAGTGATTAACCCATGGTCACATAACTGGTAAGTGGCACATGATAAATACCTGACATGGGATTGAAACCAGTTCTTATAATTGCAAGTTTAGTTTCCTTACTACTATAGAAGTTTCTCTCCCAACTCATTTGTCCCCTAAACTTGTGCAAAGATGAATTATATAAAATGCTCAATAATTGCGAGCTATTGTTATTACTCTTATTTCACATATTTAATTACAAAGTTCCTCTAAGTCCTGCCTTAGAATGAGATCTTTTCAAAAACAACAGATTCTTCCTATTTAGCACTAAGTTCCTTTATTTACAAACCAGCTTTCTGCTTAATACATCATTCAGAAAGATTCAGTCCTTTACATGTTATACATTTTTCAGCAGATCTTGGGAATCTAGGAGAAGAGGGAATTTCTTTGACTGCTTTTTAATGGGTCAGAATTAATGCACTCCACCTACAACATATTTCATGTTTCCATATTTATTGTAATGCAACAATGTGTCCTGATTTAAAAAAAAAACTATATCAAAACTATAGTGTGTGTGTGTGTGTGTGTGTGTGTGTGTGTGTGTGTGTGTAGGGATATATTTCAGAATTCTTTAAAGGGAAAGAGAGAGAGAGAGAAGAGAGAGAGAGAGAGAGAGAGAGAGAGAGAGAGAGAGAGAGAGAGAGAGAGAGAGAGAGAGAGAGAGAGGGAGAATTTTATATATATATATATATATATATATATATATATATATATATATATATATATATATTGCAATACTTTTTGTAGTATCAAAGAAATGAAAAAAAGTAGATTCTCATTTCAGGGAATGGCTAAATAATTTGTGCTACAAGGATTTAATTGAACATTACTGTATTGTAAGGCATGATGAATGTGCTGAATCTAGTGAAATATGGGATGATTTAAATTTTATTTTTTGCATTTTGGAGGGCAATTGGCATTAAGTGACTTGCCCAAGGTCATACGGTAGACATGGGAAGATTTTATGAATTGATGCAGAGAGAAATAGAACCTTGAAAATAATGCAGTTTCAGCTGCAACAATATAGATAGGAAGAGCAATAACCATAAGACAATCAAAACTGAATTTTGCAAAAATCTTAACAAGCTTGTCTTCAAAATAGTATGAGGGAATACCTCTTCCTGCTTTTTTTTTTTCACATAGATAGTGGTACATATGTATGTAACAGTGGATGTAATGTCAGATTTGCTTTTTTGTATTGATTAATTTTGCTAATTCCTTTTCCTCTTCAACCTCTCTTTGGAAAAAAAAATATTGTGGGGATTGTTTTCTGAGGAGAAGCAAGGTAATGATGAAGGGAGAAATAAAGGTGATGTAAAAACAAGAAAAAACAAAAAAAAAATCAATAGTAATCTCTTTTAAGGGGCCTTTGGATATTTTGAACACAATCACTCCAGTAGGAAGCCAGACTAGAGAGAGTTTAGAGAGACTGAGAAAAAAAACAAAGTTGAAACACCAAGAGTTGAAAGTTTTCTCAAGGAGTTTAAGTACAAAAGGGAGAATAGATATAGGATAAGAATAAGCAAGGATGGTTGGGTTAAGTAACAGTTGCTTGTTTTGTTTTGTTTTTTCATTGATAGGAGGTATAACACATGTATTTAGGTAGCAGGGAATGAACCAGTGGATAGAGATAGATTGAAGCAGTGGGAGGAGAGATGACAGTAGGGGGCAATTAAGTTGGAGAAAAAAGAAGATGAGATCAAGTGAGGTTGTCCTTGGCAAAGAGAAAGGTCACCTCTTCATCAGAGACTAGAGTAAAGAAGGATAATGGAAGAGGAAAATGTTTGAAGGATGTGAGATGATTCAGAGAGAAAAGGGGAAGTTTTAGGAAATATTCCTGATTATTATTTGTTTGTTTTCCTGGAGAAGAATAAAGAGAGTTCTTAGAAGACAAGAAGGAATTGGCATCAGTTAAAGGAGTGCTCACATGAAGAATTACCTAATTTGATCAAATAACATGGTCTATGCTTTTTAATGTATATGTATGTACTTTCTTTTTTTAAAATTTATTTTTAACTTTTTTTTTACTTCCAAATTCTTTCCCTTTGGCCCCTACCCTATTCATTGAAAAGACAAGCAATATGATATATGTGAATTATACATGTGAAGTCATGCAAAATTATGTCTATATTAACAATATTGCAAAAAAGCAAGAAATATAAAGCAAAATAAGCATATTTCAATTTGCACTCAGAGTTCAAAAGTTTTCTCCCTGCAGGACAATTACATTTTTCATTATGAATCTTTTGGAATTATCTTGGATAACTATATTAATCAAAACAGCTGAGTATTTCACAGATGATCATCATTACGTCATTGTCGCTATGTACAATGATCGCTTGTTTCTATGTATTTCATTCTTTTTTTTTTAGAGGGCAATTGGGGCAAGGTCACATGGCAAGTGTCTGAGGCCAGATTTGAACTCTGGTCCTCCTGAAGCCAGGGCCGATGTTCTATTCATTGTGCCACCTAGCCACTCCTATTTACTTCATTCTGTAACAGTTCATGCAAGTCTTCTCAGTTTTTTTCTGAGATCATCCTGCTCCTAATTTATTGTACAATAGTATTATATCACAATCATATACCACAACTGGTTTAGTCATTCCCTAATTGATGAACATCTCTTCATTTTCTAATTCTTTGCCACCACAAAAAGGGCTACTATAAATATTTTTGTATATATAGGTTATTTTTCCCATTCTCTTTTATCTCTTTGTGATATGGGCCTTGTAGTGGTATTACTGGGTCAAAGGGAATGCAGTTTTTAACCCTTTGGGCATAGTATATGCACATACTTTCAGATTAGATTTATTTTCAAAAGATCTAGTTTCTAGCTTCCTATTTTATGGTCTTGTCAAATGAATTGAAAATCTGCTTCCTTGCATCTTCTACAAGTGCTCTTAGTTCTGCCTTCTGGAGCCAAATAGTACAAGTATAAAACCTCTTCCACATGACAGTCTTGCAAATACTTGAAGGCAACTGTCTTGTCCTGTCTGTGTCTACTTTTATCCAAGTTAAACACTCTGATTTCCTTCAACATGGGATAAATGTGAATGCCAGGAAGACTACAATTACAGAAGACTGGGTTTCATGCAGAAAATATCAGTCCTATCATTAGAAGATTTCATCAGAACTGAAATTAGGAATTCTTATTCTTAGGGGAAAGTTAGAGTTGGGGAATGATGGTAATATATTAAATAGCCTAACTAGGACTTAAATCATACAGTAGAGGGAGTGACCCATACCCAAGAATCTGGCCTACAACCTCAAAAAAAGTTGTGGGGACAGAGTGAAATAGTGAGAATATAAGCCCTAGAATAGAGAAATCACTGTGCAAATATTTTGGGACTTATAGGATGAAGGCACTCATACAGCATATGGCCATGAGTTATATTGGGATGGATATAGGGAGAAAACAATTCCCTTGTAAGCCCTTCCTCTTATGTACCTTTTGGCAAAATCCCAGTTGTTGTACCCTAACTGTATCTCTGAAAGAGACTTCAACAGCCTCTTTTAATGCAGAGGCAAGTAATAGCCATGGTTGATGGAGGAGGAAGAAGAATGGAGGTGAAATGAACGTACATGTAGTACCACATGCTTGAAGGTTTGGGGATGTACAACTCTATCAACTAAATAGTCCTATAATATGGAAAGGAGTCAGTACAAAAGAGAGTTATTAAAGAAAAATTTGAAACTGACTTGATGAGATATCAACAACTGGACTACCACTTAATGGTGGTTAGTGTTATCTGAACATGATTATGATTTACTAAAGTATTTTTCTATATTGCAGGACCTCAATCTTCCAAAGTCTGTAATTAAGAGGGGCTGGGGAAGACATCTTGTAAAAGTAGGATTTTAGTTGGGACTTAAAGAATGCTAGGGAGGTCAGTAGTCAGAGGAGAGGAGGAAGAGCATTCCAGACATGAGAGATAGTCAGAGAAAATGCTGGAGTTGAGAAGGAATATCTTGTTTGTGGAATAATGAGAAGCCCAGTGTAACAGAATAAAAATGTGCATGTTGGGGAATATGGTATGATAAGGCAGGAAAGAAAGAAGGAAGCGGGTCATGCTATCAAAGGCTTTGAATGTGAAACAGAGTATATTCTATTTGATCCTGGAGACAATAGGAGTACTCTGCAGTTTATTGGCTAGGGAGTGACATATGACATCTGACTTTTAGAAAAAATCACTTAATAGACTAAATGGAGAATGGATTGGAATAAGGAGAGAATTCAAGCATACAGACCCACCACCAGTCTATTGAAATAATCAATCTATAATAATTAGGAAGATAGTGGAGGGAAGCTTTTTCAGGAAAGGTAATGGGTGCTATTTTGAACATAGATTAAAATGTCTACTGAGTATTCATTTGAAGATGTCTGAAAATCAGTTGGAGATGTGGATTAGAGGTTAGCAGAGAGAATGGGACAGAATAGGTAGATTTGAGAATCATTAGCATATATATGATACTTAAATCCAGGGAAACAGATGAAATCACCAAGTGAAAATAGAAAGAGAAGAGAAGAGACCCCTAGAGAGAATCCTAAGAGATACTGATAGTTAAAGGGTGTGATTTGGAGGAAGATTCAGCAAAGACAGAGAAGGAGCAGTCAGACTTGTAGGAGGAAAACCAAAAGAGAGCAGTGTTTTTCTCCAAAAACCTAGAAAGAAGAGAATATCAAGAAGAGAGTGAGGAAAGCCTGCAGGGAGATCAAGGAGAAGGATTGAGAATAAGCCACTGGATTTGCCAAGTAAGACATTATTCATAACTTTGGAAGGAACAGTTTCAGTGTAATGATAAGGTTGGAAGTCAGATTGTAAAAAGTTAAGAAGAAAGTGGGAGAAGGGGAAATGGAAGCACCTATTGTATCTCTTTATTCAATACCTTTAAGGGGGTTTGGCAACATATGGCAAATAGTACAATAGTTAGTGGAAATGGAAGGATCAAGTGAGAGGTGTGTGTATGTGTGTGTGTGTGTGTGTGTGTGTGTGTGTGTGTGTTGTTGCTATTTTTTTTTCAGCACTGGAATGGCATGCTATTTGTAGGGAATAAACAATTAGACAAGAAAATACTGAAAATAAATGAGAGTGGGGATTAGAGAAAGGGCAATCTCTTGGAGGAGATAGGTTAGAAATGGATCTTCTGAATAAATAAAGGGGTTAGTCTTGGTAAGGAGTGAGGTTATTTCATTCTGTGTAACTGGAGTGAAGAAAGACAAAGTGATGGAAAACAATTGAGTGATATGAGATAAGGAGAACAGGTGAAGAAGGAGATCATGGGGAATGACCTCAATTTTATTTTTTTTCTGTAAAATATGAGGCAAGGTTCTATACTAAGGGAGGGGGAGCCATGACAGGTTTGAGGTGGGATGACAATGTTGGAAGAGCCTCTGTGGAGAGTGAGAAATGAGTTGGTAATGGGAGGTACAGAAGAATTGACTAGCAGCAGTGACTATCCATTTGAGATTATATAACACATTTGAAGTGGACCCAGTCAAAATGATTGCTTGATTTTCTTCACTTTCATTCAGCAGTATGTGTGTAGTGAAGATGACAAATGGTGGGAGTGATAGAATACTGAAGGTTGTCTAGGCACAACTGATAATATAACAAGAGGATCAGGAATTTAAGAGAGGAGGATAGTGTAATGTTGAATTGGTTCATCAAGGAATCAGAATGGGATGAAGAGGAGAGAATGGCTAGGGCAAGGGATATGGGTTGGGAAAGAATAGAGGAGTTAATGAATTAGATGTCATGGTATAGAAAAAAAAAAGTGTATTTATATAAGGAAAGGCAGAAGGAGAGCTGAAAAGACAATAGGTTATGTGCAGATAAGTGAATTTCAGAATTCTTGAACATGGATGTGGTACATTTATGCATGATATCAAGATCAAATGTTTAACTACCTTTGTATTTACCTGAGCTGGGGTACAGGAATAACTTATGGCAGGGGAGTAGATTGAGAAACTGTGGCATTTGAGGGAGAATTAATATGTATCTATTAGTCCCCTAGCATGAGGGTAGGAGTTGGGGAGGAGGGAACAATTATAAGCAGGTAAAAAACTTGTTGAGAAATGAAAGGGAGGAACCTGGAGGTCTGTAGACAAAAGTCACCAGGATTTTGTTTGGGTGGTAGATATGAATAGCATAAATCAGAATGTAAATGACTGAAGTAGGAAGGGGGGAAACCTGAAAGTAGTGATGGGGAGCAAAGGACATTGCAAATCTCCTGCTTTGACCAGTGAGCCAAGGAGAATTTTTTTTATATGTTCAGAGTAAAATATTCATTTCAGTTCAGAAATGCTGCATTTTCTGGGGAGCTAAATGGTTTATAATGACCAGCAATGATTTTAAATTTAATAATACAAAGAATGTCACTTAAATGTAACATAATCATCATCCCCTTCATTATAATGCAACAATATCTGTGGCATTGACATTGTTTATATTGGAGTTTCCATGCAAATGATGGCATATGAATCTTTTTAACAGAAAATAATGGCAAAGGATTATATCCTAGGAGTACAAGGACCAAGTGACTGAATTAAGACTTGCAAGTGAAAAACAGTAAGTTATCTTCCTTATTTCCATATGCCAAATTCCTCCTTCTTTACAAAATTAAGAGATGTATAATATTAGATGGCTAATCATTTGAATTTAACAATTATTTCTAGAGGGTCAGATAAAAACAATACTCTCTGTTAAAGTATGCAATAAATGATGAAAGAAGGAAAGAAAGAAAAAAGAAAGATAGGAAGGAAGGAAGGGAGGGAGAAAGAAAAAGAAAGAAAGAAAGAAAGAAAGAAAGAAAGAAAGAAAGAAAGAAAGAAAGGAAGGAAGGAAGGAAGAAAGGAAGGAAGAAAGGAAGGAAGAAAGAAAGAAAATGAAAGACCTCCTGTCTAAGAGTTTAGAATCCAATTGGAACTGAGGTAAGACAAGTACACAAATAAGTATTATACAAAGTGGACTTTGATAGGGAAGCTTTGTATTCTAAGAATTTCTTGAGGGAAAATATCTCTATCTCTATCTCTATCTCTATCTCTAGCTCTAGCTCTAGCTCTAGCTCTAGCTCTAGCTCTAGCTCTAGCTCTAGCTATATCCATTACATATGTGTAATGTACCTATATGTACATACATGCATATATACATAAATATAAATGTGTGTGCATGTGTGTGTATTTTAAGATGGGAGGATCAAGGAAGTAAGTGTTCACAGAAAAGTTTGCATCTCTCAGGAAGAGAAGGATTTCAACAGGAAGCAGCACTTGTTTGGGAAAATATTTTGACCATGTACTCTAGCCTTTATGAATATAGGGTGGCAGAAGGGAGAAAGATGAATCTGGGAATGATCACAAATCACTCCCTTGCTTTAAACATTTAGTCATTTCTACTTGCTTATATAATCAAACACAAAGTACTTACCCTGGCTGAAATGATCCATCTCAATCTGGCTCAACATTGTATATTAGAAAAGAAGATAAGATTAGAAAGATAAGTCAGAGCTACATTTGACTTCATCTCAAATGATGGGTAAGGAATTTGTATTTGATCATATAGGTATATTTGCCTTAATGGTAGGTGAAACTTCTGAACAGAAATCTCACAAAAAGCAAATGGTTTGATTTGAGAAAGACTATTTACCTCCCCCACCACCCTTTTTTAATTGTCTTCAACCAAAGGCTGAATAAACGATGGTCTGATGTGCTATACTCTAAATTCCCTTTTGGGTATGAGTTGAAGTAGATGGGCAGTAAGGTCCCTTTTTGTCCCCCAAATCTATGATCTTCCCATATGACCACAAGAAACATACTTTGCTTTCTGGAACCCAGTTCCTTCATATGCAAAATAAGAATGTTAACAGCTCATATTAAAATAATAAACAATTTAAATAAGAAACCTTTGAAGTAGTTAGTGAAAGAATTGCTTTTTTAAAGAAATTTATACAGTGTACTAAGTTTTAGAGAGCAGAAGTGACTTGATTAGAGTCACATGATTATTAAATGCTGACTGACTTGAACTCCAATGCAGTTTCAGTTAGCAATCTCACAAGGTTGTTGTGAGGAAAACAGAGGACAAAACCTTAAGTAAACCATTGGACTCCTATCTGATTGTCTGATAAGACAGAAAAGGAAAATGATAAATGTTGGAGAGGATATGGGAAAAATTGGGACTCTATTGCATTGTTAATGGATTTATGAATTGTTTCAACTATTCTGGAGAGCAATTCACAACTATTTCCAAAGAGCAATCAAACTGTAGACACTCTTTGATATAGCAATACCACAATGAGGTCTACATCCCAAAGAGAGAATAAAAAAAAGGAAAAACGACCTACAAGTATAAAAATATTTATAGCAACTCTTTTTGTGGTGGCAAAAATTTAAATTTGAAGGGATGCCCATCAACTGGGAAATGGTAGAACAAGTTGTAGTATCTGAATTTACTGAAAGACTATTGGGCTATAAGAAATGAAAAGCAGACAGATTTCAGAAAAACCTGGAAAGACTTACCAGTGCACAACAGATCATAAGGTAGAATGCAATATAAAACAATACATTTCCATTTCAAGAAAATTTAAATAAGACAGCATTACAAAATGCAAAATGGATAACTTTGATTACATTAAACTGAAAAATTTTTGTACAAATAAAGCCAGTGTAGCCATGATTAGGAAGGAAGTGGAAAATTGGGAAAGAATTTTTATAACCAGTGTCTCTGATAAAGGACTCATTTCTAAAATATACAGAGAACTGAAAAAAATTTATAAGGATACAAGTGATTGCCTAATTGATAGTCAAAGGATAATAAATAGAAAGTTTTCAGAGGAAGAAACTAAAGCTATCTATAAGCATATGAAAAGTACTCTAAATCACTATTAATTAGAGAAATGCAAATCAAAACAACTCTGAGGTACCACATTTCACTGGTCAGACTGGTTAAGATGACAAAACAGGAAAATGATAAATGCTGGAGAAGATGTGGAAAAATTAGAACATTAATGCATTGTTGGCGGGATTGTAAAATGATCCAAACATTCTGGAGAGCAATTTGGAACTATGCCCAAAGGGCTATAAAAATGTGCATACCTGTTGACTCAACAATACCACTTCTAGACCTCTATCACAAAGAGATGATAAAAATGGGAAGAAGATCCATATGTACAAAAATATTTATAAGCAGCTTTTTTTGTGGTGGCACAGAATTGGCAATCCAGAGGATTCCCATCGACTGGGAAATGGCTAAAGAAGTTGTGGTATATGAATGTAATGGAATACTGTTTTACTATAAGAAATGAGAAGATGGACTTCATAATAACCTAGAGAGCCATGATGGCAGAGTAGTAACAGCATTTCCACCCAGCTCTGGCTCCCACCACTTCCAAATTTATGTAAAAGGGGACTCTGAACAAACTCTGGAGCTACAGAACACACAAAACAACACAGAGAAGCTAAGCTCCATCTGAGGGCAGCCTGGAAGCCTGGCAGGGAATGGCCAGCACAACTCTCTGGGAGCTGAGCCCAGGCCCACAGGAGTCAGAGGTTTTAGACCCAGGGTGGCCAGACTAGCAACTGGCTGGAGGGACTCCAGAACAACAGCAGCTGTAGGGTTTCCAAAATTACCAACACACAGATGCCAAGAACAAAGGGAGAGGTCAGTGCCCTATGGACTTTGGGACTAGTTGGGAGACCACATTGGCCTCTTTCCCTGGGGGCAAGAAGCCAATGAGTAACCACAGAGCAGCCCACCATGTTGCAGCCTCAGCTCTTAGCCTGTGAACAGTAGGGGGATCCGGAGATCAGTTGGGGTGGGTGGGTGGTGGTAAGTTGCTGTAGCTTTAACCTTCTCAGATCTGGATTTCAGTCTGGGATGAGGTGGGATGGAGGTCTTGGGGCATGTGACCAGCTTCCCAGAGAGTGTGGAGGCTTCAGAGAGACCACCCAACTAATACCTCCGGCACCTGAGAAAACCCCAGTGATTGGGATGGAAGCTCCCCTGTCTGGTGGCAGAGTCCTACTGTGGCAAAAAGCCCAAAAGTCAATTAATTGAGTGGCAACATGCCTAGGCAAAAGAAACAAAATAAACAGAAAAATTCAACATTGGACTCCTATTTTGGGGGCAAAGAGGATCAAAGCATGGAACAGGAAGAGGACTGTGAGGTCAGAACAACTGCACCAAAAGCCCCAAATGAAAATATGAGCTGGTTACAGGCCATAGAGCACCCTAAGAAGCAGATAAGAGAAGTGGAGGAACATTTGGGAAGAGAAATGAGAAAGATGCAAGAAAAGTGTGAAAGCAGAGTCAACAGCCTGACTGAGGAAAATAACACCTTAAAAAACAGACTAACGGGGTGGTGGGGTGTGGGGGTGGGTGGTGGGTGTGGTGTTTGGTTGGGGGTGGTGGGGTGGTGGTGGGTGGTTGGGTGTGGTGGGGTGTTTGTGGGTTGGGTTTTTTGTTTGTTCAAATGGCAAAAGAGGCTCAAAAAAGCAATGAGGAGAAGGATGCCTTAAAAAGCTGAATTTGCCAAATGGAAAAAGAATCTCAAATGCTCACTGAGGAGAATCATTCCTTCAGAATTAGACTGGAGCATATGGAAGCTAGTGACTTTATGAGAAATCAAGATGCTGTTAAGCAGATCCAGACAAATGAAAGAATAGAAGGCAATGTGAAATATCTCATGGAAAAAAAAACATTGACATAGAAAATAGATCCAGGAGAGATAATCCAAAAATTATTGTACTACCTAAAAACCATGATCAAAGAAAGAATCTAGAAATCATCCTTCAAGAAATTCTCAAGGAAAATTGCCCTGATGTTTTAGAATTAGGGGGCAAAATAGAGGTTTAAAGAATCCACCAATACTCTATTGAAAAAGATCCCAAAAAGAAAACTCCTTAGGAATATCATAGCCAGGTTCTAGAATTCCCAGATCAAGGAGAAAATAATACAAGCAGCAAGGAAGAAACAATTTGAATACTGTGGAAACACAATCAGCATAGCACAGGAACTGGCAGCTTCTACACTGAGGGATTGAAGGGCTTGGAATATGATATTCCAGAGGGCAAAGGAGTTGGGATTAAAACCAAGAATCACCTATGCAGCAAAACTGAGTATCATGTTTCGGGGGAAAATATGGTCATTCAGTGGAATAGAGGACTTTCAAGCATTCTTGATGAAAAAAACAGAATTGAATGGAAAATTTGACATTTAGATACAAGAAGCAAAAGATACTTGAGACGGTAAACAGGGAAAAGAAATCATAAAGAACTTATCAAAGTTGAACTATTTACATTCCTACATGTAAAAACTATAACTGTAACTAATAAAACTTTTCTCAGTATGAAAATAGTTGAAGAAGGGTATATGGACATATGAATACATATGTGAATGTGTATATACATATTTACAGGTATACATAGATAGAGGACACAGGTGGAATTTAATAGGAAGGGATGATATTTAAAAGGTGAATTTAAGAGGTGAGGGAGGAATATAACAAGAGGAGATGGGGAAAGGCTGAATGGGTTAAACTATCTCAGATAGAAGAGGCAAGGGAAAATGGTTACAAGGGAGGGGAAGAACAGGAAGGCTAAAAGGCAAAACATTATTCTCAGTGTATTTGGATCAGGGAGAGAATGGCATACATACTAAATAGGATATCTCCCCCTCCAGGAGTGTAGGAAGGAAGGAGATGATAAGGGGGAAGATGGAAGGAAGGGCAGGAGGGAAGAGGGGGAAGGAATTTGGAAGCACCCACTTTTGAAAAGGGACAGGATCAAAATAGGGAATAGACCAAGAGGCAGTTGGGATAGGAAGGAGGGAAAAATAGTCAGTCTTTTACAATATATTTACTATGGTAATGTTTTGCATAGCTCATGTACAACACATACTGAATTGCTTATCTTCCCAGTAAGGGTGGGTAAGAAGGGAGGTAGGGAATGAATCTGGATTTCAAAGTTTTAAAATCAAATATTTAAAAATAGGTATTTACTATTATTAATACTATTTTACATACAATTGGGAAATAATATATAAAGGTATTGGGGCACATAAATTCACCTTGTCCTACTGAAAAATTCAAAGAGTGTATGGGAGAAGATATGGGAGAGAGCAGATAGAATGAGTAGATATTCTGTGGGACTGCTATTCTGGGGTGGGATGTAGGGAAAAATGGGGGGAAATTGCAAAACAAAATCTGTTGGAAATGAAGGATGTAAACCAGAATTTGGGGGAAAAAAAGAAATATAATTGGGATGATATTGAATAAATAGGTCAGGTAAAATTGTTATTTTATATTGTCTTTACCTACCCATGAACAATAAATGTTACTTCAATTATTTGATCTGATTTTATTTATATAAAAATGTTTTGTGTTTATCTTCATAAAATTCTTGCTTCTGTTTTGGCAGGCACACATTCAGGTATTTCCTATTGTCTAAATGTTTTAAGTGGTCTAAAACAATAATAAATGATACTGCTGACAGAGTGTATATTTTTTTCTATTTTTCACTTTTGATTAGGCTTATTTATCTTTAATTTTATCTGAAATCTATTACTTTCTTTGTTTTTTTTTAACATACTAAATTCAAATGCCTACCCTTTATCTTATCTCTGTATGTTTCTAATTATTATGTTTCATGAAAATAAAATATTGTTGACTTTACATATTGAATTTGCTATCCATTTCTTTTTCATGAGTAAATCTATCACATTCATGTTCTAAACTATAATTACTTAGTATTTTCCTCCTTCCTATATTTTTTCTTACTATCCTCACCATATTTACCCTATTCCTTCTCACTCCTATGCTTTTCTTCTACCCTCTACCCTGCCTCCTATTACTAAAACTACGTGCCCCTTAAAATCCCCTCCATTATCCTCTCCCCCCACCCTATCTCCTTGCCCTTTTGTTTCTTTCTGAATTTAGAATATATATATGGGTATAAAAGGCTTCTAAATATATGTATATATATTTATGTATATATTCTATATATATATATGTACATATATTTATGTATATATATTCTATATATGTATATATAATTATGCATATATATATTCTATATATATGTATATATATTCTAAATATATGTATATGTATTTTCCCTTTTTAGTCTGTTATCTATGAAAGTGAGGTTCCAAAACTACCAACACTCACCCCACTAGCTTCTCTCTCTCTCTCTCTCTCTCTATATACATATATATATATATATATATATATATATATATATTTCCCTTTATGCCGCATTTATATGGAATTATTTTTTTAGAATCACCCCCATCATACTCAGCTCAGTCCATGCTTTTCTTTCAAACTACCCAAATAATGATAACAATCCTAAGAGTAATTTTAATACTTTCACATATATAAAGTAAACTATTTAACCTTATTTAAACCCTTGCAATTGATCTTTAATGTTTAACCTACATTTCCCCTAGTTACAACATGTCAAATTTTCCCCTAAGTTAAGGGCTTTTTGTCACAAAAAAACTAAAATACTTAGAGTTCATTAAATATCCCTTTTTTATGCAAGATTATACTTAACTTTGCTGAGTAAGTTATTCTTGGTCATAACCCTAGCTCTTTTGCTCTACAAAATATAACATTCCAGGAGCAGAGGACAGAGCAAGATGGTAGAATAAAAGCAGGGACGTGCTTGAGGTCTCCCCCAAAGCTCTTCAAATGACTGTAAAAATGACTCTAAACAAATTCTAGAGCTGTAGAATGCATAAAATGACAGAGTGCAACAAATCTCCAGCCCAAGTCAGCCTGGAAGATTGATGGGAAGGGTTATTCACACTATGCTGGGAGTGCATGTATTAACAATGCAATATTCACAATGCCTATGGCAATCAAAAATAGGCTTATGTGGTTATTAATCACAAAATATACCAGGCTCTCTATATGGGGGATAAAGCTAGAACATTTATTAAAATACCAAGTAAATGAGTCCCAAAACCAGAAAGTCAAAGCCATCAGAGTAGTTATGAAATTGGTACATGTAGTTAACATAGTAAACAACCACATTCTCAAGCCTTCAAAACAGAACAGGCTACCTCAGGCAAAGGTCCTTCTCTCCCCATTCACAGCAGCTGCTCAGCGTCCAGGAAATGAGCTCCCAACAGCTCCAGCCCCCCGCAGTTCTGGTCCCTGGCAGTCCCCAACAAGAGTACTTAGGAGAAATTCTGGCTGGCTCAGAAAGGGGTTTGCGCCTCCACCTCTACCTTGTTGCTACTACTGCTGCTGCCACCAGTCACCATTGGAACTCTAGCTTTTCTTCTGCTTCCTCTTGCCCCACACCTTCCTGCTACATCAGCAAGCCCTATGGGGCACGGAAGATTTTTAAATCCCATGACCCTTACATTCCGCCCCAAGATCTTTCATGTCCCTTACTTGGCAAAAATATATTAGGATAACTGGTGTCAACAGAATTTTACAACAATATAACAAGGATAGCACACAATAAACACAGAAAACAATATTTTAGGGTGGTGCTTGATCACAAACTCCCCATCATTCCCACCAAACAAATGGGGCCCCAAAATCTTGGGGTAAGGGGCAAAGGTCTCTTCTTCTATGGCTACTTGCTGCTGCAATAGGATGTAGAGATATCCCTGTCCCAAGGGTTCCCATTTGAGAGGTCAGTTCTTAATGTGCTTAATGCCAAGTCCAATGGTAATACATCACATTTGCAGACAGGGGGTAACATCTAGCTTAAGCTATCAGGCATCTACAAGTGGAGGGTACCAAGCCTGTGGAAACAAATCTAGCAAACAAGGTGAACAGACAAGAAGCCAAGAAAAAGCAAAGAGAAAATAACCAGACTATTGTAGCCTCACTCACAGTAGAATATATGAGTAAAGGGTACAATTTTGTAATCATCTTCTCCAGAATAAACAATAGTTACGGTGTTATCCCTCCCATGTGCTATAATCTCTGCAGCCTTTGGAATATCATCTGGCTTCCATTTTACCCATACTTTAGCTCCCGATTTTATTCTATCGGTAGAACCAAATCCTTCAGTTCCTCCGACAGTCATTTTGGGAGGAGGGTCAGTTTTTACAAGTGGTATTGTTTTACAAAGAACAATAATCACTTGGAATATCCTATCATTTTTACAAATCTGTATGGGCCCTTCACCTAAATTATGGAATGTCACAACAATTTCTCCTCAATAATTAGAATCTATTACTCCAGCCAATACATGTATTCCTTGGGCTGCTAATCCTGATTTGGGTAAAATCTGTCCAAAGTGATTTTGAGCGATTCTTATGCATATCCCAGTGGAGATTTTTCTTATTTCTTTTCTGTCTAACCAAAAGTCCTCTAAACAATGTAAATCATATCCCACCAAACCAGGTGTTCCTGAGTATGGTGCTGGGACATCTGGCCTCAAGGTCCAATACTCAATATTTGGGATCTTATGCATTTGTTGTTTTCTAATATGCAGATTTGGGGTCATCATTCTGGCTGGAGGTGTACTCCCTCCCAATGGTCTATTATTCAAATTACATAAAGCCATGAACAAATTATCCTTCCAATGTTGATACAAATTATTGGAACTTAACTTCCTTAACTGTTCTTTCAGTAACCATGGAAGGTGTGGGGCAAGAGGAAGCAGAAGAAAAGCTAGAGTTCCGGTGGTGACTGGCAACAGAAGCAGCAGCAGCAGCAGCAGCAGTGGTAGCAGCGAGGTAGAGGTGGAGGCACAAATCCCTTTTTGAGCCAGCCAGAATTTCTCCTAAGTACTCTTGTTGGGGACTGCCAAGGACTGGAACTGCGGGGGGCTGGAGCTATTGGGAGCTCATTTCCTGGACGCTGAGCAGCTGTTGTGAATGGGGAGAGAAGGACCTTTGCCTGAGGTAGCCTGTTCTGTTTTGAAGGCTTGAGAATGTGGTTGTTTACTATGTTAACTACATGTACCAATTTCATAACTACTCTGATGGCTTTGACTTTCTGGTTTTGGGACTCATTTACTTGGTATTTTAATAAATGTTCTAGCTTTATCCCCCATATAGAGAGCCTGGTATATTTTGTGATTAATAACCACATAAGCCTATTTATAATTGCCATAGGCATTGTGAATATTGCATTGTTAATACAAATGACGAAGAGGGATGGGATCTGCTGAGTAAAAGGAAAGTATGGGGGCTGGGATAATTGTTTGTTTCCAGTTGTGGTAGCTGTGATTCTATGGAGAAATGGAACAGGAGAGAAGAACAGCCTGCATGCTGACTTCACTGAGCTGAGAGCAGGAATGGTGAATTGCCTGCATGGCGACCTGTGGAGAAGCCAGGAGCTGCTGCCTTCTGAGGAAGGAGAAGGAACCCAGGAGTTTGGAATTCAGCCATGGGACAAGATAAGGACTGTGTGGCAGTCCTTTGGGACCAAGGGGGAGGATGGACTTGTGACTATGGTGGGTGGGGTGAAGTGCTATGGACCCCCAAGGACACCACATTGATTTTTGTTGCCTAGCCTCCTCTCTGGACTTGGAAGCAGGGGCTGGAGCAGTGTTATGGGAAGGATAGCCCCTCATCCCAAGAGAACTTTATTTGGACTCTTGTTTTGAATTGATGAGATAATGCTTTGTATTTTGTGTTTAAGGCCCAGTTGCCACTTTGGTAACTTTAGATGTACCTTGAAAATATGACCTAAGAGATGTTTTAGTGCTAATTCAAATGTAAATTGTGTATGCTATGGGCATGAAAGATCTTGGGGCCTAATGTAATGGAAATGTAGATTTGAAGATCTTCTCTGCCCCTAGGCCCTTGGATTGGCTTAAGTGACTATGAGGACCTTCTTTAATTTAAAAATACACTCTGCTCCCTAACAGGCTGAATGTAGTCACATGGAGCCTGTGGTAGGAGGTTTGGTTTTCAGGAATGATCACACCTTGATGCTGAGTGATTGGGCAGTGGGTCAAGAGGGTGGTCACATTCTCTGACCCAGGAGAAGGCTATATAGTTCCTGATGTGAGGCTTTGCTTTGGAGCTCACTTTGAGAAGTGTTTTGTGATTTGACCAGATGAGACTCTGGGCAGCCTTTGAGAGCCCCCCAGCTTTGAAAACCCAGATGATGATGCTTCCCTCTCTGGTAACTGTGATTTTGGTATTGATAATGGTTGGACAGTTTGGAAGCCTGTCTGTTTGATCTCTCTGTATGCTTTGAAGTTTAGGGTGCTGACCTTTTTCCCCTGAACTAGGTAATATATGTTTGACTGATTAAAGTGAGCTTGTTAACTGATTTTGAGTTGCTTTCTTTTCAAAAGCAGATCTAAGAATCTGTGTTGGCAGCCACCCTGGGGATTCTGGGTGCTTGCTGCTACAGTGTGGCACAGTCCAGCATGGGCTGTAACAGCATAGACAAGCTGGAGTAATCCTTAGGGGACTGAGTCACTGGCAACTGGCAGTTTCCAGAGTTTTTGGCCCACAAAAGTCAAAGACAGCATAGAAGGTCCATAGGAAAACTCTGTTGGACCTAGGTGAGAGAGCAGCATGATCTGGTCCCAGCCTCAGTGTGGTGGAGTTCATGTGGCAGCATGGGCAGCAGCAGCAACAGCAGTGACTGCTTCAGCAGCTCCTAGGCCACGAAGGGAATGGGGATCAAATCGACTGATCAGAAGGTAAATGCAGGGAACTGTTTGCTGGTGCTGAGGCAGGATTCTCTTGCTTTGTCTGTGATTGGATCTGGGCTACAGTCCTGGTTGGTGTTTCTGGGGTGAAGAGGAGGTCTGGTATGGCAGAGCTGGTGCCAGCAGTGGAGAGGGATTCTTCTCATGGTTCCAAGACAGAAAAGAGTATTTGTGATCACCCATAGACCAGAGCATAGACCTGAAAAGGAGCATACAGCTCTCCTTTGATCATACCACCTTGGAATAACTGAAAATTTGTGGACTCCTAGAAGTATCTCTGAAAACAGCTGCACAAAACCCCTGAAATTTGGGACAGGATATCCTATACACTGGAAGTAGAGTCCTCCTTTAGCAAAGAGTTGGAAAGTCAAATATTTGGCTGGGTAAATGACTAAAGAGAATAAAATTTTTTTGAAGAAAAAAATAAAACAGACTATAGAATCTTACTTTGGGGACAAAGAAGATCAAAACACACAACCAGAAGAAGATAACAAAAGTCAAAACTCATTCATCCAGAGCCTCCAAAAATATGAATTGGTTGCAGGTCATAGAGGAGCTTAAAAAGGATTTTCAAAATCCAAGAAGGGAAAAAATAGGGGAGAGAAATGAGAGTGATGCAAGAAAATCATGAAAAATGAGTCAATAGTTTGATAAAGGAGACCCCAAAAAACACTGAAGAAAATAACACCTTAAAAAATAAATTAACCGAAAAGAATCCACTGATTGCCTCTTAAAGGAGATCTTAAAAGGAAAACTCCTAAAAATATTGTAGCCAAATTCCAGAGTTATCAGGTCAAGAAGAAAATATTGCAATCAGTTGGAAAGAAACAAGTTGAGTACTATGGAAACACAACCAAGATAACATAAGATCTAGCAGCTTCTACATCAAGCAATTGGAGGACTTGGAATATGATAGTCCAGAGGTCAAAGGAGCTATGATTACAATCAAGAATCACCTACCCAAAAGTGAGTATAATATTTCAGGAGAAAATATAGACATTCAATAAAATAGAGGACTTTCAATCATTCTTGATGAAAAAACCAGAGTTGAATAGAAAACTTGACTGTCAAATACAAGGGTCAAGAGAAGCATGGAAAGGTAAACAAGAAAGAGAAATCATAAGGTTCTTATTAAAGTTGAACTGTTCACATTCCTACATGGAAGGATAATATTTGTAACTTATGAGACTTTTCTCAATATTAGGGTAGTTAGAGCGATTACATATTTATAGAGAGAGAGCACAAGGTGAGTTGAATATGAAAGAATGATATCTAAAAAATAAAATTAAGAGGTAAGAGAGAAATATATTGGGAAAAGCAGAAAGGGAGAGTTAGTATAGGGTAAATTATCTCACATAAAAGAGGTAAGAAAGAGTTTTTTTACAACCAGGGGGGGATGAGGGGGGAATGAACCTTTATTCTCGTCAGATATGGCCTAAAGAGGGAATAACATACACACTCAGTTGTGTATCTTACCCTACAGGAAAGTAGGGGGGGAAGAGCATAAGGGGTGCAGTGATAGAAGGGAGTGCAGATTAGTAGAGGGAGTAGTCAGAAACAAACACATTTGAAAAGCCCCAGGGTCAAAGTACAATAAGTGGGGGTTGGGATAGGATGGAGGGAAATATAGTTAGTCTTTCACAATATGACTATTATGGAAGTATCTTGTATAACTACTCATGTATAACATATTGAATTGCTTTCCTTCTCAAAGAGGGTGGGTGGGGAAGGAAGAAACTAGAGCATTTTGAAATCAATGTTTTAAAAATGAATGTTAAAATTGTTTTTACATGCCACTGGGAAATAGAATAAACAGGCCATGGGGTATAGACATCTGTACTGCCCTACAGAAAAGAAAGGGGAAAGAGGATAATAGTGGGGGGTGGTGTTATGTGATAGAAAGGTCAAGGTGAAGGGTAATCAGAACACATACCATCTTGGGATGGGGGAGGGGAGAGATGGGGAGAAAATTTGGAATTCAAAATCTTTTCAAAATGAATGTTGAAAGCTAAAAATAAATTAATTTTAAGAGGGGAAAAAAGAATAATAGGAGCAGCCACAACACAAAATGAAAACATAATAAAGAAACCCCATATCCACCAGAAAACAGTATCTAATATTGCATTCCATTGTCAGAGAAATATTGTATAGGGATTCAAATTGTTTTCCTTCAAGTAAAATATATTCTTTGTTTAAAAAGAAAGAATATTAATGTTCCAAGACCGACAGTCCTTCAATGTAGTAGCTTCTAGGTTTTGTGTAATCCTTAGTGTAACTCCATAATGTTTATTTTTTCTTCTTGTTGCTTCTAATATTTTCTGTTTAATATGGGAGCTTTGAAACTTGGCCATCATATCCCTGGAAGCTCTTTTCCTGGCATATCTTTCAGGTGGTGATCAGCAGATTTTTTCTATTGCTACTTTGTCTTCTTGTTACAGAATTGCAGGACAATTATTCTTGAAAATTTCTTGTAATAATGTATCGAGATACATTTTTGTGTCATAAATTTCAGGTAGCCTGACATATTCTTTCTCCTCAATCTCTTCTCTAGTTCTGTTTTTTTTTTTCCTGATGAGGTGTTTCACTTTTTCTTCTATTTTTAAAATTCTTTTGATTTTGTTTTATGTTTTCTTGGTGTCTTAGAATATCATTAGCTTCCCCTTACCCAACTTTAGTTTTCAAGTACTAATTTTCTTCCTTAAGTTTTTGATTCTAGTATGTTGACTTTCTCTTTCACAATTTTCTTGATTTTCTTGGATTTTTCCTTTTTATCTTCTAATTTTTCTTCAACCTATCTTGTTTGATTTTAAACCCTTTTTAAGTTTTCCAAGAACTCTTTGTGGTTTTAGACATTTGCTCTTTCTTAGGGAAAAAGGAGTGGCTTTTTTTGGCTCCATCATCTTCCTCTGATATGAACCTAGATCTTCTCTGTCTACAAAATAGCTATCTATGATTGGGTTCTTTTTTCTTTGCTTACTCATTTTTATTTATTTATTTTTGTTTAATTTTGTTTGTAGTAGTTATTAGTATAATCTAATTGTAGTCCAAGCTTCAGGTCCTTTTTTACTGTTATATTTTGAGGTCTTCCTTCAGGGCCCAACTTTGGGGTCTCTTCTCTATCCTAAGCCATGACTAGGGCCCCCCTAGCCTCACTATCTTGCAAATCGTCCTGCTTCCTGCAATCCCTCCAGTGTCTGCAAAGTAGAACTGTCTTCTCTGCCCAGGAACTGAAGCCAGGGAGATTCTGCTGGCCTGCAAGTGCTCACAGCCAGCAGGATCCCTGCCTCTTGCTACTGAACTCACCAGGTGTGTGTTAGCTCCTCCATGCAGCCATAGCCCTAGACACATCTGGTCAGTACAGCTGTGCTTGACATTCCTCAACAGTGAAAGCTCCTTTGACAGAGCCCCCACATCATTCATCTGTCAGATGAGTTTCTAAGGCTGAGGCTGGCTCTCAACCTAGCTACCACCCAGGTCTCATTGTTTGTTGATTCTGTAAAGTTGGCCTGGAGGTGTTTGCACTTTACTCAGGCCCTAGAGATTGGGTCTTTCCTGGATTCTTCTCAAATTGTCTTAGAAGACAATTGTTTTATCCCATGTTTATTTCTGCTGCTCTAAAATGTTCTGTCTTTTTTTGCATATGTGTGTCAAGGAAATTTTGGAGACTTGAAAGTTTTCTGACCTACTCTACCATTTTCCCTGCTTTGCATTTATTTTGCATTTTTATATATGCACATATACTCAGGGACTGGTTCATTATTGTCTTTGAAGTAGCCTTGAATTTCTCACTCCTCATCTCTACCTTATGGATTACCTGGCTTCCTTTAAGTCTCACCTAAAATTCAACTTTCCACCAGCAGCCTTTCATGGACGACCTCAATACTAGTGCTTTCTCTTTGAGATTGCCTCCAATTTACCCTATATATATCTCATATATACATAGTTGTCTGTGTGTTATCTCCCAAATTAGACTGTGAGCTCCATGAAAGCGAGGACTATTTTTACCTTTCTTTGACTCTTCAGCACTTAACAAATGTTTCTGACACAGTAATTCACTTAATAAATGCTTCTTAACTGATTAATTTGAATTCCCAGCACTTAGTACAGTAGCTTGTACATAGTGGATGTTTAATAAATACTTCTTGATTGATTTGACTTTCTGTGAAATAAGAATGCTAAACTAGATGATTTCTAAACTCTCTTCCACCTTTAAATGTTTATTATGATGTCTTGAGAAAGTCCATTGGACAACACTAATTATTAGGAAGTTTTGCTTTTTAACAGGCCTGAAATCTGTTTCTTCAATCCCAATTTTCCCCTGTGGAGTTACACATAAGAAAGGTAGTTCTTGTCCTACTTGATTACCTTCAAATGAGAGAAAAAACGCCAAGCATCCTCAGGCTCTTCCTACTCTTGTCTCTTCTCTTCTAGCAAATGTCTTTATTTTTCTTGCTTTTTTTTTTTAATAAAAGGGGGAGTGGGGACTAACATTTCTCCTTTTAATCAATAACTAATTTGTTTTTAGCTGAGTGCCTAGGGGGAACCATTAGACCTTGAATAGTCTCAGTTTGCTTATCTTGTACCTTTACTTTGCATTTGTTTTGCATATTTACGTTGCCCCCACCTATGGAATGTAAGCTCCTTAAGGGCAAAGACTTATAATTATTAATTTGAGTAATAATTATCTCTCAGATAACTAGGCCATGGGATGAGTCAGAAACTCATCTTCTACCCATCTTTTACCCTTCTCTCACATTTTTGATCTGGTGCAAAGAGAATGGTGATTAGAAAATCTGTTCAATACCCTATGACCTTTGAGAGCTGTTAGAAAAATAATCATTATTTAGAAGAGTAGAGATAGACTTATTTTCAGAAATTAAAATTGGGACGTATAAAGAAAGGAGAAATGTGGCAAGTCCAAGGTCCAGCAAGTTCGTTTCCAAAGAATAGACTTGCATCTGCTCTTTAGTTAGGAGAAAGCATGCTTTGTATTATGGCACTTGTCTAGGACTCTCCTATCAGGAATGAGAGATCTTTGGGGTTAAGTAACTTGCCCAAGGTCACAAGGCTAGGTTTTGTTTGTGTGTGTGTTAAGTGTCTGCGGCCAGATCCAAACTCAGGTCCTTCTGACTCCAGGGCTCTACTCACTGCGCCACCTAGCCACCCCGACGTGATTTCTTAAGAGAAAAAAAAGCAGTGAAAATTTTTGGTTTTGTTTTAATTTGTTTTACCCCTGGAGATGGCTTCTGCTAGTCCACTGCAGAGTTTACTGGTTTTGCAAGAGTTGTAAAAAACAAAAATAAACAAACAAAAAAACAGGCTAAAAAAGCATGGCAGAATGCTATTTGCTCATGATGAGGATCATAGCCAAAGATTTCATCTGACTCAAAAAGATAGAAGCTAATAGTAGCTACACAACCATGTGCTTAGTTGAGCTGTGCCTGGAAATAAACAGCAGAGATTTTTATGGAGAGTGGAGTCAGCTATGTCTTCAGAGGAATAGCATCTGGCAGACCCTATGCATTAAGAGACACCAACAAACTGCAGGCCAAACAAGAGCAACAAGATAACAACCCCTAAAGTCACCAGTGACCCTTTAGTATCAGAAGTCTTTAGTACTTTTGTGTACTCTGGAGACACATGTTCCCAGAAAGCATTCTGATCTAAGCATGTACCTTTGCCATATGTGGTCCCTGTATATTTTCCTCACCATATATGTTTCCAAACCTTTTACTTGTAGTGTGTGTATTTGTGAGAGTTTGTGCACCATATTTACGTGGGGAAAGTTCTATTGATTTATTTTCTCACTATTCTATATCACTAAGCGCCACAAATTTGAACTTATTAATAACAGCATTACACAGTGTTTTAAGGTTTTAAAATTACTTTATAAGTGTTGTCTCACTTGATTCTCACTTTTTGTGATAATATCATTATCCCCCTTTTACAGACAAGGAAACAGACTAAAAGAGGTTAGGTGACTTGCCCAGGATCATAAAGTTAATAAGCTATCAAAGGCAAGATTTGACCTCAAGTCTTTCTAACTCTGGGTCTGGCACTCTCTCTGCATTGCATCATCTAGCTGCCTCCGTCATTGCATTCTCTGGCTAACTGCTAAAAGTAAACACATCAGTAGGAGATCATGAGCTGTGATTTTGAGTGGATGAGGACCCACATTTTCTTAAATTTGACATAATCTTGCCTGGGAGATCTGCTCTGTGATTTGGAGTTGAGATCAACCAGATGTTACACAAGTCTTCAAATATAGTTTTGGTAAGAGAGCTGAGAACAACAAAGGGCCTTAGATATCACCTTACATCTTATAAATGAATAAATAATTATATAAATAAATAAATAATTAAATAAATAACCTCAAAGATAAATAGGGAAAAAGTAGAAAATACAGCAAAGGTCATCTGATTCTAAATGGAGGAAGTCTCTTTCTGTTACCCTGCAATAAAATTTGCTAAATAGTGATTTGTGTGTGTGTGTGTGTGTGTGTGTGTGTGTATGTGTGTGCATGTGTTCATGTGTGTGCGTGTGTTCAAATCAAACGTTCATCCATACCTTCCCAAACTTTTCCCCTGGTCCTCTTAAAAAGGGCAAAATGGTTACCTCACACTGAGCCACTGACAATGGTGAGATACAGATACATGAAGAGCAGCTGATGTAAAATACAGGAATTAGAGGGCACTGTATTTCATTTTGAATTGGAAAATGATCTTTATTAATATTATTTGATAATCCTAGTACTATGGGCCCAGGAATAAGGTTCACTCTGCTTGGTCAGAGAAAACAGAGGTAGGAACAGCAAGAAAAAGTTTTGACAACATAGCTTTCATTATAATCTAAGTGTATTCCATGAAGATTAGGGGAAATCTCTTTTTTTATTTCCAATTTTCCAGTGCATCTTAACCTGACCTACATTTCTGTCGTCCACAGAGTCATTATTCATTGGAGCAAATACTGAGATGGAAAGCTACTGTTTCACTTGGACATTTGATTGAATTGGGTAGGTAGCATGAACTATGAAGACAGCAGCTGCATGGAGTAGCAGACAGGGCATTAAATAGTAGCTGGGTATAAAGAAAGCAGGCAGGTGCAAACTAAGAAGATAGCAGTTGGTCCAAATATGGAACAAAAGCAGGACAGTCTCAAGGAGAAACAATTAAAGAATGATTAATGGATGAAGGAAGGGGGCACTAGAAGCAGGGCCACAAGAGCCACAAAGAAGAGGGGTCAAGCCAAGATGGTGGCATAGAAGCAGGAAAACTCCATATGTTCCCTCCATAACCACCTCAAATACCTATAAAAATGACTACAAACAAATTTTAGGGCTACAGAACACATAAAGTGACAGAGAGAAACAAACCAACCCCTGAAGACAGCCTGGCAGGCCAACGGGAAGGGTCCATAGCAGTGCACTGGGAGCCAAGCCCAGCTCCCCATGAGTCCTTGGTTTTAGCCTCAAGGTGGCCTGACCAGCTATGACTAGAGGGATTCAGGAGAGTAGATCACCAGCAGCTGTGGTGGTTTCCAGAATTATCAGCCCATAAATGCCAAAGACAAAGGTGAGAGTTCAGTTTGGACTTTGTGGGAATGGGGGGTCTGGGAGTGCAGTCTGGCCAAGGCCCCAGAGGGAGAAGTAGCTGAGGTGAAGTGGCCACTGCAGTGTGGCTGCTGCAGAGCTCCTGGCCTCCAGATTGTAGGGGGACCAAGCAACCAGCCTGAGGTTACTTTAAACTGTTTGGATCTGGATTGCAGTCTAGGGTGTAGGGACTAGGGTGTATGACCAGCTTGTCAGAGCATGTGGCGGCTTCTGAGAGAGCCACCAACTAATAGCTCTGGCAGCTGAGAAAACCCCAAAAATATGGGCCAAAGCTCTCCTCTTTGGAAGCAGATTTCTACTGTGGAAAAAAGCTCAGAAGTCAAGTAATTGAGTGGCAACATGAGCAAGCAAAAGAAGCAAAGCAAGCACAAGAATCTGATTCTGGATTCCTTTTTGGAGACAAAAAGGATCAAAGCATGGAAGAGAAGGAAGACAATGAAGTCAGAACTCCTGCACCAAAAGCTTCCAAGAAAAATATGAACTGGTTACAGGCCATAGAGGAGCTTAAGAAGGATTTTGAAAACCAAATGAGAGAAGTGGTGGAAAAATTGGGAAGGGAAATGAGAATGATGCAAGAGAATCATGAAAAGAGAATCAACAACCTGACTGAAGAATATAACACTTTAAAAAATAAACTAAATCAAATGTCAAAGGAGGCTCAAAAAGTCAACAAGGAGAAGAATGCCTTAAAAAGCTGAATTTGCCAGATGGAAAAGAATCTCAAAAGCCCACTGAAGAGAATCATTCCTTCAGAATTAGATTGGAGCAAATGGAGGTTAGTGGCTTTATGAGAAATCAAGATACTATTAAACAGATCTAAATGAGTGAAAAAATAGAAGGCAATGTGAAATATCTCATTGGGAAAACCACTGACCAGGGAAATAGATCCACGAGAGATAATTTAAAAATTATTGGACTACCTGAAAGCCATGATCAAAAAAGAACCTAGAAATCATCCTTCAAGAAATTCTCAAGGAAAATTGCCCTGGTGTTTTAGAACCAGAGGGCAAAATAGAGGTTGAAAGAATCCACTAATCACCTCCTGAAAATGATCCCAAAAAGAAATCTCCTAGCAATATTATAGCCAGGTTCCAGAATTCCCATACAAGGAGAAAATATTACAAGGAGACAAGAAAAAACAATTTGAACAGTTTGGAAACACAATCAGGATAACACAGGATCTGGCAGCTTCTACATTGAAGGATTGAAGGACTTGGAATATGATATTCCAGAGGTCACAGGATCTGGGATTAAAACCAAGAATCACCTACCCAGCAAAACTGAGTATCATGTTTCAGGCGAAAATATGGTCATTCAGTGGAATAGAGGACTTTCAAGCATTATTGATGAAAAAACAGATTTGAATAGAAAATTTGACATTCAGATACAAGAAGCAAGAGATCCTTGAGAAGGTAAACAGGGAAAAGAAATCTTAAGGAACGTAGCAAAATTGAACTATTTATATTCCTACATGGAAAAATGATAATTGTAACTTATGAAACTTTTCTCAGTATGAGAATAGTTGAAGGGAATACACACATACATACATATCTATATAGGAGATTATATAGGCGTATAAATACATATGTGAGTGTGTGTGTATATATGTTTGTGTGTGTGTGTGTGTGTGTGTGTGTGTGTGTGTGTGTGTGTGTGTGTGTAGAGGTATACATAGACAGAGGGCACAGGACCAATTGAATGGGAAAGTATGATATTTAAAAGGTGAAATTGAGAGGTGAGAGAGTAATATAATGAGAGGTGATGGGGAGAGTCAGAATGGGGTAAATTATTTTATATAAAAGAGGCAAGGGAAAACTGTTACAATGGAGGGGAAGAACAGGAAAGCAAAAGGGAATGAGTCAACCTTACTCTCATTGAATTTGGCTTAGGGAGGGAATGACATACACAGTAAATTGGGTATTTTGCCCCACAGGAGAGTATGGGGGGGAAGGGGATGAGAGTTGGGATGATGGAAGAGAGGGAAGGTTGGGGGAGAGGGAAGTTGGAAGCACACTTTTGAAAAGATATAGGGTCAAAGTAGAGAACAGAACAAGTCGGGGTTGGGATAGGATGGAGGAAAATATAGTCAGTCTTTCACAATATATCCACTATGGAAATGTTTTGCGTAACTACACATGTGCAACCTATATTTAATTGCTTATCTTCCCATTAAGGGTAGTTGATGAGCAGGAAGGGAAAGAATCTGGAATTCAAAGTTTTAAAATCAAATATTATTATTATTATTATTTTTACATGCAACTGGGAAATAAGCTATACAGGCACTGGGTATAGACATCCATCTTTCCCTACTGGAAAGTCAGAGCAGGGATGGAGGAGGATATAGGAGAGAGCAGATTGGGGGAGGGGTTATATAGTGTGATCCCTGTTTTGGGGTGGTGTGTAGGGAAAAGATGGGGAGAAAATTTGTAACTCAAAATTTTGTGACAATGAATGATGTAAACTAAAAATAAACATAAAACTTAATTAAAAAAACAAAAAGAGCCACAAAGACGTCAGGAGTTCATGCAATATGGCCTAGACATGACACGAGAATTGTAGAACCACAGCAAGAAACTTTAGAGTTCAACCAGTCTTAAGGTATCAGGTCAAGAGAAAATAACACACATACTAGAAAAAAATCTTTAGAAAAACATATATATATATATATATATATATGTATGTATATGTATATATGTATGTATGTATGTGTGTATACATATAAACACCTATGTATGTCTCCCTGTACAAAGATATATGTATATGTGTATATATGCATTCTAGTGTATATATGCACATATATGTGTATCTATTTTTTTTAGTATAGTTCTTTGTTTGCCTTATAGTCTGAGCAAAAATATAAGCATCCTTGAAATAGAGTATTGATCAAAAAATAATTATTAAGTTTCAGCTATTATTCAACTAGCATATACTATCCAGCTACTATTCAAGGTGCTGTAGATTAAAAAAAAATCTGTGCTTTCAGTGAAGTTATATTCTATCAGTAGACAATATACTTGTATATAAATTTAAAATATATACAGCATAAATAAAAAATTGACTAAGAGAAGGTCATTAAATGCAAGGTAGTTAGGGAAGATGGGCCCTAGTAGTTAGGGCATAAGGAAAGGTTTCATGCAGAAGGTTGTTTTGAGTTGTATCTTTAAACAAATGAGCTATTTGATGAAGCAGAGATGAAGAGGGTATGTGGGCATAGGGGGAACTATAGGAGACTTAAGTAGAAAAGTGAAGTTTGCAACCAGTTCATTCTACAGAGAGTGGGATTTGATATCAATTAGAGTGGAGTGATAAGACTGCCTTGCCACATGGATAAGATAAATGGATAAGGATTGAGTGGATAGAATATCCACTCTGGGATCAGGAAGAATCATCTTCATGAGTTCAAATCTAGTCTCAGACACTTACTAGCTGTGTGACCCTTGGGCAAGTGACTTGACCTCATTTTACTCAATTTCCTCATCTATAAAGTGATCTGGAGAAGGAAATGGCAAGCCATTCCAGTATCTTTTCCAGGAAAACCCAAAATGTGGTCATAAAGAGCCACACACAACTGAAGTAACTGAACAATAACAAAAAGGTAGCATCATAGTTGTCATTGATACATTCATCAAGTGGGCAATGAAAGGCATCATTTGGGACTGATGGTTCTGGGCTTTTTATTTAATTAGAACAATCTTTCAATGAAGATACATCAATCAGTTCAGAGCCCTGAAAACATGCCACAGTGGAGACAGAACACTGTACTTAGTCAGTCATTGGCAAGTATTAAGACTTGGCCAATGATAGCAATAGAATCAGGCACTGTGACAGCTTGGGAATGGACAAAGAAAGAAGCAATCCCAGATAGACAAGGTGAGGCAAGGTACATAGATAATTTAGAGCTATGAAACAAATCCAGTCTGTGGATAGTGGATGTCACACTGCTGGGTTTTCTGCATTGTGACAATTGTACTTCTTTTGTGTCTCAGCCTTTGAGAAGATTTCACTTTGCTATGTGGTAGCTTGAGCAAAAAGGTGGAGAAGGGGAGAAGTGAATCTTACATCTCAGCCAAAATGAAGATAGTTACTTGTGGTTTGAGTATTAATGAGGATTCAATTAATTCCGACTTTTAAAATACAATACCGGGGTGGCTAGTTGGTGCAGTGAATATAGCACTAGCCTTGGAGTCAGGAGGATCTGAGTTCAAATCCGGTCTCAGACCCTTAACACACTTACTAGCCATGTGACCATGGGCAAGTCACTTAACTCCAAATGCTGTGCCCTCTCCCCTCCAAAAAAAGCCAAAAAAAAAAAAATACAATCCTGTACTCCTGGGATTTTCAAATTCTTCCAAACCTTGTCACTTCAGTGACAGATTTCACATCATAACTTAGTCTAGTTTCTGATTTAAAGTCCACATGGATGCTCCCTTTCTCCTCCCTTTCTTACAAATTCATTTCTCAGCTGCTACTAAAACAATCCCTGGAAAAGGGTAAATTCCACATTATGTCAGAGAAAGTCTATTTGATCTTTAACCTGCAAGTCTGATGGAACTCTCACAGCTGCTCCCTCCCTAACCTATGAGCACAGAGTGGTTCCCACCCAAATTGGATTAAAAAATGCCTTCTCCCTTACTGCAATCCATATGGCATAGAAATACTGACGGTTTTCCCATTTTTCCAGACTCCGGGGTCAGACAGTGACTAGACACACAAATAACAGTCAAATTATAAAGGAAGTTGTCAAAAGAGCCCTAACAGAGAAAGAAGTGACCTTTGGCCCTGCTACAGTTCAAGGGTTGTGTTCAAGTATCTTCACTGCAATCTGCAGCCTGATGCCAAATGGAGCTTCTGAATGATTCTCTTTGGAGGTTCCCTTTTGATTTGGAAAGTTTATTTTTTTATGGCTACTTGAAGTTCATCTTTGTGGAGAAACTGAATCTTAATTTGGGAACAAAAATCATGCCTGAAGCTCTAATACAAGAAAGATTAATTTATGATTTGAAAATAACATATTCCTTCCAATTCAGGTCAGTGCCCAAGAAAGGATATTTTCTTCTGACCAAATTTAGATGGAGACATTCTGTGTTTTATTTTTTTAAGTCAAAAAAGACACCAATAAATATGACTGTCTGCCTACCACACCTCCAAACATTTAACACTTCCAGTGAGACTAAAAATATTTTGAGGTCCACAAGCTTCCACTGAAATAAATCAGTGGGATGTGGTGACAGTGTCAAATAAGAAAGATAAGACAGAGAAAACCACAAGCTAACCAAGGCCACTTGCAAGTTCCCCAAGATATCATGGCAATGAAAAAAAAAAGAGCATAATATGGGTATTGTTTAACCTGGGATTACATGTGTATGCATGGGAGAATGGGGAATGAAGGGTGTTAGAGGCAAATGAGACAGTGTGAGATTATGCCACATCAGCAGAATTACCATCTCAATACAAAATTCTCAGTTTGCTTTATTTTTAAAATGCCAGTGCCTGTGACTCTGAGCCCATCAGAAATAAATTTGGGTGCAAGATAGCATACCATATAACCCACTACTCTGTACTCTGAAACTCTCAATTCAATCCTTCCTGAAAATATGTGTTTCTCTGAGGAAAACCAGTAAAATGTAGAAGTTGCTTGCCTTAAAATCCTTTTTCATTTGAATGTTTCTTGTCCCTTGTACCATCACTTTGAAGGACAGTCTATTTTGTCCTTCATTGGATATGTTGAAAAGGTTACAAGGGATATAACTGATTGCTGATGTAGTAGAAATTATAAAAAAAAGGTAATGTTTATCCTCCTTTACACCCCAATTCTGATGTTAAAATATCTCTGTCACTGATCTGCTTCCATGCCTGAAATTACACCATTAGAAATATATGAAGCAATGGGTCAAAGTGTCTACTTTTAAAATAAAAATATCTGTGAGTGGGTAAAACTTTAAGTTATTATCCTTCATAGAATCATAAAATTATTAAAGATTCTATATAGAAGGAATTTTAGGAAGATAGCATCATGTAATACGAAACAAACAAAACATTAGAATAAGACCCAAAGGAACTGAATCCAAGTCCTTTCTCCACCTCTTGATAGGTAATGACCTTAGAAAAGTTACCTACCATCTATGGCTTCAGTTTCCTAATCTATAAAGGGGTGGTGGGAGTTAATAATCCCTGACTGAATTAACTCACAATATTGTCATGAGAAAAGTGGCATGGAAAACTAAATCTGTGCTATGAGTAGTTTTTATGTGTTCCTACCTATTCACATAATAGGGATAGATAGACAGACAAATAGGTAGATAGATAAAAACATTTATTTAGTCTTTACTATATTCTATATATACTACTAATTAATGGAGTAACAAACAAGAAAGACAGTTCTTGCTCTCAAGGAGCTTATGTTCCAGCGGGGAAAGATAAAGGCTAATAGAGGGCTGAGAAGGGGAGAGTGGGATGGAGTAAATGGCATGATTTGGAAACTTCGGCCAGTAAATCACAAGAAAACCTGATTTGGGGCAACATAAGGTGAAAATGCATTTATCTGAGCTTCATATCCAAGGGGCAGCATCCAAAGTTCTATGGGAGTAGATGAGAGGGAAGAGAAAAGGATGATGATGAAATTGCTGTTAGTATGATGTAGAGATGGTGACTGAGACTTAATTAATGTTTGCTGTTGAGGATTATGATTTTGCATGTAGAAAACTAAATCCTAGAGAGGATGAATGAATTGCTGAAAGTCACTCATTATTATTACTATTATTATTATATAATTATTATTATATACACATTATTATTATTACTATTTATTTACAGTTTAGTAACATTTTGGTTGATTTAATCACTTCAGGAAATCTAGCAGAGAGCAGGGCTGAGGGAATGGGAGGTTTGATGGGGTTGGGGATAGCAGGGTGTTGAAACTTAAAGACTACATACATATAAGGGCGTACATATTGTGGTAGAAGTGACACAAGGAATAATTTAGTGACATGGGGCATTCTGGAGAGGTAGAGAAATACAAGACCCATTTTCAGATATGATCAAGTTTTCCTCTTTCCTTTAAAATTGTATTGGTCTCATTTTTTATACAATTATTGTCCTATGTCATCTCTCTTTAAAAACTCTACAAAACACAGTAAAAAAATTAAGTAAAGCCAACTAACCAATGCAATGATGATCTCTGACAGCGTATACATAACCTTGATCCCTGGATCCTTACTTGTCCACCAATGAGGAGGCAGGTTAGGCACTATCTTCTTTTCTAGCTATTCACTTCCCAAATTCACTTCTTTCAAATCATCATTTATCTCCAACTGTTCTCCAAGGTCTTCCCCCACTCACCTACCAGACATCAAAAACAAAACAAAACAAAACCACAACTTAAAAAACAGACATGAAAAAGTTGATAGTGTCTGAGAATGGAATTTCTATTTCTGGATCATATTTTAAAATATAGAATTGATAGATACTTGAAAAAGAGAGGGAGTTCGCCTAACATGCCCCAGGAAGAAATGTATTTGCTGGGGGCCTTTCAAGTCTAATCAAGAAGGTTTTAAAATGAAAAGGAGTCAAGAGTGAAAAATTCTCATATCACCTGCCCACTAATTATGGATGTACATCAACATTCTTTCCTAAGTAGCCTCCTCATTCCCTATAATCTCTTTCTTAGCAATTTTACCAATTTCCATGAGTCCAATTAACATCTCTATGCAGATGATTCCAAAATCTAAATATCCAGTGCTAGTGTCTCTGCTGAGTTCCAGTGCTGTGCTTCTAACTGTCAATAGGACCTTTTAAACTGCATGCACCTTTTTCTTTTGTTTTGTTGCTCAGTCATGTCTGACTCTTCATGATCCCATTTGAGGTTCAAAGATAATGGAGTGGCTTGCCATTTCCTTCTCCAGTTCATTTTATATATGAAGAAACTGAGGCAAACAGGATTTGGTGACTTGCCCAGGGTCACACAGCTAGTGAGTGTCTGAAGTTTGATCCGAACTCACAAAGAGAAGTCTTTCTGACTCCAGATCTATCCAATGTGATACCTGGCTGCCCTGTGCCCCAAAGGCAAACCGAAAGCATGTCCAAAAGCAAACTCATGATCTTTTCAGCCAAACTCTCCCTGCTTCTGAACTTCCTTACTAGAATTTAGAGTACTACCATCAGCTCAGTTACTCTGGTTCATAACCTCAGCGTCATCCTCTACTCCACTTCTGACCCTGCTCCATCCCACATAGCGAATCTGTTGTCAAATCTTGTCCTTTCTATCTTCACATCTCTTGTATTTACTCTTCTTCCCCTTTATTTACAGTCATTATTATAGTTCAGTCCCTCATTACCCTTTGCCAGGACTGTTGCAATAACCTCTTAAATCTCCTCCCTACTTCAAGTCACTCCCCATTCCAATCCAGCCTCGATCGTGCTGCCAAAGTGATTTTCATTAATTGAAGATCTGGCCGTGCCTCTCCCCTACTCAATAAATTGCAATGGCTTTCTGTTGCCTCTGGGATAAACGATAAACTCTTCTCTCTGGCTTTTCAAACCCTTCACAAATTGGCCCTTCATACACTTAACAGTCTGGCCAAACTGGCTTCCCTTTTCCTCATACACAGCACTCCATCTCCTATTCCCAGGCCTTTGCATTTCATGTCAATAATGTACTCCCTCCTCAATTCTGCTTCATAGATTCCTCATTTCTCTCAAGACACAACTCAAGTACCTTTTCAACATGTATTTTCTTCCATTAACCCCTCAACAGCTAATGCTCTCCTTCATTAAGTATATTAATATTAAACTATTATTTATTTTGGAAATTTTCTGCACACACACACACACACACATATATATATATACATATATGTGTATGTATATATATATATATACATACACATACACATACACACACACACACACACACACCTTACATCTCCAATAAAAAACAAGATCTTTAAGTGCAAGGATTATTTTATTTTGATTTGTATCTTCAACATTTACCACACTGCCCAGAACAGAGTAGGTTCTTATTGATTGACTTATAGTTGGATAGATACATTCTAGACCTTGACCAGGATAAATGGAAGACAAGTTCGACCGAAAATTTGATAGAGAAATGAATTGGATTGTACTACATTGCATGATTCCTTTAATGATCCTGAAATTCCTCTAAGAAACAAAGTTTTAGCTATTTAATATCAATAGTATACCTGTGTAATTTATTATTTTTCAAGACATGAAAACCAATGGTCACTAAAAATTTTAAATGTATGTCACGAAGTACAAATGATTGATGCAAAAGGAAATACATAACAAGTAGTGAATAAAAGCTAGTGATGAGCATTTATTATACACAAAGCCCTGTGCCAAGTACAGGAAAAACAGCTAGAAAAGTAAGATGGTCTCTGCTCTCAAGTAGCTCACATTCTATTTGGAGAGACAACATATCTGGACAATTTCAGCTGTAAGTTAGATGAAATAGTCCCAGAGTCCTTAGAGGACAGCAGCAAAGATGCAAATGCATATCCTAAAATGTTATTGTTTATTCTCACTACTCCCAGAGCTCTTGGATTCAAGGCCTTGGGCTGACCCTATCAGTTTCTGAAGGGATATAGTTGTCAAGGTGGTGGTAGTGGTGGTTTGGTTTGCCCGTCTTCCTCAGAACACCTTACAGCTTTAGCTAACTTGCCTGCTCTGTATGAGGAAGTTGGTAGGAATGGTTGGCCCTTTCTCTGCCTGAGTTATTTCCTCAGATGAAGGCTGTGAAGGCTAGATTGGAAAAAAGAAGAGTAGTGTGGAGGGTGCTGCCACTCCCAAGGTTTCTGTGTCTATTTTCCTGTTAGTGGCAGTAGATAAGCAGCTGTTGCTGGCAGTGGTGAGGACGGTGATTCACAAAAGAAGTTGAGTAAAGAATGTGGTCAGAGAAATGTATAACTGAAAGAGAAAATGGCCTCAAAATGTGCTAAGAGAAAAGGAATCATGGGACCACAGATTTTAAAGCTAGAAGGGACTTTAGAGGCTATCAATTCTCTCTTTCTTTACAAAATGAAGTTACTTGGGGATGAGTGAGGGAAGGACTCATCCCCCTACCTGCCTTCTTCCCCACCCCAGCAGCACATATATTCTTCAGAGTAGGCTCAGATTTCTTCTGACTAGTTCTTGTTCTCCATAATGACATTCTTATTTGACTACCAAGCTGGAACTCAGTGGATATACTAGAAGGGAAATTCCTTTAACTTAATCTCTGATACCTGCTGGCCTCAAGGGGTGAAGATGACTATGTTGCAGAGAGAGCAAATGGCCTCCAGGCAAGTCTGCCTCTGGGAGGGGACAGCCTCCTGTTTGTATCTTCTTTCCTTTGACATAGGTCCTTGGAAAATCTCAAAATAAAAAAAGATTTCTTTCCATTTTCCTAGTCACTTGAGCAACAGGATCAAATAGGATCGCGGTTGTAATGAAAACAGGAGCAATGGTAGACTAACCACCATGGAGAGAATAATTTAAACAGAAAGAAATAGAGAAGTCCTGGAAAGAAAAGAACCCATATGACATTGACTGTGGTATGCTCAATGAAAATGAAATATAGAATAGCTGATGGACAGCTCTGTCACAAATGACCTAGTGAAGCTTGAACATTAACCTTTCCACTGATTATAGTTATTATATGTTTCTTTGTAGCTTGGTATTCTCTTTTCTGTGCATGGACATAAAACTGCTATAACAGAAATGGATTTTGTGTTTGTACTCTTGGTACCCTTTTGTCTTTTTCTCTCTTTGTTGAGTGGGAAAGAGAACCAACCATTTAGTTATTGTTTTATATTCAGTTATAATTTTTCTCCCGCAATATAGTGCCCCCCATTGAAAAGATAAAGAAAAATACCTATTATACATATGAAGTAATTCATATGTGTGTGTGCACACACATATATATATATATATATATGTCACAGTTGATCACCATTAAATATTGCTGTTGTTATGTACAAACTTCTCATAGTCCTCACTTCCATTGTATCGGTTCATATATATCTTTCCAGCTTTCTTTTTTTTTCCTGAAATCAGTTCTCTTTATAATTTCTTACAGCACAATAGTATACCACAATCATATACCACAACTTGTTCAAATCTTCCCTAATACATAGACATCCCCTCAGTTTCTTATTCCTTGTCACAACAAAAAGAGCTGTAGTAAATATTTTTGTACATATAGGTCTTTTTCCCTTTTTCTTTGATCTCTTTGGGTACATTTCTTATAGTGGTAGTGCTGGGTCAAAGGGTCTGTATAATTCTATAGGTATATTTCCAAATCATTCTTCAGAATGGTTGAACCACATCACAGTTCCACCAACAATACATTAGTGTAAACATTTTTACATATGTTTACTAGTATTTGTCATTTTCCTTTTTGCTCATCTCAGCCAATCTAATGGGTTGAAGTGGTACCTCAGAGTTGCATTTTTTCAATTATCAGTGATATAGAACATTTTATATAATTATTGGTAACTTTTTTTTTCTGAAAAGTATCTGTTCCTATTTCTTGACCATATGTCAATTGGGAAATGACTTATTTTTCTAAATGTAGCTAATTTACCAATATGTTTGAGAAATTAGACCTTTCTCAGGAAAACAAAAAAAATTTGTAATTATTATTATTATTATTTTTTATAATTTTCCTCCTTTTCTTCTAACTTTGGCTGCTTTGGTGCTTTGGCTTTGTTTGTGGATTTTCTTTTTTAATTTCATGAAATCAAAAGTATGTATTTCCCTTCATTTCTATGTCTTTACTATCCTCTCTGTCTCTTGTTTGGTTATGAATTTTTGTTTTATCTATAGATCTAATACATAATTTTTTCTCATGCTCCCCTAGTTTGCTTATGATATAGCTCTTTATTTCTAAATCATAATCATGTGACCATTGTGAGTTTATCTTGTTATAGAATGTGAAATTTTGATCTATGCCTACTTTTTGCCAGACTGTTTTCTGGTTTTCCAAGCAGTTATTGTTGAATAGTGAGGACCTTTGGTTTTATCAAATACTAGCTTACTCTGGTCATTTACTTCTCTATATAGTGAATATAACTTATTCCATTGATTAACAACTTTATTTCTTATCTAGTTTCACATTATTTTGGCAATTAATTTTTTTCACCTTTTTTGTATCTTTTTTAAAAATATAGTTTGATATCTGATACTGTTAGGCTGCCATTCTTTACTTTTCCCCCCAAGGATTTCCTTGACATTCTTTACCTTTGGAACAATCATTTATGCCAGGCCCTAAAAAAATCACTTTACAAATATCATTTCATTTGATCCTTACAACAACATTGTGAGGTAGATGCTATTGTTTTTACAATCAAGGAAATTGAAGAAGATGGAGGTTAGTTGACTTGCCCAGAGTCATAAAGCTAGTAAATATCTGCTATTATATGTGAACCAAAGACTTACTGATTCCTGACCTGACATCTCTCTGTCTGAGCCATCTTGCTGCCTGTTAGGAGCACTTGGACTATTGCCCAAAATATAGGAATTCCTCAGAAATATGAGGTTGGAGGAGAATTGCAACCCTGGGCATCTAGCTTGCCTTTTAAGGAGATAAGGAACTCCAGAACCATGAGCCCAGGGAAATCTATGGGGGCAGGAAATGAGATAGAGAGATCCTGGGACCTCAGCCTAGTAGTGTCTGGCTAGATACACATAGGAAAATAGAGGTCATTATTCAGAACCATACATGTTAAGAAGTGTCTACAGGAGAATTCAAACTCTCAGGTCCTCCTGGCCCCAGGTCCCTTGTATCACCACTATATCCTTGACATATCAGAAGAAAGGAAGGGAAATTCCTAGCATTTCTGGGCACAACTCCTATCTTGAATTCATGGGAGAACTTGCATAAAGTCACATTTCCTTTGTGTCCTCTATAGACACACATGATCAACTTATCATCTGCATTCTTAGAAACAACATCCAAGGAAATCTCAGATCAATTGAATACTTTGAATTGTGCAAATTACCTTGATAAATACCAGGAATATAAATATAGCAAATGTCATAGTTCCCACCTTCAAGAGCTTATTAAATGTAAGAATAAAAAAGGATATTAGGGAAATTAAATAACAGTGAGTTATAAGGTGTAGCTTAAAAATGCAGGAAGGAAGATGCTATCTACATCCAGAGAAAGAACTGATAAAAATTGATAAATAAATATATAGAATCACGTACATATATTTGTGTGTTTCTATATATATATGAGAACACACACATATATGTATGTATTACATATGTATGTTATATATGTACATACACACATATACACCCACAGAAACATATACATATTTCTATCTAATGGTGAACAACTTGGGGGGGAGAAAAAAGCAAGAAAAGAAATTCACATGATAACTTTATTATATATTTAAAAGAATAGCAAATTGTACATAATAGATTTGTAGTTTCATGTGTTTCACCTTTTTTAAAAAAAATTAGACTAGGTGATTGAAATGTTTATTTTAGTCCACATATTAAAAATAAAAAAAAGATAACATCTGTCTATGAAGTGTTACAGAATAATATTCCAATTTTAGAGAATATCTGCTGGTACTTCAGAGGCAGAATACTGCTCCTATGCCCTATTCTGTACCCAAGTATGTAAATTTTACAGGCTGTAGTTCTGGAGGAGTATGACCTTTGCTAAGGGGAGGCATAGGTTTTATTTTCTTACACTAGTTCATCAAACAACTCCCTTAGCACACTGGAGAAAATTATTAAAAGCTTAGGTCCTGGTTCAAACCTAGAGTTTCCTTCCAATGGGAGAAAAGATGTTACTCAGGGTATAATAGTAATCAGGCATGAGACAACTATTTGTTCCTACACCTAAAAGAAATGCAATACATATAAGACACTGTTAATACATATGGGAGTTGGAAGCATGTTGGATAGAGCCCTGGGCCTGGAATTAGGAAGACCTGAGCTCATATCTGGTCTCAGATACTTATTAGCTGTGTAACCCTGGGCAAGTCGCTTAACCTGTTTTGTTTCAGTTTCCTCATCTGTAAAATGAGCTGGAGAAGGCATAGCAAACCAGAATCTTTGCCAAGAAAACCCCAAATGGGGTCATGACTGAAATGATTGAACAGTAAAGTGTTAACACAATGACTTAAAAGTCTATTTAGCAATAACATCACTATCATAAGCTAGAGAAAAATGATACTTTTGATATAATCTAGTTGAGCCCCCTTATTTAAAAGATGAAGAAATTAAACCTCAGAGGTCACAAAGTTAATAAACTCCTGAACCAAGTTGTGAATATTGTTGAGGTTTGTGTTTGATTGGTAGTTTGCTTTTTTTTTTAAATTGCCAATGTATCATTGTTTCTACTACTATATCATAGTAAATGTAGCCAGGTTAGCAATAACATAGTGAAAAAGAAAAACGGTATAGAGTACTACAACAGTGTAATAAGAATGACAACAGAAGAGTCACTCATTTATTCCTCTTTGTGCACTGAACAAAGACATTACATGTACGTGTGCAAAGGAGAAGGAGGTAACTGTAGTCAATATGGACTGTGTAATTTTTCCTCTTCTAAGATTGCATTTCTGATTTACAGGCAGGAAAGTGTAAGTCTTTTGCCTTATATAACCCCTTCCATCACTACCCACATACCATTAAGCTTTTCAGGTATACTGAAAAAAGATTAAACAAGTGTAACTTTGGGACCCCATAAAACAAGGTTACAACCAAGTCTCTTCACCCTTATCAGAAGCAGTATATTAAAGTCGTAGTTTAAACAGTTCCAAATTTGGTGTCAAGAGAGCTCGATTTGAATCTAACTTCAGATAATTATTACTTGTGTTACCTTGGGCAAGTCACTTTTAGAATCTCAGTTTCATATTCAGAAAAACGAGGATAGTAATATTTTCCAAATCCCACCCCCATTATATTGTTGTAAGGAAATCACCTTTTTGCACCCCAAAAAGTGATAAATATTATTGCCAAAACAACAACAAAAAGATTCAATCTGTAAGAAGGGTATTATTATTTAATTACTAATGCTGCATAAACCTTCTTTATTTTCTTTTAAAAATAAATTAGTATTTCATTATACTTTTATTAATGTAAAAATTACCATATCAATAACACATCATTACCAGAGAAGGGCTGCCCTTCTCTAAAGGTTTCAAACTATTGTTAACCCAGAATACCAAAGGTTCAAAAAATCTTTTCTGATTTCTTTTTACCATGACTCCAGTCAGTGGGGTCTCCATTCCCACCAGACCTTACCACATTCTCCTGAATCTCTTCCCCTCCCCCTGCCAAGGAAGGTCTTTCTTGTCCCACGCTCTGTAAGGGTGACCTTTGAGAAGGGTTGCTTACTTCTGCTGAGAGAGACAAAGGAATACATTTTCCTTTGGCATGGAGCTGTCGAGAAAGAGTTAAGTCGGGCAGATGGGGGCCTGATGTGAGCACTTAATTGGGACTACAGTACTGGATGACCTCTTATGAGACAAAAGGTGTGCTCTGAGAACATGCTGCCTCACCTGCTCCCTCTGTTCTCAGGCTCATTAGCAGGGGCACTGTCTTAGGCTCTCGAACTGAGCCTACATGGTTCTTATAACCTGACTCCATTCCTGGGAAACAAATTACCAGGTTCAAGCTGAAGATGCCCAGGTTGGGGGGAGGGATACAGAATAATGTCATTTTAACAGGACTGCATAGAAAGCAGGGACTGTGTCATTTATCTTTTTATCTGCCCTCATACTTATATAATCACAAAAGTGAATGAGACCTTTAGAAGTAAACTAGTCCAACCTGTTCATTTTATGGATGAGGAAACTGAGGTCCAGAATAGTTTAAAACATTTTTAAACTTGCTTAAATTTACATGGATCATCTTGCAGTCCTGTGAAGCATTTTCAGATTTTATGTAAAGATGCCCCTGCATTTGAAAATTAAAGAAATGTCTTATCATATGCCCTTAATAGAAATGGTCAGACTAATTTGGATATTGATGTACCACAGATTTGGATTTTGTAGGACTAAGTCTTTTTGTTATGTAGATTTTATACTTCTTATGCTGAAATCCACACATTTAGTGCCAAAATATGGAGAAAGAATATGTTGGAGGGGAAAGAACATTGAATTGGCATCAGAAGACTGGGATTAAACTTGGGATCTGTCACTGTGTGACATCATGCTAGTCATTTAACCTTGCTGGTCCTGGTTTATTACCAAAAAACTTAATAATTTAACTAAATGACCATTAAAATCCCTTATAGCTCTGAAACTCATGAGCTCATGATATTATAAACTCTAACCCTTTTTAAAAAAGAAACTTTTATCCCATTAGAAAAAAAAAAGTGTTTGCCCATTATGTTTAGGTGCTTATTTGATAATTATGTATGTGCATGTACTACTACATTAATAATTATATGAAATATAAAAGGAAATCAAAATATAAATTAAGATTACTGAGATCAAGACCAAATAAT
This sequence comes from Gymnobelideus leadbeateri, assembly GCA_011680675.1. Taxonomy (NCBI): domain Eukaryota; kingdom Metazoa; phylum Chordata; class Mammalia; order Diprotodontia; family Petauridae; genus Gymnobelideus; species Gymnobelideus leadbeateri. Next base: position 201,871 of record WOXC01000968.1, on the reverse strand, counting down.
ATTCTGAAAGGATAGGAATAGCGAATGCAACTGTGATTTCATTGACATGGGCAACTCCCTGGTTGGAAAAAAGCTCTCTGCAGGTTGGTGCTTTCTTTGAAACTTAATGTTAAAGAATTACTTAGAGTACTGAGACATTGAGTAACTTTCTCAATTGTTATGTTACTTTTTTTAAAATTTATTTTTAGTTTTGACCATTGATTTCCATAATATTTTGAGTTACCAGTTTTCTCCCCATCTTTCCCCAAACCCCACCTCAAAATAGTGAGTCTACTGAATACCCCTTCCCCCAATCTGTTGTCTCATATCCTCCCCCATACCCCCTATAACTTTCCAGCAGGGTAAGATGGATTTCTATACTCCAATGGCTATTTAACTTATTTCCCAGTTTCATTTAAAAACACATTTTTTTAAAATAACATTTGTTTTTAAAACTTCAGTTTCCAGATTCTTTCCCTTCTTCCCTCCTCACATGCTCCCACTGGAAAGATAACCAATTCAATATAGGTTGTACATGTGTAGTACCTACACAAAACATTTCCATAGTAGATATATGGTGAGAGACAAACTATATATCCCTCCATCCTATCCCGCCCCCCACTTATTTTCTACTTTGAGCCTGTCCCTTTTCTAAAGTGTGTGCTTCTAACTACCCTCTCCCTCAATCTGCCCTCCCTTCTATCATCCAACCTCTTATCTCCCCCCCCCCCGCCACTTTCTGCAGGGTAAGATACCCAATTGAGTATGTATATTCCCTCCTTAAGCCAAATTCCATGAGAATAAGATTGACCCATTCCCTTTCACCTTCCTGCTCTTCCCCTCCATTATAATAGTTTTCTTTTCCTTTTTTTTTTTTTTTTTTTTTTTTTGCCTTTTGGAGGGCAATTGGGGTTAAGTAACTTGCCCAAGGTCACACGGCTAGGTTTTTTATTTGTGTGTGCGTTAAGTGTCTGAGGTCGGATCCGAACTCAGGTCCTTCTGACTCCGGGGCCAACGTTCTACTCACTGCGCCACCTAGCCGCCCCTTCTTTTCCTTTTTCTATGAGATAATTTACCCTATTTTATCTCTCCCTTTCTCCTTCTCCCATTATATTCCTCTCTCACCTCTTAATTTTATTTTTTAGATATCATCCCTTCCTATTCAACTGATCCTGTGCTTTCTGCCTATGTATACATGTACATTCATATACACACACTCACATATGTATTTGTAAACACACCCCTCCTCTATATACATGTATGCATATAAATCTCTATCTATCTATCTATCTATCTATCTATCTATCTATCTATCTATCTAAATACATATATATTCCCTTCAACTATCCTCATACTGAGAAAAGTCTCATGGGTTACAATTATCATTTTTCCATGTAAGAATGTAATTAGTTCAACTTTAATAAGTTCCATATGATTTCTTTTTCCTGTTTACCTTCTCATGCTTCTCTTGCTTCTTGTATTTGAACATCAAATTTTCTTTTCAGCTCTGGTTTTTTCATCAAGAGTGCTTAAAAGTCCTCTATTTCATTGAATTACCATATTATCCCCTGAAACATTATACTCAGTTTTTCTGGGTAGCTGTAATGGAAATGCAGATTTAAAGATCTTCCCTGCCCCTAGGCCCTTTGATTGGTTTAAGAGACTTTGATTGGCTTTAAGAGACTCTGAAAACCTTCCTTGATTTGAAAATATGCTCTGCCTCCTAATAGGCTGAATGTGGTCACGTGGAGCCTGTGGGAGGAGGCTTGGTTTTCAGGAATGACCACACCTTGATGCTGTGTGATTGGACAGTGGGTCAAGAGGGTGGTTAAAATCTCTGAGCCAGGAGAAGGCTCTACAAACCCTGATGAGAGGCTTTGCTTTGGGGCTCATTTTGAGAAGTGTTGTGTGATTTGACCAGATGAGACTCTGGGCAGAGGTTCAGAGCCCCCAGGCTTTGAAAACCCAGATGTTGATGCTCCCCTCTCTGGTAACTGTGATTTTGATATTGATAGTGTTTGGATTTTGGAAGCCTGTCTGTTTGATCTATCTGTATCCTCTGAAGTTTGGGGTGCTGACCTTTTCCCCCTGAACTAAGTAATATATGTTTGTTTGATTAAAGTAAGCTTGTTAACCCATTTTGAGTTGCTTTCCTTTTGAAAAGCAGATCTAAGAACCTGTGTTGGCAGTCACCCTGGGGATATTGGGGTGCTTGCTGCTACAGTAGGTGATTCTTGGTTTTAATCCTAGCTCCTTTGACCTCTGGAACATCATATTCCAAGCCCTTTGATCCCTTAATGAAGAAGTTGCTAGATCTTGTGTTATCTTGATTGTGTTTCCACAGGACTCAAATTCTTTTTCTTCCTGACAGCATGTAATATTTTCTCTTTGACATGGGACCTCTGGAATCTGGCTATCGTATTCCTAGGAGTTTTGTTTTTGGGATCTTTTTCAAGAGGTGAATGGTGAATTCTTTCAAGTTCTATTATGCCCTTTGGTTCTAAAATATCAGGGCAATTTTCCTTGACAATTTCTTGAAGGATGGTTTCTTGGCTCTTTTTTCAATCATTGCTTTCAGGTAGTTCAATAATTTTTAAATTCTCTCTCCTGGATCTATTTTCCACGTCATTGGTTTTTCCAATGAGTTATTTCACATTGCCTTCTATTTTTTTTTCATTTGTTTGGATCTCTTTTATAATATTTTGTGTTCTCATAAAGTAATTAGCTTCCAATTGCTCCAATCTAATTTTGAAGGTATTATTTTCTTCAGTGAATTTTTGAAACTACTTATTCACCTGACAATTTTGGCTTTTTAAAGCATTCTTCTCCTCATTGGCTTTTTGGGAATCTTTTGCCATTTGAGTTAGTCTATTTTTCAATGTGTTATTTTCTTCAGTATTTTGGGAGGTCTCCTTTAGCAGAGAGTTGACTCACTTTTCATGATTTTCTTGCATCATTCCCATTTTTCTTTCCAATTTTTCCTCTACTTCTCTTACTTGATTTTCAAAGTCCTTAATGAGCTCCTCCATGGCCTTTAACCAATTTATATATTTCTTGGAAGCTTTTGATGAAGGAGTTTTGACTTTGTTGATTTCTTCTGGTTCCATGCTTTGATCCTCTTTATCCCCCAAAAGGATTCTATGGTCGGATTGTGCTTCCTCTGCTTTCTCATCTTGCCAGCCAATTATTTGACTTTTGAGCTCTTTGCCTTGGTAAAACTCTGCTTCCAGAGTGGGGAGAGCTTTGTCCCAAATGCCTGGGGTTTTTGCACATGTTGTCAGAGGTCTGAGGAAGGTGCAATCTCTACAGGCACCACAAGTTCTTCTAGCACACTGGCATTTCTCACACCAGGACCACCACTCAAGACAGAGACCCACATCCAACCAGGTCAAAGCAAGAATGACTACCTTCTGAATGGTTGCTTGCACCGCTCCCCCCTCCCATGATTTGCATGTCAGGATCTCTGGAGGCATCCATAGAGCAGCAGCTGCAGCCATCATACTTTTGCCACCTCTCACCCAGGGGGCAAGGGCTGGGTCACTATCTTCTGTCACCCAGTTCCAACAGATTTCCCCACTGACCTTTTACTTTCTTTTGGGGGTTTATGGGTTGAGAAGTCTGGAAACCACAACTGCCAGTGATTTACTCTCCTGAAGTTTGTTGTGGACAGTCTGTGCAGCTGGTTGGAGCCTCCTGGGTCCCTGCCCACACGGTTTTGTGGGACTGTTCTTTGCTCCCAGCTTGGTGAAATAGACCCTTCCTGTTGACCTGCTGTGCTGTCTTTATCAGGAGATTTGTTTCTCTCTGTCAACTTTGTGGGTTCTGTATCTCTAAAATTTGCTTGGAGTCATATTTTACAGGTATTGGAGGTGGTGGGTGCGGGAGCTCACAGAATTTCCTGCTTCTACTCCACTATATTGGCTCCCTGCTATGTTACTTTTTGCGCCACATTTTCTCTCCCATCTGCCCTCTCCATTGAAACAGTCACAACATCTTTTGTCTGGATGTTTGTAAGAGTTTCCTAATAATTCTCCCTGCATCAAAGTTTCTCCCTTCTCCAGTCCCTCCCTCACAGTCCCTCTTAAGGAAAAGTCATGCTATATTGCCTGTAGAACAACACTTACACTGTTTGGACTTTCATTACATTTTCATTGCATTTCCAGCTTTCTAAACATTCTGCCCTCTTCCAATTCATGCAATGTACCTTCTAGATTCTTCACCAACAGGATCCCATAGAACCCTTCTATTTGCACAGAAATTCATTTTGGAGTGTAAGAAGCTTTGGGAACCTTAGATACCATACATTTCAATGACTCCCAATTCAAAGTGTTTCAGGGTCTTGAGGCCACAAAGCCAGATTTATTACAAGGGATCAGCAAATTCACCTAACACACTGAGTGCTGTCATTTTGTCCTTTTGCATTTTCTCAACATATCTTTAAAAAGAAAAGGTAGAAAGCACAAATCTCATCCTACTTACTAATTTTCATTGCAAATGAAATGAGACCCAGAGAGAAGTAAATGGCCCAAGGACACACAGCTAATCAGTAGCAGCAGATAGTCTTGAACTTGGCCCTTCTGACCAATCCAGACTCTTTTCCATTTAACCACTGTTTGTTGAATGAATTGAAAAAAAAGGTTTCAGAGACTTTTTCCCCAGATAAAAACTCATTAAAATTTTTTTATTGTTTCATTCAGACAACTTCAAAATAAACAGAGAAAGGAACAATTTGAAGGAACTGATAATAATACACCAATCACATCAATGTTTAAAAAATGCTTTCTTTACCACAAACCTGAGAGGTAGTCCAAGTATTAAAGATTAGGAAACTGAGGTTTTGAGAGGCAAAATAATTTGCCTGTGGTCAAAGGTTTCCAGAACAGCTACTTGAACACATTGAGGGGAGATAAGAGTAATCAGTTCACTGGACCAGAAATTTGTAAACTAAAGCAAAGTTTATAGAGTTTGCTGGAGAGGGTGGTTCTTCTGTAGAGTCACCCTGGTCAGGGAAAGAGGAGCATTTTTATTGGCCCAGAGAATAGTGGGTAGGGCGTATTCTTTTCTAGGGGCTGTGGCAGATCTGATTTCATTCATGCCTGTTTGTCCATTGAACCCAGGTAATTGCAGTTATTTCTTGGAATCAAAAGGGAAAACAGGATATGTTGATACCTTATTCTGGTACCACTTGCAATTTCAAGCCAGAAGCAGGTCAGGGAGGATAATGGGAGGGGGCATTAACAGATGAGAGGATGGTAAGGCCAGGACCCACTCCACAAATGCTGCTTCAAGTACATAATACCAAGACGCTCATTCTCAGACATCACATACTCATGGAGCACCTACTATGTACTTAGTTACAAGAGATGAAAATATACAAAGTATTAGTGCAGTTTTAAACTATGCTTCTGCACAGCTTTGCAGTGAGTTTTTTGATGTAGTTTTAGTTTATCCTCTTTTTTTAAGTGCCAGGTTTAAGACTACACTAAGATTTTTAGAACACTCTCCATAAATCTCTTTCCTTCAAGAATTCACAGTTATTTTGAAGGGAGGACTTATTTATAAAGGCTAACTACAAGAAAACAGTCTGAATTTTGTACCAATTGGTCAACACAAGCAATAAGAACTATAGGAAGTCAGAGAAGGAAAAAAAAATCAGGATCAGCAGAACTCAGTAGGTAAAATTTCCTAGAGGAGGTGGAAATGGTCCTTAAAGGATGTAAAAGTTAGTGGCATAATATGTTTTAATTTGAATTATGAGCCAGGATTTCTTAGACTACAAGGAACCTACCAAGCATAGAAAGCTGATTCCTACAACTATTGGAGCCCTTTCTGTCCCTATACTTCCTTATAAATATTTTGTGTTTGTTTTGCTCAAACTGACACACACACATGTATGTATGTATACTGATATATGCTTTGCATATGTGTATACTCATATATACACACAAAGACAATATATATATATATTTTTGCATATACACTGACATATAAGCATCTATACATATAGCCTTATGTATTATTATGCATGCATATGCATATATGTGGATCTCTATATCAGCTATCTTCATGTTGTCTTTGTTTAATGCTTGTTAATTGATTGCTATGAAATTCTCATGGCCCCTCTGTTTTGCCCATGACAATATCCAAATAGACAAACTTTAGTTTTTGGAATCACAAACATCCCTACTGATCACAGAATCATATAACCTTAGAATTGGAAAAGATCTTAAAAATGCATCTAGCCTAATCCCTCATTTTATAGATGGGAAAACAGAGACCAAGAGAGTTGAAGTGATTTATCCAAAGTTATATAGTGACAAAATGGCAGAGAGAACCTGAATCAGAGGTAATAATAAGATCTCCCCAAGTCTTCTCCTCTCCCTAAGAATAGTCCATTAGGTTAAAATCCTAGAGTTTTGGCACTTGAAGTCATCTTAGAGAGCCCCTAGCACAACCCCTTTATTTAAAAAATGAGAAAACTGAAGTTTACAAAGAGGAAGAGAGTTGTTCATGGACTTAGAGGAAATCAACTGTAAAGTCAGATTTAGAACTTGGGCCTCTTGACCTTAAGTCTGATCTTCTTTCAATATTACCAGGATTTTTTGTTTGTCTCAATAAAGGGGAAAAGGGCTTAGGACAGTGTAAATATGATCTGTATTGATCTGACCACCCTAGAATTCCTCTTAACACAGACCAGGTTATGCTTTACTCTAAGAGACCCTGCCATGCAGGAATACAGAGACTGGCTTTTTTTCTTAAATACTCTCACACACACATATGCACACATACAAACACACTTTCACATATTCACACAGACACACACTTTCAAATTCATACATATGAAAACACACAAGTTTGGAAAACAAATAGAAGTAAGACCAAGGAATGTTGTGAAAGTTTCAAAGTATGACCTCCAGAAGCCAACACTGAGCTGAAGCCATCTGGAAGGCAGGAACAGAAGGGTTTGTTTAAAAGGTTTTGTGATAGGGATCTCTGTCTCTCCAGCCCTCAGCAGAGAGGCTTGAATATCTCCCTTCTTGGACAAACAGATCAATACAAGCTTTTTAACATCTTCAATGAGAGCTCATTAATGCTCTCCTGGTGTCCTCTTCTATGCCCTGTCGACCTGGGGGGAGCAGGGGAGCCTGAACTGCAGCTTGATAATTATCACAGGGATAACACTTCATATCATCTCCTGGTGGAATGTGAATTGTTTTCCTAATTATTCAGGACAGCAGCAAGTGAACGTGCAAACTAATTGAAAATACATTATGATTTATTTGAGGAGGAGAGAGTGAACCTATTAGTTAGGGTTAAATGTGAACCAACAGGAATATTTGGTTTTCTGTTTGAAGTATGTTCCTGGGTCTCCATATTCCCTTTGCATGCTTGGTTTTCCTGCTCTCCTAAGACAACAATGAATGGGAAGACTGGTAGAATGGGGAGGAGGGGGACCTCCTAAAGGGACAGAAAACACAAAGGACTTGGAACTAGGAGAAATCAGCTCAGATTTTACCTGCAATTCTTATTGTTTCCATGGGCTTGGGCAAGTGATTTTCTCTATTTATGTCTCAGTTTGTCCATCTGAAAAGTGGGAATTTTAATCATCATAGCAAAAAATATTTAACAAAGGGGGAAAATTATGAAAGGGTTGATTTGGAATTAAAAGAATCAATTCAAATCCTAGTTATGTCACATATTTGTATATTCCTAGGTCAATTTTTTAACTTCTCTGAACTGTTTCCTCATCTGTATGTTATAAATGACTCTACTACCCTTACTACACATATATGCAAGGCCTTCAGAATAACTATCATGGGTTCAAGGTAATCTGTAGGGTCATACCCACTCAAAACCATAATTCACTAGCCTCCATTTATTATTTTCCCCTCTGACCACACAATTAGTTCAAAGCAAAATCAATTAATGAGAAAGCATAGTAACAAAACTCATGATTTGAATTCCTTCCACACAGCCAGTGGGGAGAGTGAAAACATATAGGGTATACGCATGAGGGATTTGCAGAAGGAGAACACAAGGGCAGGACACATAAATGTAGATGCACAATTACCTTTTGTATACTCCAGAACTACCGATATCTTATGATATTATAGCATTACACTTACTGGACTTGGGTAGGCACACTGCCACCGGTACCTACAAGTATCATGATCAATCCACAATGGTTTCATATGATTTCTGTGACTATTCACTACTGGTATATTGCTTTGATCATCTTGTTGTGTCTCCACATACTGTATTCCATGGAAATAGCAGAGTACTCAGTCTGAATTGAATGTTATTCTAGCAGTTGCTGAGCTTGTAGTCTCTGCTGTGAGTTGGTCCCTGTCACTGGCTTTTGGGCTTAGCTCTTCAAGGCCAAATGCAGACCATCTCAGTGAAAGTCTATGAGGGTATGTTGGCTAGAACCTCTCCCTAAAATGGGTAAGTTTATAGCTTTTTCATCATAGCCAAGAGAGTCAGCTAACAAAAGCCAGGAACAGTCCTCCATTCTCTCCAAAATTGATTTTTTATTTCTGTTCTTAACTCTGTCTCAGGGTAGGTATCAAAGCCCACTGTTGCAGATAACTATCTAATTTATTATTAGAAATTCTCCAGGGCTATCTCTAGCTTAGCATACAAATGAATTTGAACCACAGCAAAAGGTAATTTAAGGAAACAGAATTTTTATTTTCCACTCAGACAATCTACATTCTTGCCTCTGTTAGGCTTATCTGTCCATAGCAAAACTTGATTGCTTTGGCCAAGACTTTGATTTACACCAGCCCTGGAGGCAGGAGGACCTGAGTTCAAATTTGGCCTCAGACACTTAACTGTGTGACCCAGGGTAAGAGGAGAAGAAGAAGAAGAAGAAGAAGAAGAAGAAGAAGAAGAAGAAGAAGAAGAAGAAGAAGAAGAAGAAGAAGAAGAAGAAGAAGAAGAAGAAGGAGAAGAAGGAGAAGGAGGAGGAGAAGGAGAAGAAGGAGAGGAGAAGAAGAAGGAGAAGGAGGAGGAGGAGGGGAGGAGGAGAAGGTGGAGGAGGAGGAGGGGAGGAGGGGAGGAGGAGGGGAAGGAGAAGAAGAAGAAGAAGAAGAAGAAGAAGAAGAAGAAGAAGAAGAAGAAGAAGAAGAAGAAGAAGAAGAAGAAACAAAAATCTTCATTCTCCTATCAGGGAAAATAAAGGGGTCACATCAAGGTATGTTAAGGCCTGCTTCCAGGTATAAACCTATCATCTTATGATTGGTGTGAGAAAAGTACTTTGTAATTCCTGGGGTACCCCACAGAAAATGTTAGTTATAATTATTATATGAAAGTGAGAGACAGGATATATTAATTAAATTCAATTTAATCCAATAGACATGTGTTAAGCATCTATTATATGCAAGGTGCTGGGATACAAGGACAAGGAAAGTAAAAACAAGTACATGTGTTCAAATAGGAGATTTAACATATACAAACATAAGTGCTATTGGGGGGAATCAGAAAATATTTTGCAAAGTCATGTAACATTTATTAAGTACCTACTGTGTGCTAAGCACTGAGGGTGCAAAGAAAGGTCCAAAACAGTCACTGTTCTCAAGGATCTGAAAGTCTAATGGGGGAGATAAAACAGTTTTATGTAAAAACAGGATGAATATAAGATAAATTACAAATAATCAACAAAGAGGAAGCACTAAGGTTAAGGAAAACAAGGAAAAGCTTCTTGTAGAAGGGGGGTGGAGTCAAGATGGCTGAGTAAAAGCAGGAACTTGTTTGAGTTCCCATTCCATCCACCTCCAATACCTGTAAGAGAAACAAATCTCCTGCAGAGGGCAGGCTAGAAGAAGTTATAGGAATGTAAATTTTTAAGAACTTCCCTGCCCCCAGGCCCTTTGATAGCCTTAAGTGCACCTGGAGCCTGAGGCTGGAGGCTTGTTTTTCAGGAGATACTTTGTGATTGGGCAGTGGGTCAAAAGGGTTGTTACATTCTCTGACCCAGGAGAAGGCTATATAAACCCTGTTGTGAGGCTTTGCTTTGGGGCTCACTTTGAGAAGTTTTGTATGGTTTGACCAGATGAAACTCTGGGCAGCCACTGAGAATCTCCCAGCTTTGAAAAACACAGATGTTATGATGCTTCCCTCTCTGGTAACTGACTAGGTATGGATGTAATGGTCAAGACAATTGGAGGACTGTCTGCTTGATCTGTTTGTTTCTCTGTCTTCTTGTAACTTTTGCTTGTAACCTCTGTATACTCTGAAGTTCCAGGTGCCGACTTTTCCTCCTGAACTAGGTAAATTATATGTCCCATTGATTAAATCAAGATTGTTAACCCATTTTGAGTTGCTTTCCTTTAGAAAAGCAGATCTAAGAACGTGTTTTGGCAGCCACCCTGAGGATGCTGGGGTGCTTGCTGCTACAGCAGGCCAACAGGAAGGGTTAATAGCATAGAACTGGGAGCTGAGCACAGTCCTTCTTGAGTTGCACTGGCCCAGACTTGCAGCACAGATTGACTACAGCAGACTTCAGGAGAGTGAATCACTGGTAGCTGTGGTGGTTTCCAGACTTTTCAACCCATAAATGCCAAAGAGAAAGTAAAAGTTCAGTGGGAAACTACATTGGAACTGGGTGAGAGAAGAGCACACCTGGGCCACTGCACAAGGGTGGCAGAGGTAGTGGCAGTAACTGCCACTTCTGGTGTATGACTGCCTCCTGACCTACAGGCCTACAGATTGTAGGGAGACCAAGCAATCATTTAGAGGGTAATTCCTCTTGCTTTGACCTGCTTGGGTCTGGCTCACAGTCTTGGGTTGCAGTCCTAGGGTGAGGAGTACTAGCATGGTAGAATTTGTTAAGACTGTGTAAAGGCAGTCATCCTCACAGTTCTGAGACAAGTGCCTAGAAAAAACCTGACAAAAGCTGGACAAAACTCCCAGAAATTTAGGACAAAGCACTCTCCACTCTGGAAGTAGGGTTTTCCTGTGGCAAAGAACTCAAAAGTCAAGAAATTGGCTGGCAAGATGAGCAAGCAGAGGAAGCATAATCAAACCATAGGATCATTTTTTGATGTCAAAGATGATCAAAATGTAGAACCAGAAGAAGACAACAAAGTCAAAATTCCTGCATCAAAAGCCTCCAAGAAAAATATGAACTGCTCACACACCATGGAGGAACTCAAGAGGATTTTGAAAATCAAGTAAGAGAAGAAGAGGAAAAATTGGCAAGAGAAATGAAAATGAGGCAAGAAAATCATGATAATTGAGTCAACAGCCTGCTAATGGAGAAACCCCAAAATACTGAAGAAAATAACATGTTAAAAAAAATAGACTAACTCAAATGGTAAACGATTCCCAAAAAGTCAATGAGGAGAAGAATGCCTTAAAAAGTCAAATTTGCCAGATGAAAAAGGAATTTCAAAAATTCACTGAAGATGATTCCTTCAAAATTAGATTGGAGGAATTGGAAGCTAGTGACTTTATGAGAACGCAAGATACTATAAAACAGATCCAATGCATGGAAAAATAGAAGGCAAAATGACATTTCCTCATTGGAAAAAACCACTGACCTGGAAAATAGATCCAGGAGAGATAATTTAAAAATTATTGGACTATCTCAAAGCCATGATTGAAAAAAAGAGCCTAGACACCATCTTTCAAGATATTATCAAGGAAAACTGCCTTGATATATTAGAAGCAGAGGGCAAAATAGAAATTGAAAGAATTCACTTTTTACCTCTAGTAAAAGACCCCCAAAAGAAAACTCATAGAATAAAATATTACAGAGGTCAAAGGAGCTAGGTTTAAAACCAAGAATAACCTACCCAGCAAAACTGGGTATAGTGCTTCAGGGGAAAATGTGGTCATTCAAAGAAACAAAGGACTTTCAAGCATTCTTGATGAAAAAACCAGAGCTGAACAGAAATTTTGACTTTCAAATATAAAAAAAAAAAAACAAACAAAAACAAAAACAAAAAACAAGAGAAGCCTGAGAGGGTAAACAGGAAAAAGAAATCATAAGGAACTGACTAAAGTTGAACTATTTACATTCCTACATGGAAAAATGATAATTGTAACTGATGAGACTTTTATTAGTATGGGGATAGTTGAAGGGAAAATACACACACACTCACACACACACATACATATATATGTATGCATAGGACGATATATCTATTGGAAGTATGTGTGTGTATGTCTGTGTGTGTGTGTGTGTGTGTGTGTGTGTGTGTGTGTGTGTGGGCATATATACATAGACAGAGGGCACAGGATCAGTTGAATATGAAGGTGTGATATCTAAAAAATAAAATTAAAAGGCAAGAGAGGAATATATTTGGAGGAGAAAGGGAGATATAGTATAGGGTTAATTTTCTCATAGGAAAGAGGGAAGAGAAAACTGTTACAATGGAGCAGAAGAGCAGGAAGGTGAAAGGGAATGAGTCATCCTTACTCTCATTGTATTTGGCTTAAGGAGGGAATAACATACACACTCAATTTGGTCTCTTAACCTACAGAAAATTAGGTTGGAAGGGGATAAGAGGGAGGTTGATAGAAAGCAGGGCAGATTGAGGGAGAGGGTAGTTAAAAGCAAACACTTTTGAAAAGGGACAAGGTCAAAGGAGAAAATAGAATAAATGGGCAGTGTGGGATAGGATGGCCTTTCACAATATCACTACTATAGCAATGTTTTTTGTAACTACACATGTACAACCTATATTGAATTGCTTTCTTGTCAGTGGGGGTGGGTTAGGAGGGAATGAGGGAAAGGATCTGGAATGGAATGTTTTAAAAACAAATGTTAAAAATTATTTTTATATGCATACAGGAAATGGGGTATCGAAATACATCTTGTCCTACAAGAAAGTTGGGGGTGGGGAATGGGAGAAGATATAAGAGTGAACAGATTGGGGCAAGGGGCATTCAAGAGGCTTGCTATCTTGTGGTGGGGTGTAGGGGAGAGATGGGAAAAAATTTTGTAACTCAAAATCTTGTGGAAATGAATGTTGAAAACTAAAAATTAAATAAATATATATATTTTTAATGCTCAAAAATGCTGGGGATATATATATATATATATGTCATTTTGTTGATGTGTTAATTGGTTTTACTAATTTTTCTCTATTATTTGTTATAAAGAATGGGTTTCTTGGAGGGGAAAGGGAAAGAGGGAAAGGGGGAAATCTAGGGTTATAAATAAAAATCTTTTATTTTTCCCAAATGTTAAAAAAAGAGTAGATAATTTAGCTGGAACTTGGAGAAAGCCAGGTAATCCAAGAGGTGGTGATGAGAATGAACAGAGTTCTAAGAATGGGAGGTGACCAGTGAGAATGGCCACAATTTAGAGAGGGAGTGTCTGGAGTTGATTGAATGGGAGTAGTTGTGTGACATAGTCAGATTTGTGTTTAGGAGGATCACTTTGATTGCCAAGTGGAAGATGGAAAGGAATGGGGAGAGACGGGAAGCAGGCTAAAAAGCAGCAGTCTATTTTAATAGTCCAGGCATAGGCAATTTGGATCTGTACATCTTGGTTGTGTCAGTATCAGAGGAGATAAGGTAAATTTGTACGAGAGAAATTATGAAAGGAAAATTGACAGAACCCACAATTTTTTTTTGGATATGGAAGGTAAGACAGAGGGTAAAAATTTGAGGATGACACCAAAGTTGTAAGGATGATGGCGCCCTCTATAGTAACAGTAAGAAGAGGAGAGAGTTTGGTATTTTGAGTTTAAGATATCTATGGCACATCTAATTTGTGGTATTTATTGTCAGTTGGGGATGTGAGATTGGAGGTCAACTGAGAGGTCACTTCTTGACAAATAAATTGGCAAAACATCTACCTACAGATGATAATTGAATCCAAAAGGGTTGATGAGTTTACCAACTGAAATACTGCATAAAGAGAAGAGAAGAGAGCTTAGGACAGAACCTTGGGGAACATCCTGGGTTGCTAGATGTGATCTGGATGAAAATCCAGTGAAGTGAGCTGAAAAGTGGGAGTCAGATAGACAGGAGGAAAAACAAACAAACCAGGAGACAGCAGGGTCATGAAAATGTAGAGAGAAAAAAGTTTCAAGAAGATGCTTAGTAAGAATGTCAAAAGCTGAGGAGAGGTCAAGAAAGATGAAGATTGAAAAAAAAAAAGCTGTCAGATTTGGCAATTAAGAAATCATTTGTCCTATTGAAGAGAAGGAAGTTTCAATTGGAAGATGAGTTCAAAAGCCAGAATGAAGAGAATTAAAAACAGAATGAAAGGAAGTGAAGATATTGATTGTGGAAGCCTTCTCAAGGACCTTAGTTATAAAAGGAAGGAGACATATTAAATTATAGACAGTTCAGATGGATAGGTTGAGTGAGCATATTTTAAGAAATGGGTATAAATGGAAATGTGTGTGGGTATTAGGGAAGTAACAAGTAGATAAGGAGAAATTGAAGGTAAGTGAGAGATATGAGACATTCTGCAGGAGAGGATGTGATAGAATGTGATTACCAGGATATGTAGCAGGGGTCACCTTGATAAGGAGAAGGAACACCTCCTACTATGCGGCAGAGTTGAAGGAGAAGATAGTAGTAGAATTCATCTTGGAAAATGGCTTTAACTATTTTTTCAATGAAATATGAGGTGGGGTGAAAATGTTCAGCAAAAAACATTATTATTGTGAATGAGCTAATGAATCAGTTAGTTACAAAAGAATTAGTTGAGATTATAGACAGATTATAAACAGACCTAATCAGAACATTTTCATGATTTTCTCCTAGTGTTGGACTTACCATTATCATCACCTTCACCATCATCATTATTTTTGTCATTATTATTAATCATAATAGAATCTAGACTTTCATGGGTTTGCAGAGCACTATATATTTACACTCATACTTGCACACATTGTATATATATATATGCGTGTGCGTGCGCATGTGTTTTGAATTGTGAAACATGGGAGAAGTTGGAACTCCTCATGAATTGTCTTCATTTTCTCACTTAAGGGTCAAAGTTATCTAATGAGATGGAAAGACAAGAGGTGAGCACATGAAAACTGGAAGATTTTCTGCTACACTAAGATCCCAGTTACATTTAAATAATATAGATTTGTGCTTGACCACGTCAGTCTGGTTTTGTGACAATTTTTCATGATATTTAGTAATATATGAGTAGGACAATCGATGGGGGTAACACATAGTTTTGGGTTGCCAAGTCATGTATGATAATAGTAGAGGGAGCAAAGAGCCCAAAGGTGGTAGATTTTATCTAATTTGATTCTTCAACCATAAGGTTAGGACAGCAAAGGGAAGAAAGATCAGAGCATGAGTAACAGAAAATAAGGAAGAATGGAAGTGCTAAAGGTCATGGTGTAAGTGAAGAATAGTGAAATAGTAAGATATAAGGATATGATAAGAGAGAAAATTGAGAATTCATGATAATGGAGGTAGACCAGTTAAGAGTGAAAGTGAGGTCTAACATGTGACTATCACATCAGCTATAACAGATGTGAAGTGAAGATGCATATTATGGGTGCTGAGCCAAATTAATGGTCTGGGAAGTCAAGGCCAAGAGCACATTAATAGGTATATAGAAGCCCCTGATAACCAGAGCTTTTGTTAAGGTAGAAATGAAGACTACAAGCTACATATTGAACTCCTTAAGAATGGAGGGATAATGAAAACACAGTGACAAGAATCCAGATGTGGTAATATATACAGATCCAATGAATCTCAAAGGAGAGATTACTGAGCTATGTATGGTACCGAGGGGATTATATAAAAGTGTCTTTGAGGATTAAGGAATATACTAGTTTTTCTTCTGGTCCAATGTCTTAGGGCATGAGAGAAAGAAGATCCAATACTGGAGAGAGTGGTGAGGGTTACAATGTCTTCTTGACAGAAGCATGTTTCAATGATTTCTGAAAGTTTGAAAATGTTAGATAAAGAGACATAACATGAGATAAAATGTGTTACCCATAGAGGAAAAATTCCAGTGAGTCCAATGTAGCTAACTATGGAGTATAGGAGAATATGGACTAGAGAGGCAGGTCTGAAGTGGCTTGACATAAGGATATGGGAAGAAGTAAAAGTGGGAAATGGAAATTTGTCTCAGAATTCTTTTAAAAATATTATAAAAAGATAAAGATTTTGGTTAATTGAACGAACAACAAAGAATAGCAGAATATTGAAGCTGGAAGACAAGTTTAAAGTTCATTTATTTCAATAACTTAATTAACATATGAGGAATCATATCCAAGAGATAGGAAGTGCCTTACCCATGGTCACCCAGAAAACAAATCCCAGAAAGAGCTCATGACTTCTCTCTCGAAATCCAAATGAATTCCCATTGCACCGGACTCAAAAGTTGAGGGTCAGCTTTTCAGGTAAAGGATCCCTAGGTGAATTGGTTCCTGTTCTCATTTATAATGCCACAACTTGGGACTCACCACACAAATTGGTCTTTGTGAACAGAGCCTTCAGGCCATATTACTCCTCCAAAAGAAAATGTTTCATAAATGCATGGCATTGATGTGATTATTATTATTGCCCTTGCCAACACCCAGTGCTCATCTTCCAACAATGTAGAGCTTTGATGCCTTGTCCTCAGGTAACCCTCTGTCTGATAGGTTAGTGAGAAAGTCTGTTGAAGTCAGACTACTTTTCTATGGGAACATGGGAAGATCCATCTCCAAGGGATACATGTAAATGAATGCTTAGGCCCAATAAGAGACAAAGGGTGATTCTGTAAAGAAATTGATATATTTTTGGGAAAAAGCAAGTGAAACATTTGTAATTATAGAATGACAGAACTGAGAGAGACCTTAGAGAATTTTACATAATAGGGGATTAAGATACAATTAGGAAAACTTAAATTTTTCATATTACCACAGTTAATTGGTAGCAAATCCCAGGATTAGAACCTGGGATTAGAGTACAGAAACCAGGATTAGAAGTTAGTATTAGAATAAGTATTTTGGTATTCCTATCCCATTCAACCCCATCATTAACATTCATGCATGTATAAATATACATACATGTATATAAACATGTGGATATACATAAGTATATATGTATCACACTATTAATATGACTATTCCTACACATATATATGTGCATATGATTTATTTGAAAATAATTATAAAATTGGGAGACTAGTATATTCATCATGTTTGTTATGTAAACAAAGTTTGTCTTGGCAAGGGGTAGATTTCAAATTCAAGGCTTCTTTTAGGCCATTGCCTCACACCTGGTGGGTGGGTGGATGGGTGTTAATTGGGATTTACAAAAGCTTGATCTTTTTGTCCATAAGCCGCTGAACTCTGCTGAGACTGCTAGAGTGATAGATACTCCAGTATCCTAGTCTTTCTACAATTTCTGGAAGCTAGCCTAAACTTTCTATTACCCTTCACATTATTAGGTCCCAAGGAAAGTCATTGGATAGCAGAAATTTGCAGAATGGAAGTATAGGGAAAATCACAGGATGTAGAGCCAAAGGACTTAGGTTTGAATTTCCTCTATATCATATTTTGTCAGTGTAACCTTGTTTAACTCCCTTCATTTCTGGGTTACAATTTTCCTCATCTTAAAGGAAAGGTTAATATTTATCTTCAAAGGCCCCTCCAGCTCAGTCTGTAATCTAGTGATTTATCTTTAAAGTTGAGCCACTGGATAAAAAGGATTCTGGATTCTTGTTTTTTTTCTATAAAACGATGTTTATAGTATGGAACTGAGCACAATTAGCATTTTAGGGCAACAGGTTCTGTAGACCTCTTGGATTAAAATGGAAACAGTCCTTTTTCTATTTCCTATATGTGTCTTTTCCTTTAGCAACCCCTCCATTACCTCCCTTAATAAAAGCTGTCATCTTGACATCCCCATATACCTGAGTAGATGTCCTAAAATCCCAAAGGGAGAAGATCCATTGCATCTCTTAGGAACTGATTCCAAATTGCTAGTCAGTACATCAACCTGGCAAATTATACAGCACCTTTTGGGTCTGGACCAAAACTAAATTGGCCCAGAGACTGAAATATATATGTAAAGCCTGATGATGCATGATGAAAGAGGAGGGTGGGAGAGGGCAAGGGGAGGCAGGGTGGGGAGGATAACTCTCAGCTAAGCCTTCTGCCTAAGGCTGCTCCCAGACTCCTGGGCCTTGGAGGCAGGGTTTGAAGACTTGGATCACTCAAGTGGAAAATTAATTTAACACCCCATCTTCTCCAGGCATAGAACCATAGAATAGGTGTGGGAGGAGTCTTAGAATCAGTGAATGTAGAATGACAGGAATGAGACTTAGATTCATAGAACCACAAAATGTCTGAGCTGGAAAAGGACGTTAGAGCTTACCTAGTCCAGTTCTCTTATTTTACAGATGAGAAAGCTGAGACTCAGAGAGGCCTAAGGTCAGACATTTCCAGACAGAGGAAGTAAAGGGATGTTGGCACAGTGCTTTAACACTTGAAAGATATTTTATAGTATCTCACTTGTCTTCATGAACTGGATATTAACAATTCTGTTATCCTCGTTTTTTTTGGTGAGGCAATTGGGGTTAGGTGACTTGCCCAGGGTTACACAGCTAGTATGTGTCTAGTGTCTGAGGCTAGATTTGAACTCAGGTCCTCCTGACTCCAGAATTGGTGCTCTATTCACTGCTCCACCTAGCTGCCCCATCCTCATTTTTTTTAATGATGAAGAATCTTAGAGAAGTTGAGTCAGTTGCCCATGCCCACACACAACAATTAAATGTGAGATCTGAACTTAGGTCTTCTAGACCTCAAGTCCAGCACTCTATCAGCTATAATTCAGTTGTCACTGACTCCCTTTGTATCATGATTTACTTTCTAGGGCTCTTTCAAAAAAGGTGTTGCCTCCATATATCAGCAAACATACTCCTCAGAGGTCACAGCCAGCTATGCCATTTTGCTGCAATCCCTTCACCTGTGCAGATAGCAAATACCCTCCAGTAGAAAATCAATAGGTTGATCGTGGTCATTTCTATTTTTTTCTTTTCTTTTATTATTATTATTATTTTTTAAACAAATGCTTTATTAACTTCTTTTTTGCATCATTCATTTCCGCCAGATTTTGAGTTACAATCATTTTCCCCCCATTATTCCCCTACCCAACCTCCCAGAATAGTAGTCCCACAAGATATCACTTCCTCCAATCTGCTCTCTCCCATACATTCTCCCATACCCCCATCGACTTTTCCATTAGAGGAAGGTGAATCTTTGTGTCCCAATGCCTGCACATCTTATCTCTCTATTACAAGCGAAAGAGTATTACTAATAGTATTTATATATATTTGAAACATTTAATGTTACGACCTCAAATTTCAGATCCATTTCCTTCCTCCCTTGTCACCCATTCCTTCTTGGGAGATAAGCAATTCAGTATATGTTGTACATGTCTAGCTATGCAAAACATTATCATAGTAGATATATTGTACAAGGCTGCTTATAATTCCCTCCCACTCATCCCACCCCCCCACCTGGTCCATTCCCTACATAATCCTGTCCCTCTTCTATAGTGGGTACTTCCAACCTCCCCTCCCCCAAGGATGCCCTCCCATCCATCATCTCTCCTCTCATCCCCCTTCCCCCTATCCTGCTGCAGGTTGAGATATCCCATTTAGTATGTATGTCATTTTCTCCCTGAACCAAATTCAATGGGAATGTGGTTTTGTCTTTTTAGCCTTCCTTACTCTCCCCCTCCTTTGCAACCACTTCCGCTTGCTTCTTCTACATGGGATAGTTTGCCCTACCCTGTCTCTCCCCATCTCCTCTTGCCACTTTCCTCTCTCACCTCATAATTTCATCCCTTGAGTATTCTCCCTTCCCAACAAATTCAACCTATGCCCTCTATCCATATATAACTGTAACCATATACACACATTCACATATGTATTCATATGACCACACCCCCTTCTTCCATTATTTTCATAGGGAGAAAGATATCATCAGTCCCAGTTATTGCTTTTCCATATAGGAATGTAAATAGTTCAACTTTGATAAGTTCCTTTTGATTTCTTTTTCCTGATTACCTTCTCAGGCATCTCTTCCTTCTTGTGACTGGATGTCAAATTTTCTATTCAATTCTGGTTTTTTCCTCAAGAATGCTTGAAAGTCCTCTATTCCACTGAATGACCATATTTTCCCCTGAAAAAAATACTCAGTTTTGCTGGGTAGGTGACCCTTGGGTTCATTCCCAGCTCTTTTGCCCTCTGGAATATCATATTCCATGCCCTTAGATCCCTCAGTGTAGAAGCTGCCAGGTCCTGGGCTATTCTGATTGTGTTTCCACAATATTGAAATTGTTTCTTCCTGGCTGCTTGGAGTATTTTCTCCTTGATCTGGGAATTCTGGAACCTGGCTATAATATTCCTAGGAGTTTTTTTTTTTGGGGGGGGGGATCTTTTTCAGGAGGCGATCGGGGGATTCTATCAACCTCTATTTCCCCCACTGGGTCTAACACATCAGGGCAATTTTCCTTGAGAATTTCTTGAAGGGTGATTTCTAGGTTCTTTCCTTGATCATGGCTTTCAGGTAGTCCAATAATTTTTAAATTGTCTCTCCTGGATCTATTTTCCAGGTCAGTGGTTTTTCCTATGAGATATTTCACATTGCCTTCTAATCTTTCATTTGTTTGTATCTGCTTAACAGCATCTTGATTTCTCATAAAGTCATTAGCTTCCATTTGCTCCAGTCTAACTCTGAAGGAATGAATCTCCTCAGTGAACTTTTTGAGATTCTTTTTCCATCTGGCAAATTCGACTTTTTAAGGCATTCTTCTCCTCATTGCCCTTTGGGCCTCCTTTGCCATTTGAGTTAGTCTATTTTTTAAGGTGTTGTTTTCCTCAGTCAGGCTGTTGACCCTCATTTCATACTTTTCCTGCATCCTTCTCATTTCTCTTTCTAATTTTTCCCTCCACTTCTCTTATTTGATTTTTAAAGTCCTTCTTAAGGTCCTCTATGGCCTGCAACCTGCTCATGTTTTCCCCTGGGGCTTTTGGAGCAGGACTTCTGACCTCACAGTCCTTTTCCCGCTCTATGCCCCCAAAATAGGAGTCTAGGGTTGCATTTTTCTGTTTCCTTTGCCTCGGCATGTTGCCACTTAATTACTTGACTTTTGGGCTTGTTGCCACACTATGGCTTTAAGGCCAGATAGAGGAATTTTCGTCCCGAACGTGTGGGGGCAACTTCCGTTTCTGGCAAGCTGTAAACCCACCCACAACTTCCACCCTAGATCACAATCCAGATCCAGGGAGGTTAAAGCAAGAGCGATTACCCCCCCAAGACTGATCGCTGGATCTCCCCACGATTTGTAGGCTGGGAGCCAGACCTGCCTCTGAAAACTACAAAATGGCGTGTCTCCTCAGTGGCTTCTAGCCCCCAGGGGAAGGAGCTGACGCATTCCCCAAATACACGTCCCAAAGTCCATAGGACACTAACCTCTTACTTTGTCCTAGGCATGTCCATGTTGATAATTCTGGAATTGCCACAGCTCCTGGTGTTCTGGGGTTCCTCCAGCCAGCTGCTGGCCCTGCCTCCCTGGAGCTAAAGCCTCGGCTCACGCGGACCTGGGCTCGGTTCGGCTCGGCTCCTGTGCTCTGTGTGCCGCACGCTGCCAGGTCCCAGACCACTGCGCTGGTCCTTCCTGCAGGGCTGCTGGGCTGTCCTCAGCGGGAGGTTAGCTTCTCTGTGTTGTTCTGTGGGTGCTGGGGCTCCAGAAGTTGTTCACAGTCCTTTTTTACATAGTTTGTGGGGAATCTGGGGGCAGAGAGGCTTGGAAGAGCTGTTTCTACTCTGCCATCTTGGCTCCGCCCCCCGTCGATTGTGGTCATTTCTAAGATGTCTTTCAGCTCTGACATACAAGGCCCATTGGACTATGGGAAGCTATGTTCACACTCAAGAAAAGATGAGGAACAATTCTATGTCAGGTGATCCTCATGGCTGAGCACCAGAGGCAATAGTTCTGTGACTCTGGTGGTGTTGGGGCAAGCCAGGACAAACCTAGCATATGATGGGCAGACTCAATGTGCCAGGTCCATGAGATCATAGGTCTTAATGAAGGCAAGTGTACCTAAAAGCACTTTTCATCTATAGATTCATAGTGTTTCAGAGATAGAAGGAACCTTAGAAATCATCTAGTTTTGCATCTCTATAACTCACTCATATACTTTAAGGTTCACTTCTTTTTGTGATGATCTCAAATGAGATAACATTTGTAAAGAACTTAGCACAGGGCCTAGAACATATTGGGTGTTTAATAAGTACTTGTTCCCTTCTTCCCTCCCTCTCTTCCTTCATTCCTTCCTTCCTTCCTTCCTTCCTTCCTACCTTCCTTCCTTCCTTCCTTCCTTCTTTCCTTCCTTCCTTTTCTGAGTCAAGTGGTACAAGTTCACTGTTACTATTTTTACAGATGAGGAAATGGGAGTTCAGAGAAGGAAATGACTTGCTCCTAAGGGTGAATGATGGGATTTGAACCATATCTCTTCCCTCCAAGTCCAGCACTATATTCATTATAAGGTACTTCCTGACCCTGACAGATGGTCATTCCGCCTTTGCTTAAACAATTATAGTCTCAGCAGCTGCTTTAGCAAAAGCTGTAGCTACCAAGCAATGCAATTATACTTTAATTATGTGTCACTTGGGATAAACTGCATTTTGCAAAGCAATTGTGTTTCTTGACCTCCTGGGATGGTGAATGTGGAGGGAGATGTCAAAACCTAGACAGAGATACCTTTTTCATTTTCCTATGATCCTATGACTATCTTTCCAGGATATCATTGACATTATTTAGCGCATTGCTTGCCTTGGTCCTCCCCTAGAGCATCACATCTACCTCCACTCTGCCCAGGGCCACCTTTCCAATCCTCTCTCCATTCTTCCTATATATTTCTTCTGTCTTTGCTTCTATTAATGGTGATCATGTTTCAATTTAAGGTCCTTGACACACGACAATGTAGGTACAAAAGTTTTCCCTCTTTTTACCAATGTTATCAGTTGTTTGAGCCATTAGTGACCATCAGGACAATCCCAGAATAGTTGTATCTGATTGATGGGTAGATGTTTTCTCATTGTTTGTATTGCTACTGATTTCCAACTATTAATATTTTTGGAAAAAGGTGAAAATGTAAAGGGACTGGCCTTCCCTTACATATCAAAAGATAGTTGGATAAGTTGCCTTCTATTCTCTCATGCAAAAGAAGGTCCTATGCTCCTCTCTGAGGGTGGAAATTAAGTACAGTTTATGAAAATGAGTGAGAGGGCAATTTTTATTTTCCTTTCCTGCATCCTTTACCATGTCTTAAGTAGTCCAAATTCCTTGAGGATTTTTCTAAGTGTATGTATATGAGGGGAGAGGCACTCCCAGGTGGGGTGATACCGACAGATAAAGATTTGGTTAATGTGTTTACGTCTATCAAACAACATAGCTATGTTTTACCTGGAACCTTCTGGGGGAGAATTCAGTGTCACTACAGCATGGTAGTGTGGAAAAGTACTGCACTGTAGTCAGGAGTCCTGGGTTCACATCCCAAGGTTGCAAATATACTAGGTGTCTGACCATGGGCAAGTCAAAGTCTCTCAGTGCCCCACGTAATTTTCTAAGATTGTAAATTATGGAACATTTGCCAAGTGGCATAAGTGGAGGAAGCTGCCCTACTAAGAATTCCCTAGTAAAATTCCATCCCTGGTCTCAATAATATGAGAAAAGTCTGGGTAAAGAAGGAATACTCATCATCTGGTATCTCTGTTAATTCAGACAAAATTTCAACAGGATATAAAGACTACATATGTGGTAGTTACATTTCTTTAGCCTTGTAAGGCGTACATAGTGCTTTTCTCAGAACGACCCTGTCTATACTGGAATTTCACTATCCCTGATGCTGAGTTCATTGATAATAGCACTAGTATAGGATATACACACATATGTGTATATGCATGTGCATATATACATACATGCATATACATATATAAGAGAAATAGATAGGATTATGTTGGTAAATGTTTCACAATCAACTCTTGAGGGGGCTGTTAATGTTTAATCTGCATAATCTACATGTTTTCCATCATTCTCTTAATCTTGAATTGTAAGGTTGCTCATTTCCTACTTACACTGAAATGTTTATACTTAAAATTCACCAATCAGCTCTCACTAGTTGGTCTGAGCAAAACCCAGCACACATCTGGATATGGATATGGATATGGATATGGATATGGATATGGATATGGATATGGATATGGATATGGATATAGAAGGAAGCTCAGAGACTGTCTAATCTAACACTCACATTTTTGAGATGAGGAAGCTGAAGTCCAGGGAGATGAAGTGGTTTCCCTAGGGTCACACAGGTAGTAAGTATCAGAGATAGGTTATAATCACCTCTCTAGACTGTACCATGATTTCTCAATGGTCTTAGCAGAGCTGCTGTACTCACAAATTCTTCAACCTGGGATCAACCTGGTGATGTGTCTCCAACATTATTCAGGATGTTTTTTTTGGACAACTGGCCTGAGTAACAGACAATCTATCATAGGACTTTGGATGTGGTCAAAATTTTGTGATCTTAGAACCTACATGTAGTCTGTTTCAACAA
This sequence comes from Gymnobelideus leadbeateri, assembly GCA_011680675.1. Taxonomy (NCBI): domain Eukaryota; kingdom Metazoa; phylum Chordata; class Mammalia; order Diprotodontia; family Petauridae; genus Gymnobelideus; species Gymnobelideus leadbeateri. Next base: position 177,339 of record WOXC01000968.1, on the reverse strand, counting down.
GCCAGATTTCTTTCTTTCTTTCCTTCTTTCCTTCTTTCTTTCTTTCTTTCTTTCTTTCTTTCTTTCTTTCTTTCTTTCTTTCTTTCTTTCTTTTTTTTTTGCTTTTTGGAGGGCAATTGGGGTTAAGTAACTTGCCCAAGGTCACACGGCTAGGTTTTTGTTTGTGTGTGCATTAAGTGGCTGAGGTCAGATCCAAACCCAGGTCCTTCTGACTCCAGGGCTGGCACTCTACTCACTGCGCCACGTAGCCGCCCCACCAGATTTATTTCTAAGCTATAAAACAACATTAAAGTAGGATCTGGTAGAGGACAAGGGGAAAGTTAATTAATTTACCTCTAAAGTCCACCCCCTTCCCCCAATTCTAAATTCTATTATTCTGTTACATAAACTTGTGAGAAAAACATATCACAAACTTTAAATTTCAACAGAAAGGTGAGTATCAGTCATGTAAGCTGCTCCTAATTTCTCTGTTAAAACCTTGAGCCATCTTTCTTCTCTGCATTACAGCAGATACCAGCTGGGCAGTTTGCCTTCCTCATACTCTCCAGACCACAGGACTTGAGTTTCGCAAGGCAAAAAGGGACATACTTGTGGGATGTCATACTTGTGGGAAAACAGTCAATTGCCTCTTCTCCTAACAGTTCTGTGCCCTGGGAATGAGGTGGGAAAGCTGTGGTGGGAACACCTGTCCACTAGCATCTGGTCCACCATCTAAACAGGCCACTTAACTGCCTAAAACTGCCCTACAGGTAAAAAACTTCCATCTTCTACAGTCCCTGAATACATCCCAAACCCTGGAGTTACTTTGAAAATGTGGAAAATCTAAAACATTCTGATTAGTCCATGGAGAACATGCCTTGTCTCAAAGCCATTATTGACTCTATTTAGCAGGAAATAGACAGTGACCTCCACCCTAAAAAGACACCCATTTTCTTCATATAAATTCCCCAAATTACTGATGCTGAAGTATTGTTTTTAAGGCCAAGTATCATTCTAATTGTTATATAGAGTTACTCTCCTTGTTTAGTATAAAAGGTATAAGCCTAGATAATCAGTCTTTTAGTCCTAACACTATTTATAACTGAAGAGCTGAATGACCCTAGGAAAATTACTGCACTTCTGTGGGACTCAATAATCTTCTCTGTGAAATTAAAAGTTTGAATTAAATTACCTATAAGTTACAGTTCTACTGTGACATTGGTAAGTGGGATCATTACTAAATCTATGCATAAAGACAAAACTGGCATTATGAAGTATTGTGGAGAGGTTGTGGTAGAGAGAGGAAGAATGGAGGTAGCAAAAGCTATTGCAGTCATCCTGGAAGGCAAATGAAAATGAGGGTTTGTACAAGTGTGGCGGTAGTAAAAGAGAGAGGATGGGCCTCAGTTTCCACATCCATAAAATTAAAGAATCGAATTAGATAATCCCAAAGATTAATAATTGGAGAAACCAGTGTGCTATCTCCATTATATATATTCTTTCTGAGGATCATTTTTTTTTCCTCCCCTTGAAAGGCAGTGGAGTACAGTGTAAAGGAATCCATGGTCAAGAACCAGAGGGTCTAGATTCAAATACTAGATCTGCCACTTATTCCTAATGTTATCTTCAGCAATTTATTTAATCATTTTTTAGTTTTGTCATGTATAAAATAAGGGAATTAGAATAATGCCTTTAAGGTCCATTACAGTTCTGAAAGCTACCAAATTGATTTCAAAAATGAATTTTAAATGTGTCATTTTATGGTGAGACTAAAATTTTTATTAGTTTATTTTAGATAGGAACAAATTCTAACACATAATATTATCTTCTGCACTTCTAGTGGAAGATATGGTACTTACACTGGATGAAAAAACAGGAATGAATTATAATCTGAACTGTTAGAGGGAGCATCCACTGTGATGGGACCACAGATTCAGCAAAGTATTCAAAATAGTCTTCCTGGTGAGTAATTTCTTTTCTTATTGGACTCTAGTTCAGTGGTTTTTCAGCAGTGTCCAACTCTTCATAACCCCATTTGGGGTTTTCTTGGCAAAGATACTAGAGTAGTTTGCCATTTCCTTCTCCAGTTCATTTTACATATGAGGAAACTAAGGCAAATAGTGTTAAGAGACTGGCTTTGGGTCACACAGATAGTAAGTGGCCAAGGCAGGATTTGAACTCAGGAAGACTAATCTTCCAGACTCATGCCCTGACATTCCATCCACTGTGCCAGCTAGTGATCCATTGAATTCTTACCTCTCTCTTAAGGCCCAACTCAGATTAGACCTTCTCTAGGAAATCTTCCCTGATTCTCCTAGTTAGCAACAACTTTTCCCTTATCAAAACTTACATAACATTTTCCTTTGAATTTCTTTAATATTTCTTTAATATATAACACATAATATATCATTGTATACAATATTTGCTTGTATGTTTGTATGTATGTATGCATGTTTACTATCCCCATCAGACTATAAGCTGCATTAGACATGTCATAATTTTTTTTATCTCTACCAACAGCCAGCACAGTGTACCATTCATTAAATAGATTTAATAAAGGTTTGTTGAATTGAACTGAAATATAATATAGTTGTGGAGAGAATATATATATATATATATATATATATATATATATATATATATATATATATTTCAGAGAATAGACTACATTGTGCCATGGTAAATAAGCAGTGTAGACAATGTGTTATTTCATTGATTAGGACAAGTATAAGTGCCTCTATATTTATTTTATTCCATGCCTAAAGTAGATTATTTAGACATATGAGTTATGAACTGAAATTTATTTATTCAATAATTCAACAGAATTTTGTGAGACCAACTCATTTTAATGATAAAGAAAATGAGGTCCAGGAAAACAATGTAAAATGCCTGATATCACATGTTAGATGAATGTCAAAAGTAAGACTAAAGTCCTAGTCTCCTATCTCCTGATCTTCCCCCATCTCACCCCTCCCTACACACACCACACTGATTTCAATGTTCTAGAGGTCAAGGAAGATCACAGTAAGAAGGCAAAACTTGGAAATTATGCAGGAAAAAGGTACTTTTTGGCTGGCTTCTAGGATAGTGAGAATGAGCTGCTATTCAGAGTTGATGTGACAAATGGGCTTGTAGGGGGTTATCAGTATTTTTTAAAGAATGTTTTCATTTTATTTTTTGTCTATTACACGTGAAAACAATTTTTGACTTTTTATGATTTTTGCGTCTGTGTTTTTATTTTTTTTTTGACAAAAATACCACTCAGGAAAGAAAAATGGTAAATGGTAAAATCTTAAGAACTATCTAGCAATATCAAGTCCCTCCTTGTCTTCCCTAAACTCCATGGGAGATGGTCCCTCCACTCCTAGGCCTCACATTTCCTGTGGGTCTGAGGAAGCCTGAGCAAGCTGCGAAATTGTGAAATTGGTGGCAATGAAAAAAAACCAGACCTTTTTTTCCCCCTGGGACTTAGCCCATAGAGGGAAAGTATCTCCAGAGGACTTATGGGAGCTTTGGGGAAGAATTCCTTTTGGGACACAGGAGAGGGATCTATGAATGTTTTTCTTGCCTGCAGTTTAATTGTCTTGTGTGTCCCCAGGGTACCACCTAGGGACACCTTTGGTACATAGAGGAAGCAAGTAAATAAATATGTGAAAAGCTAGCAAATAAATACATAAATACTTATCCCTTCCCCTCCCCCTAATATAAATGTATATTTATTCACAATGTTATATCTTCCCAACACCCGTCTTTAACATCTTCCTCTCATTGCATGTGCTTATATGGTAACCAACATGCCCAGCTGTCATATACAGTCCCAGGGCATTAGTATGAAAATAAGGCAGCCAGTCATCCAAATTGGAGAGAATATTTAATCTCAACTATTTGTGTCTAATTTGGGGTGGGGAAGTCTACCTGTCAGGCTTAGCAACCTGCTACCCCTTTCAGGTCAGCACCTAATGGAGCTGCCAGGACACTGATATTTCTCCATTTATTAGCCCCACTACCACTACTACTTATTTTATTATTGTTTGAAAGCAGAAGAAATAAAAATGCCAGGACTGCTATTTTAGTCATATTTGAGAATCCTTTTTTTAGTACATGAATTTAATTATACATATTTTCATCATTTCTTATATTCTGACATATTAATTAAGGATGCTCTAATTCAGTCTCAGTGGCACTATTGGCCTACCCTGTAAAAACATTTTTCTGTTTTTGTACAAATAAAAAAATGTAGAGGTAAAGGCAGCACCTCTGTTGGCTGCCTACACACTCCCTCTCCTTGTCAGAGAAATTTCATGCTAATTATTTTATAAATAAAGTGACAAAACCCTCACCTCACCCCACCCCCAAACATTTACAGCATGCACCTCATTTCAGATGAGGAATACTAAAGAGAATTACTATGGAACAATAGTTGTTTTGTTAAGGAAGATTTCTTTCCTTCCTGTGGGGAGAGGGAAGGATGGGAAGGCAAATGGGAGACCATAGTACCATAGTGAAATACAGTAGTATATCCAGTGGCTAAAGGTCAAAGCTCCAATTCCTTTTCCTGATATTTGAGAGAGTGTGATATAACCCAGAAGACCTGGGTTCAAATTTTAGCTGTCCCACTTAAAGTCTTAAGAGTCAGATGCCAAAGTGAGCATATTGTTGGGCTTAGAATCGGTAAGACCTAAGCTTGAATCTACCTTCAGATACTTATTGGTTTGTGATTCTGTGTAAATCACTTACCTGCTATCTGCCTCAGCTTTTCAATCAGTAAAGTGTAGTGTGGATAATAATAGCACCTACCTCCCAGGATTAATATATAAACAAATAAATATTTGTAAGGCACTTTTTAAACATTAAAACACAATATATCATCATCACCACCATGACCACCACCATCATCATTACTAGCTTAGACATGATAAACAAATAATTTAACTTCTCTGAGCAACAGCTGTCTTAAGTATATAATGAGAAAGATACTAAGTGCAAAGCTTACCTGACAAGAGTATAGTGAGGAAAGTGTTTTGTATGTATTAAAATGCTATACAATCCTACATTGCTGTTATTAAGATTCAGGGTCCTTCACATATGAAGGTTATAACCTATTTTATTATGCCTCTTCCCAGTAATGTCTTATAAAAATCTTGGCTATGCTACTTACTACTTCTATAAGCCATGTTGCCACTATTCTGGAATTTGTTTTCCTCCTCTACAAAAATAAGGATACCTTAGAGAATTTCCACATTTCCATCTAGCTCTAAATCCTATGGGCCTTCTCCTCTAGACAAACTATTCTCTATTGCCTTTGCTCATATAATTCCTCTAAGCCATAATGTCCTCTCTCTTATTCTCTCCTTAGTGCAATTGTTCTATCCCATCTTGAATATTCAGTTCAATTCCTACCTGTTCTTTTGTCCCTGTTTCCTCTGGGAAATCTCCAGTGATCACCCTAGCACATAGTCATTTTCTCCTTCTCCTGACCTTACTGTCTGTGTTACTTATTTATCACTTACTGTGTACAGCCTCATAATGTTGGTTCTTATATGTGGGTTCTTTGTTTTGTCAATTAAACTCTGATTTTTTCAAGGCAAATGCCATATTTTATTCACATAATTATCCTTGGTAACCTAGTAAAGCAATTCATACAAAGTACATGAGGTCAAACCATTGCCTTCTCTGAAAATACCTGCTACCTCTTTGCACTTTTACCTGTTGAAATTCAGAAAACCTGTTTCAGCCCTAGGGCAGCTGGGCCAGCAGCCAGCTGGAGGGAACCCCAGAACACCAGCAGCTGTGGCGATTCCAGAATTATCAGCACAGATATACCTAGGACAAAGTGAGAGGTTAGTGCCCTATGGACTTTGGGACCAGTATTTGGGGAATGCGTCAGCTTCCTCCCCTGGGGGTGAAAAGCTCCTGAAGAAATGCACAGAAGACATTTTGCAGCATCAGTGGTGGCTCTAGCTCCTGGTCTGTGAACTGTAGAGAGATCCAGCAATCAGTCTGGGGGTTAATTGCTCTTGCTTTAAACTGCCTAGATCTGGAGTGTGGTCTGGGGGGGGTGCAGTTTGGGGTGGGTATCCAATTTGCTAGAGTGAGTGGAGGCTTTGCAGAGGTCACACAATCTGTGGAAGTTGTGAAGACCCCAAGTTTGGGACAGAAGCTCTCCTGTCTGGTGGCAGAGTCCTACTGTGGCAACAAGCCCAAAAATCAAGTAATTAAGTGGCAACATGCCTAGGCAAAAGAAGCAATATAAACAGAAAAATTCAAAATTGGACTCCTATTTTAGGGGCAAAGAGGATCAAAGCGTGGAGGAGGACTGTGAGGTCAGAACTCCTGCACCAAAAGCCCCAAATGAAAATACAAGCTGGCTACAGGCCATAGAGGACCTTAAGAAGCAGATAAGAGAAGTGGGGGGAAATTTGGAAGAGAAATGATAAAGATGAAAGAAAAGTATGAAATGACAGTCAACAGCCTGACTGAGGAAAACAACACCTTAAAAAAATAGACTAACTCAAATGGCAAAAGAGGCTCAGAAAGGCAATGAGGAGAAGAATGCCTTAAAAAGCCAAATTTGCCAGATGGAAAAAGAATCTCCAAAACTCACTGAGGAGATTCATTCCTTCAGAGTTAGACTGGAGCAAATGGAAGCTAGTGACTTTATGAGAAATCAAGATGCTGTTAAACAGATCCAAACAAATGAAAGAATAGGAGGCAATGTGAAATATCTCATGGGAAAAACCACTGACCTGGACAATAGATCCAGGAGAGATAATTTAAAAATTATTGGACTACCTGAAAGCCACGATCAAAAAAAAAAAAAAGAACCTAGAAATCATCCTTAAAGAAATTCTCAAGGAAAATTGCCCTGATGTGTTAGACCCAGTGGGGGAAATAGAGGTTGATAGAATCCCCCGATCGCCTCCTGAAAAAGATCCCCCCCCCAAAAAAAAAAAACTCCTAGGAATATTATAGCCAGGTTCCAGAATTCCCAGATCAAGGAGAAAATACTACAAGCAGCCAGGAAGAAACAATTTCAATATTGTGGAAACACAATCAGAATAGCTTAGGACCTGGAAGCTTCTACACTGAGGGATCAAAGGGCATGGAATATGATATTCCAGAGGGCAAAAGAGCTGGGATTGAAGCCAAGGGTCACCTACCCAGCAAAACTGAGTATCTTGTTTCAGGGGAAAATATGGTCATTCAGTGGAATTGCTTTCAAGCATTCTTGAGAAAAAAACCAGAGTTGAATAGCAAATTTGACATTCAGACACAAGAAGCAAGAGATGCTTGAGAAGGCAATCAAGGAAAAGAAATCAAAAGGAACTTATCAAAGTTGAAGTATTTACATTCCTACATGGAAAAACAATAACTGTGTCTGATGAAACCTTTCTCATTATGAAAATAATTGAAGAAGGGTATATGGGCATATGTTTATAGGTATACATGGATAGAGGGCACAGGTTGAATTGATGGGAAGAGATGATTCTTAAGGGGTGAAGTTAAGAGGTGAGAAAGGAAAATGGCAAGAGGCGATGGGGAGAAAGAGGGTAGGGTAAACTATCTCATGTAGAAGAGGCAAGGGGAAGTAGTTGCAGGGGAGGGGAAGAACAGGAAGGCAAAAATGCAAAAGCATATTCTCATTGAAGTTGGCTCAAGGAGAGAATCACATACATACTAAATGGGATATCTCACCCTGCAGGAGAGTAGGGGAAAGGGGGATGAGAGGGGGATGATGGAGGGGAGGGCATTCTGGGGGGAGGGGAGGTTGGAAGTACCCACTATCAAAGAGGGACAGGATCAAAGTAGGGAATGGACCAGGTGGGAGGTGAGATGGGTGGGAGGGAAATATAAGCAGTCTTTTACAATATATCTAGTATGGTAAAAAAAATTCAGAAAACCTTGCTCAGAACAATACATAATTCCTCTATATAAGATATCAAAATTTCTCTTAGGTAGAAGTGATCAACCTTTTCAAAACTAACATTATTATCTTTTTCACTAACTCCTCCCCCTCTTCTAAATTTCCCTATTATTGTCAATTGCATGACCATCCTTCCACTTCTCCATGTTTGTAACCTAGGTGTTATCTTTTGTTCTCCTCTGTCTCTCATCCTTCCATATACAATCTGTTGCCAACACTTGCCAACTTAACTTTTCAACATCTCTCAAATGTAAACCCTTCTCTCTTCTAATACTGCCAACACCCCATGGTAGTTTCTTAGCACCTTACTCTTGAACAATTACAATTAGTGAGTTGGTGTGTTGCAAATCTCTTCCAATTCTAATCCATCTTCCAGTGAGTCAACAAATTGGTTTTCCTAAAGCACAAATCTGACCATCTCTCCCCTCTTCTCAATAAACTCCAGTGATTCTTTATCATCTCCAGGATCAAACACAAAATGTTTTTTTAGGCATTCAAATCTTCATAACCTAGCCCACTTCTGTCTTTTTTGTCTTTTTCATACCTTACTTTCTGACTGGTACTCTTTGATCCAGTGATACTGGCCTCTTTGATGTTCCAAAATCAAGACATTCCATCTCTTGGTCCTGAGAATTTTCTCAGGCTATCCTTCATGCTGAGAAGTGACTTGCCCAGCATCAATCGATAGTAAGTGTCTGAGGCCAGATTTGGACTCAGGAAGATGAGTCTATCAGACTTTAAACCTGTTATTCTATGCACTATGTCACTTAACTCCCTGTGAGTTAGATTAGTATCATGTATTTGAAACAGGTTGAATGACTGGATCCAAAGAGTAGTAATTAAACAATTTCTGCTTTTGAAAATAATTTCTCATGATCTGGAAATCATTCTTTGGTTCTGTGCTACTCAATAATATTTTAAACATTTACTCAGAAATTTTGGTGTCAGACTTATAAAATCTGCATTTGACATGAATAGAGCTAATATGTTCAAGGTCATGTGGTTCAAAAATACCTTTGTAGACTGGAAGAATGGGCCAAATATAAACATTTGAAATGTAATAAGGATAAATGCACTTAGGTCCAAAAAATTAATTGTCCAAGTACACAATTAGACAATTATTTAGGTTGAATTCAGTTGTTCAGTGGAGTAGGACAATATGAATCAGAACTATGATGGGACTATTAGAAAAGTTAATAAAATTGTATATTTCACTAAGAGACATGTGGGTCCTAAGAGGAAGGAAGTGATTGGCATGTGGTTAGAACTTATTCTGCTGAATTATTGGTGTTATATTTTAGGAAGAAAATTGAAAAATGGAAGTAGATTCAAAGGAGGTAACCAAAGTGATGAAGGTAGCAGATATTGTACTACACGAAGATTAAATGCAGAAAGTAGGGATATTTAGCCTAAAGGAGTGAAACAGAAGTTTTGTGGGTTTTTTTTCAAATATTTGAAGGATTGTCATGGGGAAGAGAATTTTTTTCCCCTTAGTTCATGTGGGCAGATGCAGGAAACATTGCAGAGAAGAAGATTTATTCTTAAGATAAAGGAAAGGATTACTAATACAATAGCCCCAAAGTTGAATGGACAGCCTTGTAAAGTGACAGGCAGAACTTCATTATAAGTTTTTATGCAACATCTACATCCATGTTCATTTGTTTTTCGAAGTTGTAGAAGAGATTGCTTCTTGTCAGGGACAATTTGGAGGTCCCAGCTAATACTGAGATGCTGGGATTCTAAGTTGGTTCATAAGAATAAAAGAGAAGGAAGGTTGGCAATTTCAAGATTCATTGGTTAACTGAAAATCTAGTTTGGAGAGGGATTATAGGATTGTATGTTTTAGAGCTGTCAGGGTCATCAGAGATCATCAAACTGTACTCCTCATTTTTCACAGAACAAACTGTGGCTGGATCCCTATGACCTATACAGATTCATAAAAGTAGGCTGTACTATTTAGGAAGGTACTATACAAGTGTAGTAAGAAGAAATCTCATATAGGTTTTTGGAATATGGCAGTGAAAAGTAGACAGATATTTATGTATTTAGAAAATAGTTTAGGGAAGTCCAAAAGTAGTATCTTACTGAGCAAGCAAAATATGACAGCATTATATAAATAGCAATGATCAGAAATTTACTCCATTGTTTTATGCTTTACAAATCATTTTCTTTCCACTAAACCAAGAAAATAGTTAATTTTGGTATTTTCCCTCACTTTACAGATAGCATAATTGATGCAGAGATAGGTAAATTCACTTTCTACCACTCACACTTCTGATAAATGTTAGAGATGGTATTAAACACAGTATCCTGATATGATTCCAGTATTCTTTCAGATGTCTCATAATACTTATCCTATCTCCTTTTTGGAATTGTTAGAAGGCAAAAATATGGATTTCACTCTCATAAAATAAAAAAAAATATTAAGTATAACGGAGGAGGAACTCTGTATATACAGTGTGGTACAATAGAAACAATATCAAATTTGGGCTTAACTATCATGAATTCAGCTTCAAGCTTTGCTACTTAGTAGCTGTGTGACTTTTACCATATGTATCGCTTAGCTTCTCTGGATCATAGGAAAAATAAGCTATCATCAGAGCTGTCTTCCAGCTCTAAATCGAACATTTTTGTGTCACTTTTGTTAATGATTCATTACTCTCCCTTGCAGAGTCAGTGGAAGCATGATAACAAAACAATCAGATATTAAGTCAATTCAGTGTGCAAAAGGGGGGAATAAAACCTTAATGACCTGGGAAATCCAATGGAAAAAAAGCCAGTGGCATTTTATTAGCCCCCTAAAACCATTCATTTCAGAACAACTAACTCCAGGTCCAAGAGTTTTGTGAGAAGAGAAGTTTCTCAAAATCTTTCCAAGTTCTGGAATTAGAATGATGTAATATGCTTTATTTTCTGTCTGATAATTCAGTTTTATCTAGTTCAATTTTATTCAACAAGCATCTGCCTAGCTTTTATGTGCAAAGTTGCACAACAGATACAGAGGGAATAACGACAACATGATCCCTACATTTGGAGAATTTGACAGTGTAAAAGGAAAGAGAAGACATATGTGCAAATAACTATGATACAATTCAGAATGTAACATGGGCAAAGAGAGATCTAGACAAAATGTATTAGAAACAATTGAAGAATAGATCACTTTCAGGCAGGCAATAGATTTCTGCCTAAATCATCAGCCGTAAGTAGCTGTGATGCTCTTGTGCTCTCTGTCTGCTAGTACATACCTGTCACCCACGTACATATTGATTTTTTGACTCAGCTTCAGAAGAGAAAGTCAGATTGGAAAAGCAATTAACAGGTTAAGGTGATGATATCTGGAATGAGTTTTGGATTTCTGGATTATGCCATAAATATAGTAATGAGAGGTTATTAGCTAATGATTGAAGATCTCCTAGTAAGCACAGTGAAATTGATTTATTTGGATGTTGAGAATTTACTTAGGGGGATCTAAACTAAAAAAAAGTAGGCAAATGGGGGAAGAAAAAAACTATCTATTTACAAATGACAATATAGATAATGTAGAAAAGGACTAAAATGTAGGAAAAAATGGTAGTAGAGGTGCCTAAAGATTCATGGGAGCCAAAATCAAAAAAGGGAATCAGTAATAATACCCATGGCCTGATATGTAAATAGACAAATGAGCCAAGTATCAAACTATATATGAAAAAATTTTACTTCTTGGTAAATTATTAAAGGACATGAATAGGCAGTTTTCATGAGAAATATAAACTATTAGCAAGAAAATGACTTCCAAAAATAATTACTGATAAGCCTGAGGGAAACGAGTTTTGTGAAATTCAGTGGTACTTCTTTGTAGAAAGGCATATTAAAAAAAATTCTGTTATAGACTGTTAGGTGCTAGTTCCAATCTACCCCAGTTTCATCTCTGCTCTCTGGTGGATCAAATTGTACCTAGTGGTCCTCTCACATCAGTTCCTTTACACTTGGCACTTGAATCCACTTTCTAAATTTATGGTTCTACTCTTCTTGTCTATGTAGCTAATATCCTATATATGGTCCTGGAGAAAGGTAAATCCTACTAGAGTGATTGTACAGGAAATAGTGTGTGTGTGTGTGTGTGTGTGTGTGTGTGTGTGTGTGTGTGTGTGTGTGTGAGAGAGAGAGAGAGAGAAGAGAGAGAGAGACAGAGAGACAGAGAGACAGAGAGAGACAGAGAGAAAGAGACAGAGAGAGACAGAGAGACAGAGAGAGAGAGACAGAGAAAGAGACAGAGAGACAGAGACAGAGATGGAGAAGAAGAAAAAGAGACAGAGACAGAGAGACAGAGATTGAGGTGTGGAGAGATGGAGACAGAGACAGAGAGAGGCAGAGACACAGAGAGAAGCAGAAACAGAAAAAAGAGATAGAGAAAGAGAGACATAAAGGAGACATACCCAAGAGACAGAGACTTAGAGAACATTTAGAATTGATCAGTCTGTGAAATGCAAAATGTTTAATTTTTAGTCCTCATAAAGAAATCTTTTATAGCTAAGATTTGAACTTTGAGCTCCTAAGCCCTAGTCTACTGATATCTTCACTATATACCACAGTATTCCCTATGCCCACTAGCAAAAGCATGAACTAGTCAGAAATTCTCCTTAGAAGAAAATTTCACTATTTTAAAATTTCTTAAAATATTTTATTTAAAGCATAAATTTTGTTTAATCCACTGATAGCATGTTTTGAATCAGTTTTGAAAATAAATGCTATGTGCTGCTGCCCAAATGTTGGTAAAAGGGATTAAGAAGTCTCGGCTGTGTTCCACCTCAGTGGCTTTGCCTTACTATTAAGAGGGATGGATTAATATCAAATTTCTGGTATCTGGTTCCTTGCTGATACTGCTTAATTATCCAGATAAGTGATCAGAGCCTTAGCATGAGTGACAGGATAACTATAAAGAGCCTCAAATTTAAAAAAAAAATGAAAGAAAGAAATAAGTATTTGTTAGCTTAAGAATCACTGAGATACATTTTTCAAGTGTTCATTAATGTTTAAATTCAAAGACAGTTTCAGTCACCTCTGAAGAGAAATGTTTTGGTTTATTCATTCAGACAGGAAGCTTGGGCAACAGGTTTCTAGTGTCTGTGGTAATGTATGAAGGTCCCAAGCTTTGGGTATTATTTTCCCATCTCTCATCTAACCACCCTTTCTATCCCCAGACCCTGTCCCTCCTTTCCAATTATTTTAGCGTCTTCCTTTTCATTATATTTAAATGCCTCTGTCCTAGACTCTTATTCTCAACTTCAGAGGGTTGGCCCCTGACTTTCCCAAGATGCACATGAGAGACTCAAAGCCTCACATGCCCTAACTCCAGATGAAACAAAAGGGGAAGGGAGGAAATCCAGATTCTAAGACTTTGGTCAAATCTTCTGCCTGGATGCTTTCTATTTGTGCTGGTAATTTTATCTAGCAAGTACTATCTGCTATCCCCTGCCCTCCCTTCTCACCTCCTCCAACCTGCCATTTCATTATATTTCTTTTGTCACCTAATTTTATGGGGGTGGGGATGAGGGCAATATGATGATACACCTGAGGCTATGATTAAGGACGGAAAATCAAAGGCTAATTCTAGCCTTTGGGGTTTCGTTGGGGGTTGGGGTTTCTTCCTCTAAGTCCTCTTTATCTTCCCACTTGTAACCACTGAATAGGTTTACCTGGCCCATGCCACCATCTGCTGATGAAATATGTATGAACATGAGTGTTGGAAACCAACTAAAAGCAGTGTCCAGCTGTTTTAATTTTGACAAATACATAACACAACACACTTGATGTTTTCTGCCTTTGTATTCCTAGCATCCCGCACAATGTCTGGAATATTAGAAGTTCTTGACAATTGTTTCTTCCAATCAATTTAATAGCTAGATCAACTGAATTGACTGGAATAATGGTTTTTTCCTATCAGTGTGGGGTTATGGCAGTAAGGAACTCTGCCACATAAAACATAGTAGGAATATCAGTGCTCACAATAGGGCAACCAACAGCCAAGAATGTTAACTAAATAAAATTTTAACACCCTTCTCTGGCATTCAAGATCTACTACTTTTTCCATAAAGACCCATTTCAGTTACATTTCTGAATATTTTTATTTGTCTTGCTATACTCCAGCCAAATAAGAATACTTTTATCTCAGTGTTCATGCTTAATGTTTTCCTTTCCATACCGCTTATTTATATCATCCTCTCTTCCCATAAAACCTTTCCCTTATAGAGATGTGAACCCTACTTCAAGGCCCAACTCAAAACACAACTTTTCCATAAAGTTTTTCCAGATCTCCCCCACCTCAGAAGTAACTTCCTCTTCCTCTGAAATCGTATCGTTCTTTGTTATTTTGAATTTACTTAATAACATGCAGGCATAATTATTTACTGAACTATAAGGTTCACCAAGTGACAGCTCTGTGAAATAGCTAGTGAATGGAATATTATTACCCTAGCTTCAGACAGGTAAAGGCATTTGCCCAGCAATATAGTGGCTTGAAGAATAGTTTGCGCTCAGAACTTTTGACTCCAACTCAAATATCCTTTATAGTATTCCACACGGTATTCTACTAAGTCCTGGCTCTGTCATTTAATTCCTGAATAAAAACACCAATAAGTTTTTTATTAAGTGTTTATTATCTTCCAGGTAATGTGACTGTGGCATGTAGTTTCACATGCATCCTCCACCCCCCAACCCCACCCCTCAATTTATTCATTTGTACAATGAAGAGGTGTTATTCTATACAAACTGGCCTAGGAACTGTTTTCCATGTAACTTTCCCAACCTAATGACATCAAAATAAAAAACAAATATGGCACAGATTTGTAGTAATTAAATCTGAATGAAAAAGATAGAATAACAAAATCACCACCACAAGATAAAAAGTCTCATAAAATGCCATTAGAAACCTGAAATGCATCAACATTCCACTGACCCTCTACAAGGGCATAGCCTTTGTGTCAGATGATGCCAGTGCCAACAAGCTCAAAGGCTTATGTTTCAAGGTCCAGCTGAGGTGGACCCTGCATGCCGTTTTCATGGTAGAGGCTCACTCTAAAATCCTATTCCAACAACAGACAAGTGGGAAATATTGTTTGTTTGTTTGTTTTTTAGAGCAATTGGGGTTCAGTAACTTGTTCAAGGTTACACGGCCAGTCATTATTTGTGTGTGGGTGCTCATTTTCTGAGGCCGGATTTGATCTCGGGTAATACCAACTCCGAGGCCGGCGCTCTTACTCACTGCGCCCCCTAGCCGCCCCATTTTTTTTTTTTTAAGAGCCATGTAAAGAAAAGAGAATGTTACAAAGGTGAAGGAGAGTTGTTTTATCACAAAGCTAGCTAGTTGAAAAGTTGCTTTTATAATAAAGGGGAAGGACACTAGTTGGGGTAAATTCTCTCCCTACTGAGTCTACTCTGGCCAGGGATCCAGTGAGATGCTAGCACCTTATCACAAGGAAGAGGAGGACAGAAAATCTCAAGACTAAAAGGTGGATGCTGTAAGAGCTGAAGAAAGAAAAGTTACTGGGAATACAAGGAAAAGGCTGAAAAACAAAACAACAAAAATTAAAGGAATAAAATCTAGCTCTCAATCACATACTATAACAATGGCATTCAAAAGGACAAAAGAAAGAATGAGCAAAAACTCAAAAGAAGTAAGTGTGATAATACTTTGAAAATTGGGGCAGCTAGGTGCCAGAGTAAATAGTGCACCAACTCTGGAGTCAGGAGGACCTGAGCTCAAAACCAGACTGGGACACTTAACACTTAATAGCTGTGTGACCTTGGGCAAGTCACTTAACCACAATTGTACTGCCTTCCCCCCTCCAAAAAACAAATAATAATAATAATGATAATAATAATAATAATTCTTTGAAAATTAAGTAAAAAATATCCCACAACTTCTAAAGAAAAAAATGAACATTCTCCAGAGATTATAGAATGGCAAGAAATTCCAGAATACTTCAAAAGAGAAATTGAATTTATTAAAAATACAATAGAATCAAGGTTGGAAAAATAATCAAAACAAACACCAGAGTAGATGAAATAAGATACATAACATATAATCTTGTCAAACTATTAGAGACTCTAAAAAAAGTGACAAATATGAAACGCAAAAATATCAAAGATAAATGAAATTTGGCAGAATAATAAAAGTTAGCTACTTTGAAAGTACACATTAACTCTTTTCAAACTAAAGTGATTTTAAAGACAGAATGTAAGGGGTTAACACAGAGATCATAGGATTTTCATAAAAATACAATAAATTAAAAATGAAAATAAATATAATATAAAGTTGAGTTCACTAGCACGTATTAAATGCCTACAATGAGTCACATACTATGTTAAGTGTTGGGGATGAAAAGAAAGTTTGAAAGAGTTCATGTTTTCAAGGAACTCACAATCTAATTGGGGGAAACAACATTCAAGGATCTGTGGGCAAGGAAGGTAGACTGAAGAAAATGGAACAAGAAAAGTTCTTAAAACTTTTGAACAATAATGATGTCTAAATTGTTAGATATAAAAAAAAAACACTTGAAACTCCAATTTCAGAATTTCAGTGCTGAACAAAGAATTTTGAAAATATTCAGGCGAAAAGGATCACAGTTCCAGGAGTCTATAAAGAATTACTTAGGAGGGAGGAGTGAACAAAGGAAAGAATGTAATATTATTTTTCCAAAAGGTGTACAAGATTGATTCCAAAATACCATATCTTGTAAAAATAATTGTGATTGTCAGCAAAAATATGAGCCTCTAAAAATAAAGTAATTTGTGACATTTTTTAAAGGCATAGATCAATAGATCAATCAACAGGCCTTTATTAATGGAGTAGCATATGCTAGGCACTACTATTAAGCATAGACAACTGATGACTTGCAAACACACCAAATAAAATAAGTGAGCAAAAAACAGAACAATTGTTTGAAGTATGATTATGAATTTTAAAAATCTAGGCAAATAAATTATCTCAAGTTTTAGATTATAAAAAATTGAATCTAGCTATAAATGACTAGATTTGGAGTAAAAAAGAAGGGTTCAATTTCTTTCTATGGCCTTTAAATCTTAATTTTCTTGGGCAATTTATTAGACTTCTTCAAGTTTGAGATTCCTCATCTGTAAAATGAATTCAATTCAAAGAAGCAGTCAGTGCAATCCTGTTATCATACTGAAAAAATAAAAATTGTCAATTCCAGTAGAGTTAAACACAGAAACTACATTAAATTTAAATATAATATTAACAATGAAACAATGTCATATTAAAACACATATGTTCAAAATGACACTGCATCAAAAAGCATAATGGAAAAAATTAGCTGAATTACAGGAAGGCATGAAGACTAATACAAAAATTACAGGAAACATTAACATTCTACTCTCTTCTGGATAAGACTAACAGAAAAATAAAGAAAAGAAAATAAGTTGATGTGGTATTGGAAAAGTTATACTGGAAAGACTGACATCAACAGAATAAGAAAATTAAAGAATATAAAAATTTCTAAGAATGCCATATTTTATCATCTTAACAAAAATAGATCAGGTTTCAGGATACTTCTAAAGGACTTATAGTTAAGTATGACTTTTAAACACATCATTCACATGTAATTATATAATAAAATATTATGCAGTAACAAGAATACTAGGAAAAGGACCATACATAAAGGAGGCCTTAATAATGACATTCTGGATAATGAATGAAGAAAGGAACAAATAAAAAAAATAATTAAAGCCATATAAAGGAGTGTAATGACAATGATACAACATACTTAAATTTTGGAAAGGCAAATTAAACAAACTTCTGAAGAACAATATATCTTTGAAAATATGGATTAATAAAATGGAAAAATTGCCTAAAGATAAACATTTTAAAATAAAATAACAGAATAAAAAACCAAACCCAAATTCAACACAAATAAGAAACCTTGACATTTCGAAAAGATGCACAATGGCAAAGTGCATAGCATACTGGAATAAAAGACATTAATATTAAAGTTGAGTATTGTTCCTCATATGTACTAGCTGTGTGATCATGAGAAAATATTTAACCTTTCTAAGTCTCTGGTTCCTCACCTATAAAATGAGGAAGATTTTTTTAATAGATGGCATCTAATGTTCCATTGAGTTCTAATTCCATGATCTAATGAATATAGATAAAATGAAAACCAAAAATTTTATAGACATACTAAAGTTTTCAGGAACCTCTAAAATTATGATTTTATGTATGAAAAATAATTTTGACATTGCTTTCCCAACACAACCACCTTGTTAATTTAATTGTTTTCTTAGCTGTCTTATCAAAAGAAGTGCTTTAAAAAGCTGCACAGATGGATTCAATCTTAAAAGTCATATTTATTTTTCTCCTTGATAGTCTTCATTTTAAGTCACTAGATAATAAAACCCATGCCATACTAGAGTAAGCAGCCTGGAAGCTGGGTCCTCATTGGACTCCCAATTTAGCAACCTATCCCCTACCCATCTGCACCCCTAAGCATATCTGCACGCTCAGTCCTGTGAGATTGAATTGCCCTGTGCTGCACATGTGGAGTTCCTATTTCCCTTTCCTCCCAGAAAAGAATTGAAATTGCATAATTATGTTGGAAAATATCCAATTTTACCAGCTTTTGTCTAAGAACCAATTTGAAAATTTCTTTTCCCTTTTGAGTAACTTCCCTTCAAAGAATGATAGGTCATTTCACAGCTGTGCAGTGATTTTACCTGCACATTAATTGGGAGCATTGTGCAACACATGATAGCTGTCAATTTGTGTAATCACTTTGGGCAGAAGGGAAAGAGAGGAATTGGAATTCTGGTGAACCCTTCTTATTTTCTCTGGGATATGGTCAGAAGAGGCCACTATCACTCCATCAGTTGAGAAGACTATGACATATAGTGATCATGATACATCAGAGCTGGAAAAAAAATTAGAAATAAGCTAATATTTAATTGGATTTAAAGTTGGAAGTGATCTTAAATATCATCTTATCCGTACCCTCCACACTATAGATAAAGTATGCCATGGAGATTAGAATTATACAGCTAATGACATAGGCAAAGATTAAAATAATATTCCTTTCTAAAAACCATTGATTATGTACAGCAACACAGATGCACACATGCATGCACACATATAAGTGTGTATTGTGTTTGTCTCTGAGAATTTCCAAGGACATATGCTTGCAGATTATTTTCCCATTTTCTAATGCTAGGTGCAACCAAAGGAACAATGACAATAGTAATATTCACTGATTATCACAGATGACTCAATTCTGTACTCATGGCTTCTTTATATAAAACAAATTTAGTGCATATAACTTTGCTTTAAATTTCTATATCACAGAGAATACCAATACTATTATTGTAGCCAGAAGATCAAATAGAGATAAACAAGGAAATTACATTTTGTTTAAAGAAATCATAGATAAGGAACTTGTATCAGTATTAAAATTAAGTACTCCAAATGACATACCTTCTAAATTAATTTTTTTAAACAAATGCTTTATTAACTTCTGGTTTACATCATTCATTTCCACCAGATTTTGAGTTACATTTTCCCCCATTTTTTCCCTACTCACCGCCCCAGAGTAGCAGTCCCACTAGATATCCCCTCATGCAATCTGTTCTCTCCCATATCTTCTCCCATACCCACTTCGACTTTGCCATTAGAGCAAGGTGAATCTCTGAGCCCCAGTGCCTGGACATCTTATGAAACATTTAATTTTAAAACTTCGATTTTCAGATCCATTCCCTTCCTCCCTTGTCACCCACTCCCTCTGAGAAGATAAGCAATTCAGTATGTGTTGTACATGTATAGCTATGCAAAACATTACCGTAGTAGATATATTGTAAAAGACTGCTTATATTTCCCTCCCACCCATCTCAACTCCCACCTGGTCCATTCCCTACTTTGATCCTGTCCCTCTTTGATAGTGGGAACTTCCAACCTCCTCTCCCCCCAGAATGCCCTCCCCTCCATCATCTCTCCTCTCATCCCCCTTTCCCCTACTCTCCTGCAGGGTGAGATATGCCATTTAGTATGTATGTGATTCTCTCCTTGAGCCATCTTCAATGAGAATATGGTTTTGCATTTTTGCCTTCCTGTTCTTCCCCTCCCCTGCAGCTACTTCCCCTTGCCTCTTCTACATGAGATAGTTTACTATGCCCTGTCTCTCCCCATCTCCTCTTGCCACTTTCCTTTCTCACCTCTTGACTTCACCCCTTAAGAATCATTCCTTCCCATCAATTCAACCTGTGCCCTCTATCCATGTATACCTGTAAACATATGCCCATATACCCTTCTTAAATTATTTTCATAATGAGAAAGGTTTCATCAGACACAGTTATTGTTTTTCCATGTAGGAATGTAAATACTTCAACTTTGATAAGTTCCTTTTGATTTCTTTTCCTTGATTACCTTCTCAAGTATCTCTTGCTTCTTGTGTCTGGATGTCAAATTTGCTATTCAACTCTGGTTTTTTCTCAAGAGTGCTTGAAAGTCCTCTATTCCACTGAATGACCATATTTTCCCCTGAAACAAGATACTCAGTTCTGCTGGGTAGGTGACCCTTGGCTTCAATCCCAGCTCTTTTGCCCTCTGGAATATAATATTCCATGCCCTTCAATCCCTCAGTGTAGAAGCTGCCAGGTCCTGGGCTAATCTGATTGTGTTTCCACAATATTGAGATTGTTTTTTTCCTGGCTGCTTGTAGTATTTTCTCCTTGATCTGGGAATTCTGGAACTTGGCTATAATATTCCTAGGAGTTTTTTTTGGGGGGGTTCTTTTTCAGGAGGTGATCGGGGGATTCTTTCAACCTCTATTTCCCCCACTGGGTCTAACACATCAGGGCAATTTTCCTTGAGAATTTCTTTAAGGATGATTTCTAGGTTCTTTTTTTGATCGTGGCTTTCAGGTAGTCCAATATTTTTTAAATTATCTCTCCTGGATCTATTGTCCAGGTCAGTGGTTTTTCCCATGAGATATTTCACATTGCCTTCTATTCTTTCATTTGTTTGGATCTGTTTAACAGCATCTTGATTTCTCATAAAGTCACTAGCTTCCATTTGCTCCAGTCTAACTCTGAAGGAATGAATCTCCTCAGTGAGTTTTGGAGATTCTTTTTCCATCTGGCAAATTTGGCTTTTTAAGGCATTCTTCTCCTCATTGCCTTTCTGAGCCTCTTTTGCCATTTGAGTTAGTCTATTTTTTAAGGTGTTATTTTCCTCAGTCAGGCTGTTGACTGCCATTTCATACTTTTCTTGCATCTTTATCATTTCTCTTCCAAATTTTCCCCCACTTCTCTTATCTGCTTCTTAAAGTCCTCTATGGCCTGTAGCCAGCTTGTATTTTCATTTGGGGCTTTTGGTGAAGGAATTCTAACCTCACAGTCCTCCTCCATGCTTTGATCCTCTTTGCCCCTAAAATAGGAGTCCAATGTTGAATTTTTCTGTATATTTTGTTTCTTTTGACTAGGCATGTTGCCACTTAATTACTTGATTTTTCGGCTTGCTGCTACAGTAAGACTCTGGCACCAGAAAGGAGAGCTTCCACACAAATGTGGGGTCTTCACAACGTCTGCAGGTTGGGTGACCTCTGCAAAGCTTCCACCCACTCTGGCAAATTGAATACACACCCCAAACTTCACCCCCCAGACCACAATCCAGTTCCAGGCACTTTAAAGCAAGAGCAATTAACCCCCAGACTGATTGCTGAGTCTCCCTACAGTTCACAGGCCAGGAGCTAGAGCCACCACTGACACTGAAAAATGGCTTCTGTACAGCATTTTTTCAATGGCTTTTCACCCCCAGGGGAGGAAGCCGACATGTTGCCCAAATACAGGTCCCAAAGTCCATAGGGCACTAACCTCTAACTTTTTCCTAGGCATATCTGTGCTGATAATTCTGGAATCGCCACAGCTGCTGGTGTTCTGGGGTCCCTCCAGCCAGCTGCTGGCCCAGCGCCCTGGGGCTAAAACCGGGGCTCAAGCGGGCCTGGGCTCAGCTACCAGAGTGCCGCATTCTCAGTTCTCAGCTAGCTGTGCTGCCTGCTCTCAGAGCGCTGTGCTGGCCGCTCCCTGCAGGGCTGCTGGGCTGTCCTCAGCAGGAGGTTAGCTTCTCTGTGTTGTTCTGTGGGTGCTGGGGCTCCAGAAGTTGTTCAGAGTCCCCTTTTACATTATTTGGAAGTTGTGTGGGGCAGAGCACCTTGGAAGTGCTGTTTCTACTCAGCCATCTTGGCTCTGCCCCTCTAAATTAAAATTTTTAATAGCAAAAAAGATAGATACAGATAGATAAAATATGATCATAATAGTGGGATAATATAATTTCTCTCTCTAAATTGGACAAATCTAGTAGGAAGATAAAATGGAAACCATAAAACTAAAAAAAAACGTTTGTGGGGCAGGTAGGTGGCTCAGTGAATAGAGCACAGGTCCCAGAGTCAGGAAGACCTGAGTTCAAATCTGGCCTTAGACACTTGCCACACTTACTAGCTGTGTGACTTTGGGCAAGTCACTTTTCCCCACTGCCCTCCAAAAGCAAAAAAAAAAAAAAAAAAAAAAAGGTGTTTTTTTTTCAGAACCAAATAATATAGAACTAAATTTAGAACTAAAATATTTCTTAATTAATTTATATTTGTGTCTGTCACATATTGTACTTTTTTAAAAATATAGCACACATTAGAGCACAGAGAACTTAGGGGAAAATGTAAATTTTAAAAGTAGAAATACTAAACATATTCTTTATAGACCTTCAAGCAATGAAACATTGATTAGTTGATGGAACAGAAACAAAGGATAAAGAACTAAGTGAAGACTTAACAATGAAATCCTGAGTAATAAATGGATTGAATGTGAAAAATGATGATAAGAAGACAATATGCCAAAATTTCTGAATATAGTAAAGAACGATAGTTAAACCAGTCCTCTGAGGAAGAAAAATTTTAAGAGATTATCGAACTGATATGCTCTTAGCAAATAGAGAAAACCAGCATAAAAAAAAGAAAAACTGAGTAAGAACAAAAATATTTTTTCAAAATTAGAGAAAAATAGTAAACTAGCAATAAAATAATACATAGCAAATTATAAAAACAATAGTATGAAATACTAAATTAGTATTTTAAAAAAGTTTATATAATTGATAAAAATAAAGCCTGCTTCTTTTGAAAAGATTAACAAAATCAGAAAATCTATAGGCAACTTAATTCATAACATTTTAAAAAATGAATTCCAAATCTCTACAAGTCATAACAATTATCAGAACCTACTATGCCCAGTTAGATACCAACAATTCTAAGGAAACATTAACGTTAGCAATAGCAATTGCTAGGAATAGCAATAAGAAAAAGACATATATGTGCATGGATATAAGTAAATAAAGAGTTAAAACATTTTATGTTTTGCTTATAAGGATGGTTTACTAAAGAAAAAATAACGTAATTAGGACAGTGCAAAGCTTCCATAAGTTTGTAGGTTACAAAATCAACCCACAAAACTATTACCATCTCTCTGTAATAATAATAATAATAATAATAATAATAATGATGATGATGATGATGATGATGATGATGATGATGATGATGATGATGATGATGATATACAATAATTGAAGCAGCAATGCCTTTCAAAATATCCTCAAGGTGTAGAAAATATTTGGGAATCATTTTAGAATAGCAAAACAATTTATTCTTCTATATTATTATTCTTCCCATCTATTTATAAACATATTTAGTAATTTTAATAGTTAAATAGTTCTCACTGTGTGCCCTCTAGAAAGTTTTTGAACTCTCTTGAGCTCCGTTTCCATTTCTGTAAATAGAAGGAGTTGGAATCACAGATATTTAAGTGCCTTCTACATCTAAATCTCTTATCATAGACATATGAGAGCAATTTCTTATGGGAAACATGCCAGTTGGGCTCAGAAGTTACAATGTTAAGAGTGCAATCTCCCATAAGGAATTTGAAGTAGCAGCTACCCCCTGTCATACTTCAAAATCAGAGTGTGTGATGGATTAATGAGTCCAGAGGTAATGCTACATATAAAATTGACTCATATATTATAAGAATGCAAGAATATTTGATAGTTATCTAGATAAACAGTGTTCTCTATTTAAAACATGCCCTAAACACAAAAGTCAGAAACATTTTTTTTTTCTAAAATGTGACTTTTTCCATGCAAATAGTTAAATTCTGTATGATTCTTTCAGATAGAAATAAGTGTGGTTCTCAAATAAAAAATAATTCAATTAAACCAAAACATCTTTGTAATCCCTTATTTTTTATGATGATATAAAAATGTAAAATGTTTTAATCAACATGAATGGCATAAAAACATATTAAATATTTCTTCATCTACTAGGAATTTTCTCCAAAAATATCAACATATCATTGTGACTTAATAAGTGTAAGATACTTGATACACTCCAAGGAAAGATAGAGGTTAAAGGTTTTGAGCTTGAATTTGACATTATTAAACCAATTAATGAAGATAAGACATTTTTAAAAAGTGGACTCAGACAGTTAAGATATATCAATATTAAAGATATTGAAGAGAAGGGTGTAACTGAATATGTTACAGAACTGATTTTAACTCAAAAACAAAGTTGAATGGTAGAAGACATCTAAAGAAATTAAGAGTTACAGAATGCCAATTTTAATATGCATTTTTGGAACTATAAAATGTACCATAAATTTTTGAAAGTAATAAAAAAATCTTCATTTACCACAAAATCTACTTTCTTAAGATATATATATCTATATCAATACCTATATCTGTATCTATATCTATATCTATCTATCTATCTATACTTTCTCATTTAAAATGAAAAAAATAATTAACCAACATTCTGAGAGCACATCCTAAAAAAATCAAAACCTTATAGAAATATTTTTGGAATACATAAAAAAGCAATACGCAGACGTAATAACAGGTACAGGCTGCTTAATTTATCAAATGTAGCCAAACATGCTTATTAAGTGTAAAAATGGAGCATGCAACATATGTAAAATGACTAAGAATAAAAAGTGGGAGCAAGTGTCTGCAATGGGTGGTATCTGCATCTACTGAGCAGATAATATATTGACAGGGAAGCATCAAACAAATGTCTCAGCCATATAGATATGTTTATGGAAACTGAGGGATATTTGTTCACAGAAATAGCCAGGATATTATCACCACACACTACAAAAGATTTTCCCTTAACAAACATGGACTCGGGATAGCAGAATAGATGAAAAACTATCATCCTACAATATGTTGTTTACAAGAAACACACTTGAAACAGGGGGCTAAACATAAGGTAAAGGTAAAAGGCTGGAGTAGAATATATTATGCTTCAATTGAAGTTAAAAAAAAAAGCAAGGTTAGAAATCCTAATCTCAGTCAAAGTAAAAGCAAAAATAGATCTAATCAAGAGAGATAAGGAAGGAAATTATGTCCTGCTAAAAAACATCATAAACAGTGAACAAATATCATTGCTAAACACATATGCAACAAATGGTATAGCATTCAGATTCTTAGAGGAGAAATTAAGGGAGCTAAGAGGAAGAAATTGATAGCAAACTATAGTAGTGGGGGACCTCAACTTCCCCCTCTCTGAATTTGATAAATCTAACTTCAGAATAAACAAGAAAGAAGTTATAGATGTGAGTACAACTTTAAAAAAGATTGATATGCCAGACCTATAGAGGAAATTAAATAGAGATAGAAAGGAATATACCTTTCTTGTGAGCAGTACATGGTACATACACAAAAATTGACGATGTTATAGGGTATAAAAATATCATGATCCAGTAGAGAAAGGCAAAACAAAATATTAAATGCATCCTTTTCAGATCATGATGCAATAAAAACCATATGTAATAAAGGCTCCTGGAAAGAGAGTAAAAACTAATTGGAAACTAAATAATCTTATGCTAAAGAATGTGTAAGTCAAACAACAAATCATAGAAACAATCAATAACTTCATTCAAGAGAATGACAATAATGAGACAACATACCATAACTTATGGGATGCAGTGAAAGTGATTCTCAGGGGAAGTTTTATGTCTCTGAATGCTTATATGAATAAAATAGAGAAAGAGAAGATCATGCAACTGAAAAAGCTAGAAAAAGAACGAATTGAAAATCCCCAATTAAATATCAAATTAGTAATATAGAAAACCAAAGGAGAGATTAATAAAATTGAAATTAAGGAAACAATTGAACTAATAAATAAAACTAAGGCCTGGTTTTATGTGAAAAAAATAATAAAATTGATAAACCTTTGGTTAATATGATTTTTAAAAAAAACAAGAATAAAACCAAATTACCAGTATCAAAAATGAAAAGGGTGAATTCTCCTCCAATAAAGAGATCAAAAGAATAATTAGGAATTATTTTTCCCAATTGTATGCGCATAAATTTGACAATCTTAGGAAAATGAATGAATATATAAAAATACATATAAATTGCCCAGATTTAATGAAGAGGAAGGAAAATACTTAAATAACCCCATCTCAGAAAAAAAAAATTGAAAAAGCCGTCAATGAGCTCCATAGGAAATAATCTCCAGGACTAGATGCATTTAGAAGTGAATTCTATCAAACATTTAACAAACAATTCCAATACTATATAAACTATTTGAGAAAATTGGTGAAGGAGTTTTACCGTTTTTTATGATATAAATATGGTATTTATACCTAAACCAGGAAGAGCCAAAACAGAGAAATAAATTATAAACCAATTTCCTTAATGAATATAGGTGTTAAAATTTCAAGTAGAATATTAGCAAAAATATTATAACAACTTATCACAAGAATGATATATTTTGATCAGGTAGGATTTATACAAAGAATGTAGGGCTGGTTCAATATTAGGAAAAATATCAGCATAATTTCTCATAGCAACAACAAAATTAACAGAAAACACATGATTATTTCAATATATGCAGAAAAAACCTTTTTGGCAAAATACAACAACCATTTCTATTGAAAACAATGGCGAGTATAGGAAGAAATGGAGCCTTCATTAAAATTATAAGTAGCATCTATCTAAAATCATTAACAAGCTTTATATGTAATGGGGATAAGCTATACACATCTTCTATAAGATCAGGGGTGAAACAATGATATCCAATATAAGGTACTAGAAATGTTAGCTTTAGCAATAAGAGAAGAAAAGAAAATTGAATACAATCTGAAGAATAGAATAGGCAAAAAAGAAACTGTTATCAGTCTATGCAGATGATATGATGAAATATTTAGAGAATTCTACAGAATCAAGAAAAAAAACTACTTAAAATAATAAACAACTTTAGCAAAGTTACAGGATATAAAATAAACCCACAGAAATCATCTGGATTTTTATAAATTACTTTAAAAATCCTAAAGACAAGATATAGAAAGAGCAATTCCATTTAAAGTTACTGTATATATTATAAAATATTTGCAGTCTACCTGCGAAAAGAAACCCAGTGACTATATGAACATTACTACAAAACACTTTTAACACAAATAAAGTTAGATCTAAATAATTGGAAAAAAAATCAGTTGCTTGTGGGTAAGCTGAGCTAACATATAATAAGAATAACAATTCTACCTAAATTAATTTACTTATCCAGTGCCATACCATTCAAAATACATAAAATATTTTATAGAGTTAGACAAAATAATAACAAAATTCATCTGGAAGAACAAAAGTTCCAGAATATCAAGGGAATTAAAGAAAAGAAATGCTAGGGAAGGTGGCCTAGCCATACAAAATCTTAAATTTCATTATAAAGCAGCACTCATCAAAACCACTTGGTACTGTCTAAGAAATAGAAGGGGAAGATAAGTGGAATAGTTTTGGGATAGAAGACACAATAGTTAATGATTATAGCAATCTATAGATTGATAAATCCAAAGACCCCAAGTTCTGGGATAAGATCTCACTGTCTCACAAAAAAACTGTTGGAAAACCTGGAAAATAATATGGCAGAAACTAGGCATAGACCAGGATCTGACACCATATATCATAATAAAATCCAAATGGCTACATGATCTAGATATAAAGGCTGGTTGTATAAATGAATTAGGGTATCAAGGAATAATTTATGTCAGATTTGTTTAATTGAAAGGTTTTTGCACAAAAAAGTCAAGGCAACCAAGATTAGGAGGGAAACAGAAACCTGGAAAAGAATTCTCACAACCAGTGTCTCCGATAAAGTACTCATTTCTAAACTATATAAGAACTGATTTAAATTTACAAGAATAAAAGTCATTCCACAATTGATAAATGTTTAAAAGATATGAACAGGCAGTTTTCAGAGGAAGAAATTAAAGCTATCTCTAGTCATGTGAAAAAATGCTCTTAATCATTATTTGATTAGAAAGGTGTGAATCAAAATGTCTCTGAAGTACCACATCACCCCATCAGATTGGTTAACATGACAAAATAGGAAAAGGACAAATATTAGAGAAGGATGTGGGAAAGTTGGAACACTACTTCACTGTTGGTGGAGCTGTGATACAGCCATTCTGGAGAGCAATTCAGAACTATGCCCAAAGATCTATAAAAATATGCATGCCCTTTTACCCAGCAATACCACTTCTACGGTTGTATCCCAAGGGATCATAAAAATGGGGAAAAGGGGGCGGCTAGGTGGCGCAGTGAATAGAGCGCCGGCCCTGGAATCAGAAGGACCTGAGTTCGGAGCCGGCCTCCGACACTTAATCCAAACAAACAAAAAAAAACCTAGCCGTGTGACCTTGGGCAAGTTACTTAACCCCAATTGCCCTAAAGGGGCGGCTAGGCGGTGCAGTGAGTAAGAGCGTCGGCCTCGGAGTTGGGATGACCCGAGATCAGATCCGGCCTCAGAAAATGAGCACCCACGCAAAAATCAAATGACTAGCCGTGTAACCTTGAGCAAGTTACTTAACCCCAATTGCTTTAAAAAAAAAAAAAAAAGAAAAAAAAAATGGGGAAAAGGATCCACAAGTACAAAAACATTTATAGCAGTTCTTTTTGTGGTGGCCAAGACCTGGAAATCTAGTAGATGAGCATAAATTGGGAAATGACTGAACAAGTTGTGGTATATGAATGTAATGGGATACTATTGTGCTATAAGAAAATGATGAACAGTTGGACTTCAGAGAAATCTGAAAAGACTTAAATGGACTAATGCTGAGTGAAAGGAGCAGAACCAGGAGAACACTTTATACAGTAAGAGCCACAGTGTGTGAGGTCTGACATTGATAGACTTAATCCTTCTCAACAATGCAAGGTTCTAAAAAAAATTCCAAAGGATGAATCATGGAAAATGCCAACAACATCTAGAGAAATAACTATGGAGTCGGAATGCATAATGAAACAGACTATTTCTTTTTTGTTTGTTTTATTTTGTTCTTTTTTTTTCTTTCTCATGGTATTTCTCATTGATTATAATTCTTTTATGCAACATGACTAATGTGAAAATGTGTTTAATAGGAATCTATGTGAAGAGCCCATATCAAATTGCATGCTCTCTTGGGGTGGGAGGGGGGAGAAAAGAGGGGGAAAATGTAAAACTTATGGCAGTGAAGATTAAAAACTAAAAATAAATAATTTAGTTTAAGAAAAAAAAAGAAACATAGACTCAGTGATCAATATAGTTACATACGGAAAGAGTAGAAATTATAAACAGTTGCAAAAATTTTATTAGTTGCAAAAATTCTATAAGTTGCAAAAATTTTGCCACTTATTGAATAATTAACAAAACATTGGCTAGTAGATAAAATTATATACTAGAAGCTATCTTTCCCAAACTGACAGATGAAAACTTAATATTATAAATATATCTCTCAACATATACTGCAGAGCAAAACCAATTAACTACCTGTTTATTGATTAACTACCAGATAATTATCATAGAATGAAACATGGTCTACCAATATTTTGGATATAGTATTGATCCACTAACATACTGAAAACTGTGCTTTTAAATAGTTATTACCTTAAAAATACTAATAATCTTCAAGATATACAGAAAGAAAAATTTTCAAAATACAGTATCCAAGCAGATATCAAGATTTTATTGTAGTAGGAAGTATGTCATCCCTACAGTTCAGTCTGTCAATAACTTGTCCCAAGGATGCTTTCAGTGAACCTGAAGGGAATAAAAGTATGGTATGTATACTTTTATATAATTATACGACATACCTACTCTACCCTCTTGTGCAATAGTTTACAGAACATTAAATTAAAAAAAAAAGGTTAAACCATAAGGAGTATTTCTTTTGTTCCCCCATAAAAATATGTTGGATAAATGAGATTATGATGAAGATAGGATGAGGAAAAGGAAGAGGAGGATAATACTAATGATACATGTCAGGAACACTTGAAACTAGAAGCAGGAATAGATTTTTTTTTACCAATTATATAGTCATAGATTTCTTGCTGCATTTTGTCATTGATATAATCAGCTGAAAGTTAAACAATGCTTTGTTACAGAATCAATGAAACTCAAAAGTAAAAATTAAAAATAACTTCATCCTTAAACCCCCATTAAATGAAATACACATGGCCATTGTGAAATTACTTAAATCTGAAAAGACAAGACCTGAAGAACATGAAGAAAGAAAACCTACAATTAATACAAATTCTGTAAGAGCTACCTAACAATAAAATGGTTGATAAAAATAATGATGATTCGTTAAATGATTTTGAAAAGGAGATGTCCATACGTAGAAAATAATTTTGAAAGGCACTGTTTGAAATCGATCACACAAATACAACTAATAGAGCAACTATGTGAAAAAAGCAATTTAAAAGTTAAATTAAAACCTAAAACCTAAAAAGATAGATTAAAACTTATAGCAATAGCTATAAGCATAATGAACCGTAGTGTTTTCTCACAATATTTGATAAGAGTGCAAATAAGATTTCAGGGTGTACACACATCATTATCTGTATAGTGTGGCTATTGCTCTAAGTACAATGAGAAAAATGTTCTTTTACTTAGGAAACCCTAAGTTCATACATCCAATATCAACCTTGTAGCAAAAACTTGAGAAAATTATTTAATAATTAGAGAAAGACATTGCAAGATTGCATCAATATCTGGCTAATGAATGCAATAGAAAACTTGAATATGATATCACTCAAAGGCAACAAAGAAGAATCATACAGAATGGAAGGTGGAAAGTATTTGGTAAATAATTGGTTCATTTAGTCAACAATTCAAAATGAAAGTCAACTAGTTAAAATTACACAAGGACACAAGTAGTTCAAAGTACAAAATTATTCAACATTAAAAAAACTATAGCTTTCTTTGGCCCGTTCACTACCAGAATGAAGACCATTCTAAGCAACCAGACCGTCGACATCCCAGAAAATGTTGACATCTCTCTTAAGGGTCGGACAGTTATTGTGAAAGGGCCCAGAGGAATCCTCCTTAGGGATTTCAATCATATCAATGTTGAGCTCAGTCTCCTTGGAAAGAAGAAAAAAAGGCTTCGGGTAGACAAGTGGTGGGGAAATCGAAAAGAACTTGCAACTGTGCGCACAATCTGTAGCCATGTACAAAACATGATCAAAGGCGTTACCCTGGGTTTTCGTTACAAGATGAGGTCTGTGTATGCTCACTTCCCCATAAATGTTGTTATTCAAGAGAATGGCTCACTTGTTGAAATCAGAAATTTCTTGGGTGAAAAATATATCCTAAGAGTGCGCATGAGACCAGGTGTTGCTTGTGCTGTTTCTCAAGCCCAAAAAGATGAGTTAATTCTTGAAGGAAATGATATTGAACTTGTTTCTAACTCAGCTGCCCTGATCCAACAGGCCACCACCGTCAAAAACAAGGATATCAGAAAATTTTTGGATGGTATCTATGTTTCTGAGAAAGGCACAGTGCAACAAGCTGATGAATAAGTTGGAAAAGATGCCAAAGGCCGTGTCCTGAGGAGTCAACACTTATTCAGATGTCAAATAAAAATACTTTTTGTCAAAAAAAAAACCAAAAAAAAAACTATACTATATAGATTTGAATAACAAAGACATTACAGGAAAGAGAAAACCTTGGAAGAAGGAAGAGTTTTTAAAATTTTGGTCATTTACATATTCAAAAGGGTTTTAAATAATGAAAGCACAAGTTGTATAAAATGTGAAACTTGGAGCACATATAGTGTTAAAACAATGAATGAAAGAATGATTACCACAAGAAACTGATTTACCTAAAGAATTAGGGTTTTTTTGAAAAAAAATTAAAAATCAGGGCAGAAGATAGAGAAAATACCTAAGTTTGAAATCAAATCTTTCACGGTAGTGTATTAATTATTCTCAATTATCAGTTTCCTCTCTGATGCTAGCCTAATCCATATTTTCTTAACAGTAGGTATTACATATTATTTCAAAACGAAAATATAGTTTAATTGTATGTCTATGTACTTTGGTTAGAATATTCAGCTTCTATCATTGAAAAAATGCAAGAAAACAAAACATGAAACACATATTTAGCAATATATTGAACAGAGAACAAAAAGTTTGCCCCAAAGCTCAAAGATGGTTTTGGAATCATTGAACAAGCTGTCCCAAAGCACCTTAAAACTTAAATTATTGTTGCTGATTATCTTAAATCCTTTGACTCATGTCTATACTCATGGCTTAGTCATGTACTGCAAACATATAATATATAGACCCAAGTATAGAGGGAATGTTAGAATATTTTGTATCCACATGGAAAACTTCTTTATTTATAATGCAACCTTAATTGGATCCACACTGCTGCTGGGGAATTCTACTATGCATCTCCCTTATCAACTTATTCTTCCAATGTCCACAGAAGTTATTCCAAACTTTTTATCCCCTTTTAAACATCTCATGTCTTCCTCTCCCCCTTTCTCTCAGGCGAGAACCTTTCCTCGTAATTTATGTGTTTTTTTTTTTTTATCAGAAATGCTTAAATGTCTTTTATTTCATTACATTTCCATTTGTTTTTGTTTGTTTGTTTGTTTTTGCTGAAGGATTGTATTTAGTTTTGTTGAGGTGAGTTTTGGCTGTAATCTAGCTCCTTCACCCTCTAGAGTATCATATTCCAAGCCCTCCAATCTTTAATGCAGAAGCTGCTAAATTTTATGTTATGCTGACTGTGACTTCACAATATTTAATTGTTTTGTTTTGTTTTTTTTCTGACCATTTGTATTTTCTCCTTAACAAGGGAGTTCTGAAATTTGGCAAAAGTATTCTTGGGATTTTTCATTTGAGGATTTCTTTTATGGGGTAATTGATAGATTCTCTTGATTTCTGTTTTGCCCTCTGGTTCTAGGATGTCATGGTAGTTAAAAAAAAAAAAAAACTATCTTGAAAGACGATGTCTAGGTCTTTTCTTTTTTCTTTTAAAACAATGGTTTAAAGTAGTCCAATGATTCTTAAATTACCTCTACTGGATCTATTTTCCAGATGAGTAGTTTTTCCAGTGAGATATTTCATATTTTCCTTTATTTTTTCATTATATTTACTTTGTTTTATTGTTTCTTCAAGGCTCATGGAGCTGCTAGCTTCCATTTCTCCTAGTGAATTATGTTCCTCAGTGAGCTTTTTTACCTTTGTTTTCCATTTAGCCAATTCTACTTTAAGAAGTTCTTTTATTTAGTGAAGTTTTGCACCTCTTTTTTTCATGTGGCCAGTTCTGCTTTTTAAGGAGTTCTCTTTAGTGTTATTTTACCATTTGACCTATCCTATTTTTAATGTGTTATTTTCTTCAGCATATATATATATATATACATATATATGTATGTATGTATGTATGTATGTATGTATGTATGTATGTATGTTGCTTTTTGGAGGGCAATTGGGGTTAAGTAACTTGCCCAAGGTCACATGTCTAGGTTTTTGTTTGTATGTGTTAAATATCTGAGGCCGCATCCAGGTCCTTCTAACTCCAGGTCTTCAGTATATTTTTGTGCCTCCTTTATCAAGCTATCGACTTTTTCATTATTTTTACATCACCTTCATTTTCCAAATTTACTTCTATCTCTCTTATTTATTTTTTTAAAACCCTTTTTGATCTCTTCTAGGAATTACTTTTGAGCCTGAAACTAATTTACATTTTTCTTTGAGGCTTTGCATGTAGCTGTACTATTGTCCTCCTCTGAGTTTCTGTTTTGAAGTTTTTCTGTCACCATAATTACTTTATATGATCTGTTTCTTTTTATTATTTGCCCGTTTTCTAGCCTATTTATTGGCTTGTAACTTTATATTAAAGTTGCACTATGCTCCCAAGGTGGAAGGGGCCCTCAAAGTTTTAACTTCCTTGTTCTGTTGTTTTCAAAACTATTTCTGGGGATTTGTAAGTTTTCAATTCTTCTGAGGTGTTATAAACTAAGGAGAAATGTGGTCACTGCTCTTCTGGCATGTACTCTGGTCTGCGAGTGACCACAGGTATAGTTTTCTGCACTGGAACTGTGACAATGGTCCTTCCTCCACTGAGGCTATGAACTCTAGTGTACTAGAGCAAGTGTACTAGCTATTATTCTAGTGAAGTGGCTCTTCCTTGGATGGAATTGTGACCCAAATCCTCATTTAGCAAGGCTACAAATTCCAGCACACAGTGTCAACTAAGGGTCCCCATAATCTCTTTCTGCCCAGTTTTCTGAACTTCTTATACTCAGTGTGCTGAGAACTCTGTAAGTTCTGCTACAGATTCAGTTTCCTTCAAGGTCTGCTGCTGGCTTATATAGAGCATGGCCTACTACTGGCTGTCTTTTCCAGGGCTCAAAGACTCACTGCTGGGTAAGCATATGCTGGATTGTGGTGTCCTTTTACCCCAGTGATACAGACATCTCTTGCTAACCTCCTAAGTTGTCTTGGAATGGAATATTGTTTCACCCCTTTCTTTTATTGGATTTGTCATTCCAGAATTTGTTCTGAGGAATTATTTTAAACTTGATTGAAGGGGAATTTGGTAAAGATAGAATGGGTCCCTGCCTTTACTCTACCATCTTCTTTGCATCTCCTTATATTTTATGGGGGAAAAAAAGAGACCATTTGGTATAAACTCTCCTCTCCCTTCTTCCTTACCTATCATTTAGATGTTTCTGCCACTACCTCTTCCTTAACCCCTGTCTCACATGATGAAATGTCCTTACTTCTAACCAAGGCTATCCCTTGTACTTGTTCAGATGATTTCATTCCATCCTGTTTCCTCTAATAAATTGCACTCTCTGTCATTTCCACTCTCACCTATTTTCTTTTTTTTGGAGGGGGCAAGATAGGGCAATTGGGGTTAAGTGACTTGCACAAGGTCACAAGGTTAGTTTTTGTGTGTGTGTGTGTGTGTGTGTGTGTGTGTGTGTGTGTGTGTGTGTTAAGTGTCTGAGGCCAGATTTGAACTCAAGTCCTCCTGGCTCCAGGGCTGGTTCTCTATTCACTGCACCACCTAGCCACCCTCTCACCTATTTTCAATATCTTCTTTTCTATTGGTTCATTCCCTATTTCCTGCAAACATATCCATGTCTGCTCTATTCTGAAAAACAACAACAACAACAATAACAACAACAACAACAAACCTCACTTGATCCTTTCATCTCTGCTTTCTTTTTTTTTATATTAAATTTTTTTAAACAAATGCTTTATTAACTTCTGTTTTACATCATTCATTTCTGCCAGATTTTGAGTTACAATCATTTTCCCCCCATTATTCCCCTACCCAACCTCCTAGAATAGTAGTCCCACAAGATATCGCTTCCTCCAATCTGCTCTCTCCCATACCTTCTCCCATACCCCCATAGACTTTTCCATTAGAGGAAGGTGAGTCTTTGCATCCCAATGCCTGCACATCTTATCTCCCTATTACAAGCAAAAGAGTATCAATAATAGTATTTATATATATTTGAAACATTTAATGTTATGACCTCAAATTTCAGATCCATTTCCTTCCTCCCTTGTCACCCATTCCCTCTGGGGAGATAAGCAATTCAGTATATGTTGTACATGTCTAGCTATGCAAAACATTATCATAGTAGATATATTGTACAAGGCTGATTATAATTCCCTCCCACTCATCCCACCCCCCACCTGGTCCATTCCGTACATGATCCTGTCCCTCTTCTATACTGGTTACTTCCAACCTCCCCTCACCCCAAGGACGCTCTCCCATCCATCATCCCTCCTCCCATCCCCCTTCCCCCTATCCTGCTGCAGGTTGAGATATCCCATTTAGTATGTATGTCATTTTCTCCCTGAACCAAATTCAATGTGAATGTGGTTTTGCCTTTTTAGCCTTCCTTATTCTCCCCCTCTTTTGCAACCACTTCCCCTTGCTTTTTCTGCATGGGATAGTTTACATTACCCAGTCTCTCCCCGTCTCCTCTTGCCACTTTCCTCTCTCACCTCATAATTTCATCCCTTGAGTATTCTCCCTTCCCAACAAATTCAACTTATGCCCTCTATCCATATATAACTGTAACCATATACACACACATTCACATATGTATTCATATTACCACACCCCCTTCTTCCATTATTTTCATAGTGAGAAAGATATCATTAGTCACAGTTATTGTTTTTCCATATAGGAATATAAATAGTTCATCTTTGATAAGTTGCTTTTGATTTCTTTTCCCTGATTACCTTCTCAGGCATCTCTTCCTTCTTGTGTCTGGGTGTCAAATTTTCTATTCAATTCTGTTTTTTTCCTCAAGAATGCTTGAAAGTCCTCTATTCCACTGAATGACCATACTTTCCCCTGCAACAAAATACTCAGTTTTGCTGGGTAGGTGACCCTTGGGTTCATTCCCAGTTCTTTTGCCCTCTGGAATATCATATTCCATGCCCTTCGATCCCTCAGTGTAGAAGCTGCCAGTTCCTGGGCTATTCTGATTGTGTTTCCACAATATTGAAATTGTTCCTTCCTGGCTGCTTGTAGTATTTTCTCCTTGATCTGGGGATTCTGGAACCTGGCTATAATATTCCTGGGAGTTTTCTTTTTGGGATATTTTTCAGGAGGTGATTGGTGGATTCTTTCAACCTCTATTTTGCCCTCTGGATCTAAAACATCAGGGCAGTTTTCCTTGAGAATTTCTTGAAGGTGATTTCTAGGTTCTTTCCTTGATCATGGCTTTCAGGTAGTCCAATAATTTTTAAATTGTCTCTCCTGGATCTATTTTCCAGGTCAGTGGTTTTTCCCATGAGATATTTCACATCGCCTTCTACTCTTTCATTTGTTTGGATCTGCTTAACAGCATCTTGATTTCTCATAAAGTCATTAGCTTCCATTTGCTCCAGTCTAACTCTGAAGGAATGAATCTCCTCAGTGAACTTTTGAGATTCTTTTTCCATCTGGCAAATTCGACTTTTTAAGGCATTCTTCTCCTCATTGCCGTTTTGGGCCTCCTTTGCCATTTGAGTTAGTCTATTTTTTAAGGTGTTGTTTTCCTCAGTCAGGCTGTTGACCCTCATTTCATACTTTTCCTGCATCCTTCTCATTTCTCTTTCCAATTTTCCTCCACTTCTCTTATTTGATTTTTAAAGTCCTTCTTAAGGTCCTCTATGGCCTGCAACCTGCTCATATTTTCCCCTGGGGCTTTTGGAGCAGGACTTCTGACCTCACAGTCCTTTTCCCGCTCTATGCCCCCAAAATAGGAGTCTAGGGTTGCATTTTTCTGTTTCCTTTGCCTTGGCATGTTGCCACTTAATTACTTGACTTTTGGGCTTGTTGCCACACTATGGCTTTAAGG
The DNA here is from genome assembly GCA_011680675.1 of Gymnobelideus leadbeateri. NCBI lineage: Eukaryota > Metazoa > Chordata > Mammalia > Diprotodontia > Petauridae > Gymnobelideus > Gymnobelideus leadbeateri. The sequence goes on along the minus strand of WOXC01000968.1, from coordinate 139,781 downwards.
CCAGATAGAGGAATTTTCGTCCCGAACGTGTGGGGGGCAACTTCCGTTTCTGGCAAGCTGTAAACCCACCCACGACTTCCACCCTAGATCACAATCCAGATCCAGGGAGGTTAAAGCAAGAGCGATTACCCCCCAAGACTGATCGCTGGATCTCCCTACAAATTTGCAGGCTGGGAGTGGGAGCTGCCTCTGAAAACTACAAAATGGCGTTTGTCCTCAGTGGCTTCTAGCCCCCAGGGGAGGGAGCCGATGCATTCCCTAAATAGCAGACCCAAAGTCCATAGGACACTAACCTCTTACTTTGTCCTAGGCAAGTCTATGTTGATAAATCTGGAGTCACCACAGCTCCTGGTGTTCTGGGGTTCCTCCAGCTGGCTGCTGGCCCTGCCGCCCCGGGGCTAAAACCTCAGCTCATGCAGACCTGGGCTCGGCTCGGCTCCTGTGCTCTGTGTGCTGCACGCTGCCAGGTCCCAGACCACTGCGCTGGTCCTTCCTGCAGGGCCGCTGGGCTGTCCTCAGTGGGAGGTTAGCTTCTCTGTGTCATTCTGTGGGTGCTGGGGCTCCAGAAGTTGTTCAGAGTCCCCTTCTACATAGTTTGGGGGGAATCTGGGGGCAGAGTGGCTTGGATGAGCTGTTTCTACTCCGCCATCTTGGCTCCGCCTCATCTCTGTTTTCTATTGTCCTCTCTATCCTCTGCCCTTTGTAGCTAAGTACTCTCAGAAGGCTGTCTATAATAGGAGCCTCTATTTTCTCTCATCTCACTCTCTTCTTAATTTCTTACAATTTGGTTTCTGACTTTATCATTCTACCAAAACTTTTCTCTTCAAAATTATTAATGATGTCTTAGTTGTGAAATCCAGTGGTTTTTTAAATCTATTTTCATTATCCTTAAAATCCTTTATAACCTTTGATATCAATTAATTTTTCCTCCTTGATATTCTCTTCATTCCAGTTTTTTTGGATTGCCACTCTCTTTTGGTTTTCTTTCTCCCTGTCTGACTGTCCATTCTCCGTCTCCTTTGCTGAATCCTCTTCCAGATGACCTCCAGCTATAGAGATCCCTGAGGATTCTGTATTGCCATGCCTTCTCTTTTCCCTCTATACTCCTTAACTTGGTGATGTCATCAGCTCCCCTGGAAGTAATTACCATCTTTATGTTGCTGATTCACTCATCTATCCTTCCTATCAAAAACTTTCTGTTGACCTCGAGTCTCACATCTACAACTTCCTTTCAGGCAATTCAAACTAAATGTCCATTAGTCATCTTAAACTAGATATGTCCCAAACATATCCCCACCTATACCCTCCTCCTCCAAACTTCCCTATTATTGTCAAAGCCATGATCATCCTTCCAGTCTTCCTTGATCATAACCTAAGGGCTGTCCTGGACTCCGAATTCTTTCACCAGTTCCATATATAATGTGTTGCCTAGGCTTGTCAGTTGTACCTTGGCAACATCTTTTGAATACCTGCTCCTCCTTCTCTCTTCAGACACTGAAACCACTTTAGTGCAGGCCCTCATCACCTAACACCTGGACTATTGGCATAGCCTACTGGTGGGTCTGCCTTACTTGTTATTCACCACTATAATCCATCATCCATTCATCCACTAAAGAGTTTTTCCTAAATCACAGGTCTGATTATATCACCCTCCCACTCAATAAAGTCCAGTGGCTCCTTATTGCCCCCTCCCAGGATAAAATAGAAGATGCTCAATGTGTCATTCAAAGCCCTTCATAACCAGACTCCCTCCTACTTTTCCACTTTTCTTACACCTTAGCCCTGACCATGTACCCATCCATCTTGTGACACTAGCTTCCTGGCTCTTCCACAAGCAATACATTTAATCTCTCAGATCTGGGTATTTTCTCTGGCAGACTCCTATTCCTGGAATTCTCTTTTTCCAATACTCTGAATACTGACCTCCCTGACTTCCTTTAAATTCCAACTTTTCCTGTAAGACTTTTCTAATCCAGGTGGAGCGAAGATGGTGGAAAGGAAGCAGTAACTGCACTAACCTCCTCAGTAACTAAACTTAAAGAGTGAATCTGAACAGATTCTGGAGTGACAAAATCCACCTGGAGATGGATCATGGCAGAATCCAGCCCAGAAAATTGCCCAGTGCGTCCGGACAGGATGAGCGCAGAGCACGTGGGGTCTGCACAGCTCAGACTTAAAAGCAGACAAGCAGGCTACACCAGAGAGAGAAGAAGCCCCAGCCTGCAGACTTAACAAGGACGAATCGCAGTCATCTCACCTTCATTTCACAAGGGAACAGGAGGAATCATTGGAGCTAGGTAGTAGAGTCAGGCATTCCTGTATATCTCTAATTAAATTCAACAACAAGAGATAAAAAGAGAAATCCCATTTAAAGTCACTGTAGACATTATAAAATATTTGGGAATCTACCTGCCAAAACAAATCCAAAATCTATATGATCACAACTAAAGAACACTTCTCACACAAATAAAATCAGATCCAACTAATTAGAAAAATATCAATTACTCATGGATGGGTCGAGCTAATATAATAGAAATGACAATTTTACCCAAACTAAACTATATATTTAGTGCCATACCAATCAATTTACCAAAAAAAAAAATACTTTTTAGAGTTAGGCAAAATAATAACAAAATTTATTTGGAAAAACAAACGGTCTACAATATCAAGGGAATTAATGAAAAGAAATGCTAGGGAATGTGGACTAGCTATGCCAGATTTTATTCTGTATTATACAGCAGCAGTCATCAAAACTGCTTGGTACTGGCAGAGGAGTAGAGTAGTATTTCAATGGAATAGATTGGGTGCAGGAGACCCAGCAGTTAATGAATATAGTAATCTATTGTTCGATAAACCCAAAGATCCCAGTTTTGGGGATAAGAATGCACTATTTGACAAAAACTGCTGGGAAAACTTGAATACTGTATGGCAGAAACTGGGCATAGATCATTATCTAACACCATATACCAAAATCAAATCTAAATGGATGCATGATCTAGGCATAAAGGATGATACTGTAAGCAATCTGGGAAAGCAAGGAATAGTTTACCTGTCAGATTTGTGGAGAGGGGAAGACTTTAGGACCAAACAAGAATTAGAGAGCATTATAAGATGCAAAATGGATAATTTTGATTACATTAAATTGAAAAGCTTCTGTACAAACAAAGCCAATGTAACCAAGATCAAGAGGGAGGTGGGAAATTGGGAAATAATTTTTACAACCTATGTATCTGATAAAGGACTCATTTCTAAAATTTACAGAGAATTGAGTCAAATCTATATGAATACAAGTCATTCCCTAATTGATAAATGGCCAAAGGATATGAAAAGGCAGTTTTCAGAGAAAGAAATTAAAGATATATATAAGCATATGAAGAAATGCTCTAAATCACTATCGATCAGAGAAATGCAAATCAAAACAACTCTGAGATACCACATCTCTCCAGTCAGATTGGCTAAGATGACAAAACAAGAAAATGAAAAATCCTGGAGAGGATGTGAGCAAATTGGAACACTAATGCATTGCTGGTGGAGTTGTGAACTTATCCAACCATTCTGGAGAGCAATCTGGAATTATGCCCAAAGGACCATAAATAATTTCATACCCTTTGACCCAGCAATACCACTTTTAGGGTTATATCCCAAGGAGATCATAGAAATGCGAGTAAGACCCAAATGTAGAAAAATATTTATGGCAGCTCTTTTTGTGGTTGCAAAGAATTGGAAACTAAAGGGGTGCCCATAAATTGGGGAATGGCTAAACAAGTTGTGGTATATGAATGTAATGGAATATTATTGTGCTATAAGAAAGGAGGAGGAGTCGGATTTCATATTTAACTGGAGAGGCTCATACAAACTGATGCTGAGCGAGAAGAGTAGAATCAGAAGAAATTTGTATACAATCAAAGACACATCATATGTTTGATGACCAACTTTGACAGACTGGACTCTTTTCAGCAATGCAGTGATACAAGTCAATCCCAAAAGACTCGAGAAAGAGAGAAATGCGCCATCCAGAGATATAACTAGAAAGAACCTGAATCCTGATGGAAGAAAACTAAATGATCTTTTTCTTTTCATTGTTTGGTTTTATTTCTTCTTTATCATTTTCCATCCTACCTAGTACAATACGCCTTTGTAATTGGACTAATGTCTAATATGAATGTATTTTCAGATCCTATACTGAACTATATGCTGTCGTGAGGGATGGTGGGAGGGAAGTAAAGGAAATTTGAATATAAAGGAGCTATGGAATTGAATCTTGTTATCTGAAACTAAACTAATTTAAAAAAAAAGACTTTTCTAATCCTTCTCAATTCTAATGCCTCCCCTATGTTAATTATTTCTTATTTATCCTGTACATCACTTAGTTTGTATATATATATTTGTATATTGTCTTTCCCGTTAGATTGTATGTTTCTTGTGAGCAGCAACTGTCTTTTTCCTCTTTTTGTACTCCCAGCACTTCTCACAGTGCCTGGCATCTATCTAGTAGGTACCAGACAAAAGCTTATGGATTGTTTTGTATGAATTATCAATACATTAACATCAATGGATAGAAAATGTATCTTTTAGGTAAATATTTCACTGAGTATGACTTTGAAGTCAAAGGTAAAATCATACCAAAAATCATATTAATAATAATGTACATGGAGCTTTAATGACATCAAGTTGGAAGGCTGCATTTAAAAGCACCTTAAACAACTACATCTCATGGAAACTTTTTAAATTATATGAAAAAGTCATTTTGACTTGCTAAGTGTAAAAATGTAAATTCAAGTCAAGAAGTAATAGAAACTAAAGAAGTTGAGCTTAAGTACAAAGCTCAAAATGAACCAGTGGATAAAAGCAATATCTACATATGTGTTGTTTTATCCTAGATAAGACTAATTGAACACATGGGTATCAAAGAGAAAGCTGAGGCTGAAAACCTTGAGACTGGAATTCAAAAGAATGCATTTAGAACAAATTATCCTTACATAATACTGTTATTTAGGAACAGTTAGGGTAAAATTGATGACAATGTATCTAGAAGGTACCTATAGAGAAACTTATGCAATGTTGATGAAAAATAAATTAGCATTTCTTTACAAAAAAAAAAAAGATAGTAACTATCATTATAAATGAACAAACTTAGCACATTAAAGCTGTAGCAAGGCAAAACCTTACAGAATTAAGTACAAGATGTTTACTATCTTTCATGGGTTGATGGATGACAAATGCATTCAGATAATGAAGTTGAAGCCCTAAAAATATCGTGGAGAAGTTCATCAACAAAGTACTGGAACCAGACCATGAATCTAGCCTAAATTTTTTCCGTGATTTCCTAGACAAAAAGGATTTGATAAAATTTTACAAAACTTTTATAGATCTCATTTCAGATACTCATAATCTCCAAGCTACATGAAACTAAAACCATTAAAAATATAGAAATCTATCAGAAAAAATAAAAATCATGTGGGAACTGGTAAATATAATTTCTATCATAATGCTTGCTCATAGATTCTTATTGATAATTAATCTATTGGGATTACAGAATACAAACTTATATTCTAATATAAGTTATATTATATTACATTATTTATATTAAATTTTATATCAGTTATATTAAATTATATTTTAATATTTCTATTCAACTAAAAAAATTTCTCAAGAATTGACCTGTGCAATAGTTCACAGAATATTGAATATAAATGATGGATAGGCAGATAAAAATGTGTCTCAGGTCTATTCTCCTAATTCCATCAAAAATAGGAGAATAATGATTTATCTATTATGATGAATCTGAGTCTGTCAATCTCTAATGGTTTTATGATTCTGACTCTAATAAGAGCTGACCTTACTATTGCAACAATTTCAGGTTGGAAATTGTTGAACTATTTATTATCTATTTTTTGACCATCACAACAATATTATGAAACAGGTATTATATTCATTATTTTCTATTCCTACATTACTCAGTGGTGAAATGACTTCTCAGAGTAACAAAGCTAGTCAATGACAGAAACAGGGCTGAGAATCCAGGGTTTTGACTCTAACCCCAATATTGTTCTTTGTTGTGTGTGTGTTTTTTTTCCAGGATATCAATTTGTTTCTTTTTATGACAGATGGAATAAAATGATTATTTTTTATCTGACATCTGAAAAATATGGAGTGATCATCTCTATTTGATCCTCAAATGAAATTTATATTACTATAATTATTATATACTTCAATCATTAAAATTTCAATATTGAGATTATTTGTTTTTAAATACTCAGAACAAAGAAGAACATTTAACTTTAACTGTCACTTTCCTGATTGTCTCCATGACCTTCCATGAAATTAGACCCAGAAACAAGCAATCAAGCAAACAAAGAAACAAAAACCAGACTTTCATGATAAGCTGCCAAGGATATCTGAGGAGTGAAACCCTTTACCCCATTCTTCCTCCTCTCAGACCCAAGAACTAGGAAGCATCTTAAAAACAGGCTTGCAAAAGGAGCTGATGAAAACTCATCTAAGTCTCCTAGCGAAAAAAAAAATGTAATGAACTAAGTAATGTAGGTAGAAATGATGGTGACTCCATGTAAAGACACACAAATGAATGCATAGAAATAACTTTTTTGAAACAGCTTCTGATAAAGATTTCTTGCTTCATCTCTTCCATGAATTCTAATTGAATTTATGCTCAAGCTATGTTTCTCTTTGAGACTTTACTTGTAGATGTTATAGTCTTTTTCTTCTTTGGGATTTATCTTGAGTGTCTCACATTACCATAAAAGTTCCTTATGATGGAATTATTTTTTGGTGTTCATTTTTTTGGCCTACATTCTAACTTTGTATTTGATATTAGACTGCAATCTGCATACTTCAGGAGGAAAAATCTGTGTTAGTCCTGTTGCTTTCTTCTTGGAGATATTGAGTGTTATATTGTTCTAGGTTCTCCAGGAAAGCTTACATCAGGGACATGCCAACTCTCACTTTTCCCAAAGTGGTTTGTTCCAGGGCAAAATCTGGACACTATTCCTCTGACCTGAGCTCTGCAAGTTCCTGACCAAGGGTTTGGATCTCTGAACAACAGTAAATTGCTGCCTGACTTACCCCTAATGATTGAGGAAGTTCTGCTGGTTCAAAGGGACACATCAGTACATTTCCCTTTTCTCTGGGATTCCTGCCCTGGTTATTCCTCTTCACATTTTAAACTGGGCTAGAAGTGGGGACCTAGACTTTATTCTGCTCCTGGCAGTCTAATTAATCCTGTTTATTCTGATCTTCCACCATTTACATATATCACATAGATCCCATAATGGCTCCCTTCCCCAACTTGTCTGGAGCTTTCTTTCTCAGTCTGTACTACCCCTGTGACCCAGAACTAGATACAAAGCTTCCAGGTAGCACCTATTCCCATATGTTGGACTTGGTGCCCAGATATGGGTCTAAAACCTCCTCTTACTCTCCTGCATAAACTTTCTCTGACTTAGATTACTTTTTACATTGTCTGCTCTTATTCTCACCTGAAATCTAATATCAGGAGATGTCTCTGTTTCCCTGTTTTGGCCTAGGATAGAAAAAACTGACTCACAGTGACTTATTCTTAGAAATCCTGGTCAAGACTCAGCCTGGTATGTTTTCAAAATCTGGTGGGTTTTTTTTTTGTTTGTTTGTTTTTGTTTTGTTTTTTGGGTGGGGGAAGGGAAGAGACCCTTACTGAATTCCTTGCTACTCTGCCATATTGACTTTACCTCTGTAGTAGTTTCCGAGGATTTTTCTTTTTGTCTCTAGGCTTTCCCAACCTAAAAAAAGATGGGGGCACCCTGAATTTTTTAATTTGTAGAATTGCTTTCAAGCTTTAGCATGAATGATAGCTCCATCCTGGGAGAGATAACTATTTAACTAAGACAAGGAAAGAATAAGTACAAAAGTGATAGCCAAAAGCCCGATGTTCCCTAGACTCACCTAGGGAAGATATGTATATTGGCTGTCATATGATTATATCCATTTAGCAGTGTTTCTTTGATTCCCATTGCCTAGAATAATGTTAAGAAAATGTTGTTCAGTCATTTTCCGTTCTATGGGACACATTGTGAACCTGTTTAGGGTTTTCTTGGCAGAGATGCTATATTGGTTTGCTATTTCCTTTTCCAGCTCATTTTACAAATGAGTCAACTGAGGCAAACAGGGTTAAGTGACTTGGCCAGGGTCAAATAGCTAATAAATGTGTGAGGCCAGATTTGAACTCAGGAACATGAGTCTTCCTGATTCTAGACTGGCCACTCTATTCACTGTAGCACCTAGCTGCTAAGCATATAGTAAGAACTTAAAACATCTTTATTGACTAACTGACTGATACTGATATCTTTATAGGAAGGAAATAAAGAAAATATTAGGGCATTGTTATCACCTTTTATATATTCAACAAAACATCACTTCTTTCTGCTCAGTTGAGAGTAAGGGGACTATCCCATCAAATCAGAGCAAAAAGAAATGAGTAAGGGACATTTGATTGTATAGAATTAGGAAAATCAACTTTTTGCTGCCCTGTTCAACCCTCATTGTACTAGCACATGGAAATGTTTTTTTTTTTTTTGGGGGGGGGGGGAGTTATTCCTGATTGTTAAGTTGACAATAACAAATAAAATCAACTGAACATGAAGACACTTTAAAAACTTGAATTTGATATGCAATTCAATTAGAAAATCAGTCTTGTGGAAGTAATTAAATATTACAAAGCATTGTGGGTATCTGGAGAATTATGCTCAGTTCAGGTCTCCTCATATCAGGTAGAATATTTAGAAATTGTACCATATCTATGGACAATGACTGAGAGGAAAAGGGAAATTTAAAAAAAAAAAGCATGCTATAGGAAAATTGAATGAAGAACCTGGGTTTTGTTTGTTTGTTTTAGATACAGCACAGATAAGAGAATACAGCAGAGACATGATTTCTACCTTCAAAGATGAATTGGTCAAATTTTTTTTTCTTAATTTCTTTATCTATTTTTAGTTTTCAACATTCATTTCCATAAGATTTTGAGTTACACATTTTCTTCCTTTCTCTCCCTTACCCCCCCACCAGAAGATAGCAAGCCTAATGAATACCCCTTCCCACAATCTTTTATCTCTCATATCCTCCCCCATCTCCCAAATTTCTAGTATGGTGAGATGGATTTCTATACCACAGTGGCTATATATCTTATTTCCCAGTTGCATGTTAAATGAAACATTTTTTAACATTTGTTTTTAAAACTTTGATTTCCAGATTCTTTCCCTTCTTCCCTCCTTACCCACTCCCACTAGGAAGACAAGCAATTCAATATAGGGTGTACATATGTAGTTACAGGAAACATTTCAAAGTAGTTACATTGTCAAAGACTATGTTGCCCTCCATCCTATCCTGCCACCCACTTATGCTTTTTCTCTTTTGACCCTGTCCTTTTTCAAGAGTGTTTGCTTCTAACTACCCTCTCCCCTAGTCTGCCCTCCCTTTTATCATCTCCCCTTTAACACCATCCCCCCCTACTTTCCTGTTGGTTAGGATACCCAATTGAGTGTGTATGTTATTCCATCTTTAAGACAAATTCAGTGAACGTAAGGTTGACCCATTCTCTTCCACCTTTCTGCTCTTCCCCTCCACTGTAACAGTTTTTCTCTTGCCTCTTTTATATGAGACAATTTACCCTCTTCTATCATTTCCTTTCTCCTTCTCCCAATATATTTCTCTCTCACCTCTTAATTTTACTTTTTAGATATCAGCCTTTCATATTCAACTCATTCTGTGCCCTCTGACTATGTATATATGTACACACATATACATACACAGATATATATTTATACACACATATACTTTCCTATACATATATATATATATATGTATGTAGACATATGCAGAGAGATATAGATATATATTCCCTTCAACTATCCTCAGACTGAGAATAGACTCATGACTTACAATTATAATTTTTCCATGTAGGAATGTAAATAGTTCAACTTTTTTGTTTTCCAAATACTTTATTAACTTCTGGTTTACATCATTCATTTCCGCCAGATTTTGAGTTACAATTTTTCCCCATTTTTCCCTACCCACCACCCCAGATTACCAGTCCCACAGGATATCCCCTCATCCAATATGGTCTCTTCCATATCTTTTCCCATACCCCCTTTGATTTTTCCAGTAGGGCAAGGTGAATCTCTGTGCCCTAATGCCTGTATATCTTATTTCCCAATTATATGTAAAATAGTATTAATAATAGCATTTATATATTTTTAAACATTTGATTTTAAAACTTTGAATTCCAGATTCATTCCCTTCCTCCCTTGCCACCCACCCTTACTAAGAAGATAAGCAATTCAGTATATGTTGTACATGTGTGGTCATGCAAAACATTACCATAGTAGATATATTGTAAAAGACTGACTATATTTCCCTCCCTCCTATCCTACCTCCCACTTGGTCTATTCCTTATTTTGATCCTGTCGTTTTTCTACTCTGCCATCTTGGCTCCGCCCCTGATCCTGTCCTTTTTAAAAGTGGGTGCTTCCAACTTCCCTCCCCCCCAACCTGCCCTCCCTTCCATCATTCCCCATCTTATCTCCTTCCCCCCTACTCCACTGTAGGGTGAGATATCCTATTTAGTATGTATGTCACTCTCTCCCTGAGCCAAATTCAATGAGAATAAGGTTTTGCCTTTTTGCCTTCCTGTTCTTCCCCTCCCTTGCAAACATTTTCCCTTGCCTCTTCTATATGAGGTAGTTTAGCCCATTATGTCTCTCCCCATTTCTTCTCTGATATTCCTCTCTCAACTCTTAATTTCACCTTTTTAGTATCATCCCTTGGTATTAAATTCAACCTGTGCCCTCTATGTATACCTGTAAACATATATACACACATTCATATATGTATTCATATGCCCATTTACACTTCTTCCACTATTTTCTTACTGAGAAAAGTTTAATCAGTTACAATTATCATTTTTCCATATAGGAATATAAAAAGTTCAACTTTGATAAGTTCCTTATGCTGTCTTTTCCCTGTTTACCTTCTCAAGAATCTCTTACTTCTTGTGTCTGAATGTCAAATTTTCTATTCAACTATGATTTTTTCATCAAGAATGCTTGAAAGTCCTCTATTTCACCAAATGGCCATATTTTTCCCTGAAACATGATATTCAGTTTTGCTGGGTAGGTGATTCGTGGTTTTAATACCAGCTCCTGTGACCTCTGGAATATCCCATGCCCTTTGATCCCTCATTGTAGAAGCTGCCAGATCCTATGTTATCCTGATTGCATTTCCACAGTATTAAAATTATTTCTTACTGGCTGCTTATAATATGCTCTCCTGGATCTGTGGATTCTGGAAACTAGCTATAGTATTCCTAGGAGTTTTCTTTTTGGAATCTTTTTCAGAAGGTGATCAGTGGTTTCTTTCAACCTCTATTTTGCCCTCTGGTTCTAAAACATCAGAAAATTTTTCTTGAAAATTTCTTGAAGGATGATTTCTAGATTCTTTCTTTGATCATGGTTTTCAGGTAGTCCAATGATTTTTCAATTATCTCTCCTGGATCTATTTTCCAGGTCAGTGGTTTTCCCCATGAGATATTTTACATTGCCTTGTATTCTTTCATTTGCTTGGATCTGTGTAACAGCATCTTGATTTCTCATAAAGTCACTACCTTCCATTAGCTCCAGTCTAATTCTGAAGCAATGATTCTCCTGAGTGAGCTTTTGAGATTCTTTTTCCATCTGGTAAATTCAGCTTTTTAAGGCATTCTTCTCCTCATTGCCTTTTTGAGCCTCTTTTGCCATTTGTTAGTCTATTTTTATGTTATTTTCCTCAGTCAGGCTTCTGACTCTCATTTCATACTTTTCTTGCATCTTTCTCATTTCTCTTCCCAATTTCTCCTCCACTTCTCTTATCTGCATCTTAAGGTCCTCTATGGCCTATAACTAAGTCATATTTTCTTTTCTTTTTTTTTTAAAGCAACTGGGGTTAAGTAACTTGCTCAAGGTTACGTGGCTGGTCATTATTTATGTGTGGATGCTCATTTTCTGAGGCTGGATTTGATCCCGGCTCATCCCAACTCTGAGGCCAGCACTATTACTCACTGTGCCACCTAGCCACCCCATCAGCTCATATTTTCATTTGAGGCTTTTGGTGCAAGAGTTCTGACATCACATTCCTCCTCCTCTTCCATGCTTTGATCCTCTTTGCCCCGAAAATAGGAGTCTAATGTTGAATTTTTCTGTTCATTTTGTTTTCTTTGCCTGGGCATGTTGCCACTCAATTACCTGAATTTTGGGCTTATTGCCACAGTAGGACTCTGCCACCAGACAGGGGAGCTTCCATTCCAAATGCTGGTCTTTTCTCAGAGCTAAAGGTATTAGTTGGGAGCCCTTTCTGAAGCCTCCACATGCTCTGGTCAACTGATCACACACCCCAAGACCTCCACTCCACACTGCAATCCAGATTCAAGAAGGTTAAAGCAAGAGTGATTTCCCCCCCTGACTGGTTATTGGGTCCCCCTACAGTCCACAGGCCAAGAGCTGAATCTGTAATGTGGTGCAGTCTGTGCTATGGCTACTTAGGGGCTTCTTGCCCTGAGGGGAATAGCCCAATGTGCTCTCCCAACTAGTAGGCCCTGATGCTCATACTGCCCTGACCTCTCACAATGTCCTTGGCATTTATTTCTTGATAATTCTTGAAGCACCACAGCTGCTGGTGTTCTGTAGTCCTTCCAGCCAACTGCTGGTCAGGCTGCCCTGGGTCTAAAACCTCCAACTCACAGGGGCCTGGGCTTGGCTCCCAGAGAGCTGTGCTGGCTGCTCCCTGCTGGGCTGTAGGGATGTCCTCAGTGGGAGGTTAGCTTCTATGTTTCATTTTTGTGGGTTCTGGAGCTCTAGGGTTTGTTCAGATACCCTTTTACATATCTTGGAAGTCGTAGTAGCCAGAGCCCCATGAAAATGCTATTTCTACCTTGCCATCTTGACTCTGCCCCAATAGTTCAACTTTAAGAAGTTCCTTATTATTTCTTTTTTTGTTTACCTTCTCATGCTTCTCTTGTTTTTTGTATACAGGATAAATTAATTGGAAGTAAATAGGAGATGGAAGGTATTAGAAATTATAGGAGCAAGTCTAATTTTCTTTTTAGCTCTGATTTTTTTTTCATCAAGAATGCTTGGAAGTCCTCTATTTCATTGATTGTCCATATTTTCCCCTGAAGTATTATACTCACTTTTGCTGGGTAGGTTTTAATCCTAGCTCCTTTGACCTTTGGAATATCATATTCCAAGCCATGGCTTAGTATTTTGGTTGATAGAGAGAGTGGCTATGCCAATAATACCACAGCTGCTTGAAATATTGAAGTTAAGTGTAAGAACTCTTAAAGATTTGAACTGTATTGTATTGAAATGTCCATTGTCCTGTATTATTTAATTCCCGATCCCTGGGAATTAAAATATAGGATTAATGAACATGTAGAAATCAAGTAAATGAGAGTTCTCTCTCTTCACAGGTTGTACCATATGACTTCTGAAATCCTTTCCAATTCTTATCCTAATATTTTCTGATACATTTATTATTTATTTATTATTAATTTGAGTAATTAACAACATTATTTAGAAGAATTAAAATTTGACCCAATTCTATTTCACAAATGTTTGGGTTTCCCTTAAATATTCCTGCCCAGTTATATCTCCATTTTCATTCCAATACACATCTTTTTATAATGTAGTGGATATAATCCATATGATTCTGATTAATTCCTCACTTAGCTTCTGCAAATGTGGGTTTTAGCTGCTCTTTCATGTTTAAGAAATTTTTCTAATCTGACTTACAAGAAAAAATATTGTAAAGAAGAAGAGAGGAAAAAAAAACCCTCAAACAGCAATGGTTTGAATTCAGTTCCAAATATATATAGCAGAATTTATGGAAAAAAATGTTTCTGCTGTGTTGTAAAGAAAACTGGACTGAGGCTGAATACCCACATTCTAGTCGTAGCTCCACCATTTCATAGTTACAAGGTCTTAGGCATGATGCTACCTCACTAAGTTTTCAGAATTTTATAAATTTTTATTCCATATGGATAGTATTATTAGTCTCTTTTCAAACCAATAATATGAGCCTAAAATGGAAAAGAAAATATGTGAGAGAATTTTGTGTGAGATATAAGGCAAACACAAGTTATTGCTTTAAAAACAATTTTTTTGTTTGCTTTTGCTTTTTGGAGCGGGGAATGCAGGGCAATTGGAGTTAAGTGATTTTCCCAAGGTCACATGGCTAGTAAGTGTTAAGTGTCTGAGGCCGGATTTGATCTCAGGCCCTCCTCAAGGCTGGTGCTCTTTTCACTATGCCACCTAGCTGCCCCAAAGTTATTGCTTTTGTTAATTTGAAGTGTAAGCAAAACTGAATGTTTGGAACTTACTGACCACTCAACATTATATTTCTCTATTGTATAGGGCAGAAAACAATGTAGCCAGAAGAAATTAGGGATATTTTTTTTGGTAGCTATTAGAGTTCATTGCTGCATACTATGTTGACATTATAGCATTTAGGAGTTAGAAAGGAGCTTAGAACAACTGAACAAAGAATGACAGATGGAATTAAATTAAATGTACATTTTATATCTAGAACAAGAGGATACATGATGACAGAAGGTCAGCTTTTGATTAAAAATCTCTGAGTTCAAGTCCTACCTATCATACACAAGAGTTCTATGACCTTAATGAAGTTATATAACCTGTCAGAGCTCCTCCTCCTTCCCTCCTAACTGTAAGTTACAGACAAATTGTGAATGGCATTAGTGGAGGGAGTTTCCACAATGAGAGTCTCCCACCTTGATGAAATCACAGGTTCGGGCAAAAACAAAAGCAATGTTCAGAGCACATTACTAGGCACTAAGACAAAGGAAAAAAATAAAACAATCCCTTGATTCATGTAGCATACAGTAAGGAAAATAACATGCATTGATCACAGATTTTAAAAAATGCTATTAAAAGAGAGAGAGAAAGCAGTAACTAGAATTGAAAAAAAGGCTCCATAGAGGAGGTGATGTCTGAATTGAGTGAGCCCTGAAGGAACCTGAGATTCTGACCTAAAGAGGGAATGCATTTCAGATTGGAAGGTAATATACTGTCTGTGCAAAGGTTGTAGAGGCAGGAATTCTAATGGCTTCTTCATGAAAGAGGTAGATGCCAAGTGGAGCTGGAATGTAGAGTATATTAAATAAATCTGGGAAGGTAGGTTGGAGCTTTTAATGTTTACTGATAAGTGTTGTTTTTCTCATAGGCATAGGGAACCAGTGAAAATTCTTGAACTGAGGGGCAGCTAGGTGGTGCAGTGAATAGAGCACTGGCCCTGGAGTCAGGAGGACCTAGGTTCAAATGCAGCCTCAGACACTTAACACACACACACACACACACACACACACACACACACACACACTAGCCGTGTGACCTTGGGCACATCACTTAACCCCAATTACCCTACCTTTTCGCCCATCTAAGAAAAAAAATATAAAAGAAAATTCTTGGACTGGGTGGTGACATTGTTCAACTTCTGCTTTGGGATCCTGGTTTAGGCAGGTGTGTAAGATGAATTAGTTGGATGTTATAATAGTAGTATGAGACTCTGAAAATGACTACACCAAGCAGTCTCCTTTTATAAATATTGAAAATGAAAACTAGAGAGGGAAATTATTTTCCCAAGGTCAGCAAGCACAGTTGGTTAAGAATGCAGATCTTATGCTTTGTAGTCAATTTCTTTTCCTCTACACCATACTATTTGTGAAATGGTAGATGAATAAATACTTTTAAAATTTATTTTGAAATTTAAGGTTTTTTTTCTACTCAATCAAAAAATACAAGGATATTGTCAGCATGTGGATATGAGTGTTTGCTAAATAAAAGGTACACTTAACTATACCACTGTAAGTCTTCCAAAACACTTACAAATTGTTCATGGAACCTAGGAGAAATAGAAACAATACTTTCTATTAAATTCTGCTCCTAACTGAGGAAAGAAGGAAAGCCAAAAGAATAGAATCTTCTGAGGAGAATGAGCTAGAATTGCACAAGCTTTTAAGTTGACATTAATAAAATTTATACCTATTACTATTTTTAAGAGTTACTATTTAAAATATAACCTAACTGGAATCAGAGGTATTGTTCATTACTGAACTGTGTGAGCAATTGGACTAAGTTACTTCTTTTTTTTTTTTAAGCAATTGGGGTTAAGTAACTTGCTCAAGGTTACATGGCTAGTCATTATTTATGTGTGGATGCTCATTTTCTGAGGCCAGATTTGATCTCGGGTCATCCTAACTCTGAGGCCGGCGCTCTTACTCACTGCGCCACCTAGCCGCCCCAGACTAAGTTACTTCTAAGGTTCTTTCCACGCCTACAAAGATTATCTGACTTTATGAACTTAAGGTTTCATTATTATGATTTCCAGAATTCTGGATTTTTTTAAGGGTGGTGTATTGGAAGAGAGATTCCTGCATCTGGTTGGTTGTTGTACTATTTTTTTAAAGGTTTTATCCTACTCAATTTGAACAGCAGTGGAGTAGAACCAAGAAAACTAGCATTTGACTTACCTTTCAAATAGCCAAGAGCTGTAAAAGTAAAAGAAAAAAATATTTTTCAGATAAATATCATCAGCACTTTCATTCCCTAGTGGAAAACCCAGTTTATCTGTAGATATCCCTTTTCATGAACCTACTCCACTCGTTTCTATCATTGACACTCAACTTAAATTCCACTTCCTAAAGTCTTTTCCTATTTCTTTCACCTGGAAATTCCTCCTTTCTACAAAAATATCTGGTAATATTTTGCATGAATCTCTCCTGTGTTTTTGTTATGTTATGATTACATAAGTCATTTGTCCTCTCACCTCTCTATTGCTTCTATTTCTTTCTCCCTTCCTTATAATTTAGGACTACCTTATTGTATATGTTTCAGCTTCCAAGCACTAAGATCATCACATAAAAAAATCTGCTAAACGTGTAGAATTTAGTTTGTTAGTGCATTTTGCACCCAAAATTTCCACAAGTGTACATTTATCAAATTTCTAAATCTTTCCATTTGTATCAAGATCACAGGATTATAGTTTTACAGCAGAAAGGGATTTAAAGGTCATCTATTTCAACCTTTTCATTTTGTAGATGAGGAAACAGATGAAAAGAGGTTAAGTAATGCTGAAGGGCATTCACTTGGTGAAAGATATAATCTAAATTCAAGTTCCTCTTATTCCAAATTCAGGGTTTTGTTTATCTTACTTTGCCCCTCCAGAATGAGAGAGGGAGAAAGACAGAGAGACAGAGACAGAGACACAGAGACAGAGAGAGACAGAGACATAGAGAGACGCGGAGACAGAGAAATTTGATTTTATATAAAGCATTCATTGAGTGCATAGAATTCAAATACATGCCAAAAAGTCTCTACCCTCAATGAGTTTATATTCTAATGAAGGAAAACAACCTATAAAAGGGAGCTGGAAAGGAAGAGGAAGTATATCTACAAGGGATAATATGAAAGAAATAGTAAGGGAACTCCTTGCCAGAGTGAGAGAGAAGCTAGGCAGAGGTGAAAAAGTAGAGTCTGGAACTGAGTTAATTTTTTGATTTAGAAGTGAAGGTGACTGGAAAATAGAGAGAAAGGAAGACAGAAATAGAGAAAGAAATTCAAGAAAGACAGAAAAGCAAAGAAAGACCGATACATAGAAAAAGAGACACAAGGAGACAAAGTGAAAGAAAGAGATCCAAATTAAAGGGGGGAGGGAGAGAGAAAGAGATAGAGGGAGAGGGAGAGAGAGAGAGAAAGAAAGAGAGAGAGACAGAGAGAGACACAGAGAGGGAGAGGGGGGGGGAGAGAGAGAGAGAGAGAGAGAGAGAGAGAGAGGAAGGGAGGAAGAAAGAGGTACAAAGACAGATATACAGAGAGGCAAAGAGAAAAGCACAGGGTTCTTCACTCAGCTACTTCAAAAATATTTAATATGTAGAAGCTAAGTCCATTTGTCTAGTTTTTATACAAATCCCCTGCAATTTTTCATTTACATGCATCAGGATCACAGAATAATAGATTTACCATAGAAAAGTACCACAGAGGAGATCTATTTAAATCCTCTCATTTCACAAATAAGGAAACAGGTCAAGTGAATTTAAGTGACTTGCCCAAGGTCATATGACTAGTGACAGTAGCATATGATCCATGGTCTTCCTCCTCTAAATTCAGTGCTTTTCCTGGCTACCTTTTCAGAAAAAGAGAGAAACAGACACAGTGACACAGAGAGAGATAGACACAGAGAAAGACAGAGGAAAAGAACACAAAAAGGGAAACAGACACAGACACAGGCATACCAAAAGACAATAAAACAGAGAAAGAGAAAGGAAAAAAGAAAAAAAAAACATTGGTACCAAACTCACTAAATAAAACTCTTAAAGTCTTCATTCTTTCTATCTAATTTGGTGGATGCCAAAAAGTGTCACTCTCAGTCTATTCTGATGGTAATTCGTTGGTCTAAGTCTTCCTTGTAGTGATTTTGCATCCCCTTCATCCAGACACACTTCAAAAGCAACTCTAGTGTATCAGCCTTTTTACCATTCTGTTCATGGAGGTCAAGGACGGAATAGATCATAGAAACTGAACTGCTGTCACTCAGGTCAAGGTTCAGGGAGAGGGAGGGTCACTATGAAGTTCACAATAGCCCATCTGTCCTAAAGATTAATAGAAGCCATTGCTCTCTCAAAATGTTGAGCTGCTATCCTTTAAGAGTGCTGCATTCCATCAGAAAAGACAATCATTTCTTCCCATCTACTGAGAAGTAGGTGGTAATTTATAATTACTAAGCCATTTAAAAGAAAGAAATATTTGTAGCAGCTGAGTTTCTCCCAAAGCAGTTGCATCAATACCCATGTTTCTTATATACACTATAGGAAAATATAGTCACAGAGAAATGATAAATATAAGTAAATTTTTGGTTCTGTGTTGCCATTGTATTTCAAATCTGTGCATATCAGAAATGTTAAGACAAAATAAAGAAAAACAGCAAAACAACATTTGCCATTTAACCAAACTCTGAAGTTTTCAACATATTTAATATATGTTATCTAAGTTGAGTCTCAAATAAACTTTGTGAAGAAGGTATTATGATCTCCATTTTAACATACTAGGAAGCTGGAGCTCAAAGAATTAAGTGATTTTCCCATGGTCACACAACTTTCCTCCAAACAGAGAAAAGGGTTTCCATCTATGATCCAAATTCCAGGATGATGGCTATTTACAGATAATGGAGGAGGCCTGTTAAAATAGATGCAGTTGCTAAAACCCCCTTGGATAGCAGACTGAAATAAATGGTTATTCCACTTTACTCTTCTCATTTTTCCTCTTCGCTTTTCTTGAGAAGGTATGTGCATATTTCAAAACAAAAAAAACCACAACAACCTTATCTTTGTTGTTTAAAAGGTTTTTTCTTCTTTTTTTTTCCTTTACCTTTTTTATGAACTTTTTTCTCAAACTGGCAATTTTGGTAAAAGTAGTTAACTATCACATTGCTAATCTATATTTGTCATTACTCATGAAACAGAGAGGTATCATAAGAGGTTACATTTCTCTAGCTGGGGGGCTCAGAGCTGAAAGAAAGGGAATAATTGATTCATTTTTATAATTTGCCATGTGAAGCCCATTCAAGGATATTAGAGCCTATTGCCTTCCCACTTGAAATATGCATTGGATCTAACAACACTATGGGATGGCAGCTTCAAAAAATCTAGGTTTCCTTTTTTATTTTTTTGCTTTGTAGAGGATGTAAAAGGGGCAATTCATTCATATGCCACAACTAAGTTGAAAATGATTATAAATTGGCCAAATTGTGTGTGTGTATATACATATATATGCATATGTATATATATATATATATATATACACATATGCAATATCTTTCTGAGGTATTAGTATAGTTTAACTAATAATAATACTTTACATTTTTTATTCATGCTATAAAACTTACAGATCTAAGAATGCAATGGAAAAACATATTGATTTCCATTTGCACAATATTTCAAAACAAAAAGTTATTTAAATGCTAAGTTCATAGGATTTACCTATTTCATTTGTCAGATAAGTATAATAGAATCAGGTGGTATTTTTCCCAGGACTACTCTACTTGAATATTATAATGAAGTATCAAGGCGACTGCTTGGTACCATGGAAAGAGTGCTAAGAACACTGAACTTGTAGTTGAGAGAGACTGGGGCTTAATCAGTCTTCCAATATTTGATAGTAATGTGATCCAGGCAAATCAGTTAACCTCTCTTAGTCTCAGTTTCCTTTTCTATGAAATGATATCAGCATTTCTACTACCTAAGTCACATTATTATTATGAGTAAAATGCTTTCATATACCTTAATGCATATCACATAACATGACAATTGCCTGAGCATCAGTTTTCTCCTTTGTAAAACAGGCATAATAGTGCATATGCTTACCTACCTTGCAGGAAAAGTACTTACCAAGTAAAGGAAAGTATTTACCAAATCAAAATTTCTTAGCTATAGAAATGGGAACAATAGTCACAAACCCATAAATTTTTTTACTGAGAACAAAGAAGTGCAGGTCAACTACAAAGTGATAATAATTTTAAAATACTTTTTACCTCACAGAAAACTTTCACAAAGCAGTGCTATTATCTAGAGAAAGTTGAAATTGTCAGTACCCATCTAAAGAAGAGAAAAATTAAGACTTAGATCTATGCAAAGTACTAATAAGTGGCAGAGCTGAGATTAGAAATCAGGTCTTCTACATATAAGTCCAGTGTGCTTTCCAACAGACCATAGATTCCCCTTATTCAGACCAGTAGCTATTAATAAATATATTAAAATATGACATTAAAAGCACATGGTAATACATGTGCAAAACAAATTATATATCTTCTGGATTCAGGGAGAGAGGGATGGGAACATAGGCCTTGGAATGTATTAAGTATCTTGGAAGAAAGTAGCTGAATATTTTAAGTGAAGATAATCTATACAAGCAGAATATTGAGTTTGTTATTAAATGATCCAAGCTCTAGCCAAATGGAAAATAGAACTACCCTTCCCAGGATCTTGTAGTCAGAGGGAAAAGTTTCTATTTTGCAAAAATAGATGCTTCAGTAACATCTGTTCTTTGATCCAGGAAAAGCAAAAAGCTATGGTTGTATGCGTACTGATCCAGAACTAAGCACTAGAAAGTATCAGTGAAATGAAGAAGTAATATAAATAATAATAATATAATAATAATAATAATAAACATTTAATCAGTGTTTCAAAGTTTTCAAACTGCTTTACATATATTATCTCATTTAATCTTTTTGGTTTTTTGAGGACAATGGGGGTTAAACAACTTGCCCAAAGTCATATGCTTAGTTTTTGAGTTGTGTCTGAGGTCAGATTCGAACTCAGGTCTTCCTGACTCAAGGGCTAGTTCTCTATTCACTGGGCCACCTAGCCACCCCCTCATTTAATCTTTACAACAACAATGGGAGCTATTATGATCCCCACTTTAAAATAAGGAAATTGAGGTGCAATGAATTTAGTTGCCTTGCCCAAGATCACATTCCTAGGAAATTTCTGAGTCGGGATTCAAGCTTAGAGCTTCTTTTAAGGCTAACACTCTATTCACTGTACCACTTAACTGCAGTCAGTCATGCAATATATATTAAGAATTGAATACATTCCAGTCACTATTTTAAGGGGTGGGGATACAAAAAAGGCAAAAACCATCCTTTAATGAGCTCATATTTGAATGTGAGAGATGAAATAGTAACAGTTGACTAGGAGGATGCTGATGCCCTCAACAGTAACAGTAAAATTCAGAAAGAGGGAGGATTTTTAGGGAAAGAAAATGAGTTATATTGGTATGTATTGAATTATAAGTGTCTAAAGTAGCAGTTGGTGACACACAAGAAGTACAAGAACTAGAGAAAGCCTGCTGGTAGATGTATAGATCAAGGGATCACTTGACTTTGGATAATAAACTGAAGTTATGGAAACTTCTAAGATGCCAGTATTGATATTATTACAACATCAATGGTGCCTTTTAGCAAGGTAGATTTTCCCTGCTTATAACTTTTAATTGGGTCTAATTTTTCTTTCGTTTTTTTCTTTCTGAGATCCTGACTGCTACTCTGAAATTTTTATATCATTAGGAGGACAATGGATACACTTCTTGATCCTTCTTTTAACTCTTTAGGTGTCTCTCTGTTTCAAGTATATCTCTTGTAAACAGTATATTTTTAAATTCCAGTTTCTAATACATTTTTCTGTTTCCATTTTATGGGTGAGTTTATCCCATTCACATTTACAGCTATGATTGCTAACTGTGTATTTCTCTCTATCCTATTTTCTTCTTTTTATCCTCTTTCTCCTTTTGTAATGTCCCTCTTCTAAGGTCTATTTTGCTTTGGACTACTGCCTTCTTTTATCTGCCTGCCCTTTTATCACTCACCTCTTTCTCTTAATGGTTTTACTTCTTGCTTCCCTGTTTGGCAAGATAGATTGATATTGCTAATTGAGTGTGAGTATGTATGTGCGTGTACAAGTATACATACACACACATACAAACACATACACATGCCCTCTGAACCAATTTAAACATGAATGAGATTCATACATTGCTGACTGACACACAGTTTTCTGCTTAATTCTGAACTTTTATTTTTATGTATACTTCTTCTTTATTTTATTTTTTCAAATGCTTTACTACCTTCTGGTTTACATTGTTCATTTCCACCAGATTTTGAGTTACAAATTTTCTCCCCATTTTTCCCCTACCCACCACCACAAAATAGAGATCCCACAGGATACACCTCCTCCAATCTGCTCTCTCTGATATCTTTTTCCATACCTTCTTCAACTTTTCCAGTAGGGCATGGTGTTTTTCTATGCCCCAGTGCCTGTATATCTTATTTCCCAATTACATGTAAAGCAGTATTAATAATATATATATATATATGCATATATATATATGTGTGTGTGTATGTTTGTATGTATGTATGTATATGTGTGTATATTAAACTTTTGATTTTAAAACATTGAATTCCATATTTATTCCCTTACTCCCTTGTCACTCTCCCTTACTGGGAAGATAAGCAATTCAGAATAGGTTGTACATGTGAAGCTATGCAAAAATTTACCATAGTAGATATATTGTAAAAGGCTGACTATATTTCCCTCTCTTCTATCCTACATCTCATTTGTTCTATTCTCTACTTTGATCCTGTCCTTTTTTCAAAAGTGGGTGATTCCAAATTCTCTGATCCCCAGCCTACCTTACCTTCCATCATCCCCCCTCTCATCC
The DNA here is from genome assembly GCA_011680675.1 of Gymnobelideus leadbeateri. Classification (NCBI taxonomy): domain Eukaryota; kingdom Metazoa; phylum Chordata; class Mammalia; order Diprotodontia; family Petauridae; genus Gymnobelideus; species Gymnobelideus leadbeateri. Next base: position 116,475 of record WOXC01000968.1, on the reverse strand, counting down.
CCTTCCTCCCTACTCTCCTGTAGGGTGAGATACCCTATTTAATGTGTATGTCATTCCTTCCCTGAGGCAAATTCAGTGAGAATACAGTTGACCCATTCCCTTTTACCTTCCTCTTCTTCCCCTCCAAAGTAACCATATTCCCTTGCCCCTTCTATATGAGATAATTTACCCCATTCTGTCTTTCCCCATCTCATCACATTGTATTCCTCTCTCACCTCTTAATTTCACCTTTTAAGTATCATCCCTTTGTATTAAATTGGCCCTGTGCCCTCTATCTATGTATAGCTATAAACATATTTACACACATTCACATATGTATTCATATGCTTATATGCCCTCCTATATAGACTTATATGTATATATATTTCTATTCCCTTCAACTATTTTCACATTGAGAAAAGTTTCATCATTTACAATTATTATTTTTCCATGTAAGAATGCAAATAGGACAACTTTGATAAGTTCCTTATGATTTCTTTTCCATTTTTAACATCTCACACTTCTCTTGATTCTTGTATCTCAATGTCAAATTTTCTATTCAACGCTGGTTTTTCACCATGAATGCTTGAAAGTCCTCTATTCCACTGAATGATGATATAGTTTTGCTGAGTAGGTAATTCTTGGTTTTAATCCCAACTCCTTTGACATCTGGAATATCATATTTTAAGCCCTTTGATCCCTCAGGGTAGAAGCTGCCAGATCCTGTGTTATCCTAATGGATAATAATATTCAAATTGTTTCTTCTTGGCTACTTGTAATATTCTCTCCTTGATCTGGGAATTGTGGAACCTGGCTATGATATTCCTAAGGAGTTTTCTTTTTGGGATCTTTTTCAGGAGGGGATTGGTGGATTCTTTCAACCTCTATTTTGCCCTCTGTTTCTAAAACGGAGGGCAAAAATTGACCCATCAGGTCAATTTTCCTTGAGAATTTCTTGAAGGATGATTTCTAGATTCTTTCTTTGATCATGGTTTTCAGGTAGTCCAATAATTTATAGATTATCTCTCCTGGATCTATTTTACAAGTCAGTGGTTTATCCCATGACATATTTCACATTGTTTTCTATTCTTTCATTTATTTGTATCGGTTTAACAGCATCTTGATGTCTCATAAAGTTACTAGCTTCCATTTGCTCCAATATAATTCTAAAGGAATGGTTCTCCTGAGTGACCTTTTGAGATTGTTTTTCCATCTGTCAAATTAATCTTTTTAAGGCATTCTTCTCCTCATTGTCTTTTTGAGCCTCTTTTGCTATTTGAGTTAGTCTATTTCTTAAGGTGTTATTTTCCTCAGTCAGGCTTTTGACTCTCCTTCCATAATTTTCTTGCATGTTCTCATTTCTCTTCCCAATTTTCCCTCCACTTTTCTTATTTTCTTCTTAAGGTCCTCTATGGCCTGTAACCAGCTCATATTTTTCTTGGAAGCTTTTGGTGCAAGAGTTCTGACTTCACTGACTACCTCCTGTTCCATTCTTTGATCTTTTTTGTCATCAAAATTGGAGTGTAAAGTTGGGTTGCTCTGTTTATTTTGCTTTCTTTACCTGCTCATGTCACCACTCAATCACTTGACCCCTGGGCTTTTTGCCACAGTGGGACTCTGCCACCAGACAGGGAAGCTTTGTCTCAAATTCTGAGGTTTCCTCAGCTGCTGAATGTGTTAGTTGGGTGCCTTCTCTGAAGCCTCCACATGTTATGGGAAGCTGGTCACAAACCCCAGGACCTCCATCCATTGCCAAAAACCAGATCCAAGCAGGTTAAAGCAAGAGTGATTACCCCTCAGACTGGTCACTTGGTCTCCCTAACATCTGCAGACCAGGAGCTGAAGCTGCTGTGGTGGCAGCAGCAGCTATAGGACCATGGTACCTCTGTGACTTCTCCCTCCAGTGGATGAAGGTCGACTGTGCTCCCAACTAGTGGATCCCATAGTCCACACTGAACTGACCTCTCACATTGTCCTTACCATCTATGTGTTGATAATTCTGGAAACTGCCACAGGTACTGGTGTTCTGGAGTCCCTCCAGTTGATGTTGGTCAGGCCTGCCCTTGGGCTAAAAATTCCGGCTAACAACAGGCTGGGGTTGGCTCCCAGATAACTGTGCTGGCCAGTTCTTGCTGGGCTGTTGGGCTGTCCTCAGAGGGATGTTAGCTCCTCTGTGTCATTTTGTGGATTCTGTAGCTCCAAAGTTTGTTCAGAGTCCCTTTTTCCATGACTTAGGGGAGGTGGAAGCTGGAGTCCGGCGGTACTCCTATTTCTACTCCACCATCTTGACTTTACTCCTGTATACTTCTTTTACATGAAATAATTTTTCCTATTCTGTCTCTCCCTTCTCCATTTTCCTGGATCATCCATCTTTCTCACCTATTCAATTTTTTTACACTAGCTTTAAATAATTGACCAATCCTCATGCCCTTTTTCTATGTATACTCTTTCTAACTGCACTAATAATAATAAAGTTCTTAGAAGTTACATAATTTTTTTTTCCATATAGAAAGACAGTTTAACCTTTTTGAGTTTCTCATGATTTTTTCTTTCATATTTACCTTTCTATGCTTCTCTTGAGTCTTGCATGTAAAAGTATTTTTTTTACTCAGCTCTAGCCTTGTCATCACAAATGCTTGAACACCATCTATATCATTAAATATTCATATTTTCCTATAAAGGATTAATTCATTTTTAAGGTAAGATTTCTTGGTTATAATCTTAGCTCTTTTGCCTTCCAGAATATCATATTCCATGCCCTCTGCCTTTTTAGTATGGTAGCTATAAATTCTTATGTGATTCTTACTGTGATGCCATGGTGTTAAAGCTTTATTTTGCAATAATGAAAATTATTATTTTTAATGCTATAATAATTTGACTATAATATTCCTCAGAGTTTTCATTTTGGGATCTCTTTCAGGTAATCTTCAGTGGTGTCTTTCAATTCTTACTTTATTCTATTGTTCTAGTATATCAGGGCAGTTTTCCTTGACATTTTCTTGAAATATTATGTATAGATTTTTCTTTGATGATGATGTTTAGTTATCTAATAATTCTTAAATTATTTTTCCTTGCAATATTTTGAGGGCAAGTTGTTTCTTTGATGAGATATTTCACATTTTTTCATTTAAAAATTATATCATTGATTCTTGATGTCTCATGGAGACATAGTTTCCAGTTGTGCAATTCTAATTTTTATTATTTTATTATTATTACTATTATTTTAATATTTATGCATTTATTTTTTAGTTTACAGCATTTAGTTTCACAAACTTTTGAGTTTTAAATGTTCTCTCCCTCACTATCCCATCCCCAAGATGGATGCAATCTGACATAGGCTCTACATACACAATCATATTAAACATATTTTAATATTAGTTAGGTTGTAAAGACGAATTATAACTAATGGAATAAACCACATTAAAGAAGAAAAATGCAAAACAACGTAAAAAAGAGAGTAAATAGTATGCTGCAATCTGCATTCAGGCTCCATATTTCTTTGTCTGTATGTGGATAGCATTTTCCATCATGAACCTTTTGACCATTGCATAATGTGACTGTAACTGTATACAATGTTCTCATGGTTCTGCTCCCCTCACTCAGCATCAGTTCATATATTTTCCAGGCTTTTCTGAAGTCTTTCCATGCTTTTCTGAATTCTGTGTTCTCATCATTTCTTATAGAACAATAGTATTTCATTACTTTTATATAGCATAACTTGGTCAGCCATTCCCCTGTTGGTGGGCATCCCCTAAATTTTCAATTCTTTGCTACCACAAAAAGATTTGCTATAAATATTATAATATATTTTTCTTTTTGGAGGGTGAAGGGCAGGACCATTGGGGTTAAGTCACTTGCCCAAGGTCATATGGCTAGTAAGTGTTAAGGGTCTGAGCCCGGGCTTGAACTCAGGTCCTCCTGACTCTATGGCTGGTGCTCTATTCACTGAGCCACCTAGCTGCCCCTGCAATAAATATTTTTGTATATATGGATTCTATTCCCATTTGTATGATCTCTTTAGGATATAGCCTTAGAAGTGGTATTGCTGGGTCAAAGTATATGCACAGTTTTATAGCCCTTTGGGTATAAATCCAAATTGCTCTTCAAAAATGTTGGATCAATTAACAATTCCACCAATAATGCATCAGTGTTCAAATTTTCCCACATCTTCTGCAGGATTCATAATTTTCCTATTTTGTCATATTAGCCAATCTTACATGCTTAATGTGACACGTAAAAGTTTTTTTGGATTTGCATCTCTCTAATCAATATTCATTTAATGCATTTTTCATATGGCTATAGATAGCTTTAATTTCTTCCTCTGAAAGCTTCCTGATCAACGTCCTTTGACCACTTATGAATTGGGGAATGACCTACATTGGTATACATTTGATTCAGTTCTCTATATATTTTAGAAATGAGAACTTTATTAGAGATGCAGATTGAAAAATTTCTTTCCCATTTTTCTGCTTCCCTCCTAATTTTGGTTGCACTGGTTTGTTTGTACAAAAATATTTCAATTAATTGTAAATAAAATTATCCATTTTGCATTTCATAATATTCTCTATTTCTTGTTTGGTGATAAAATCTTCCCTTCTCAAATATGACAAGTAAACTATTCCTTGTTCTCCCAATTTACTTATATTCCAATCTATCTTTTAAGGAATTATTTTCTTCAGTGAGCCTTTGTACATTTTTATGAAATCATTTTACCAATCCTGCTTTTTAAAGAGTTATTTTTGAGTAGCTAGGTAATGCAGTGAATAGAGCACCAACCCTGGAGTCAGGAGAACCTGAGTTCAAATCCAGCCTCAGACATTTAACACAAAATAAAATTAGCTCTGTGACCTTGGGCAAGTCACTTAAACCCAATTGCCCTATAAAAAAGAGTTATGTTCATTAGTGAATTCTAATACCTCTTTTTTATTTGTCAAATTCTGTTTTTTAAAGTGTTATTTTTTCAGTACTTTTTGCCTCTTTTACTCAGCTGTGAATTTTTCCCATAATTTCCATCCTTTTCTCTCCTTTCTTCACCTAATTTTACTTCTAGCAGTTTTATTTCAACTTAAACATTATTTTTTTAGCTCTTCCAGGAATAATTATTTGATTTGCTCTCAATTCATGTTTTTATTCTTATAGGCTTTGCTTGTAGACAAATTTATATATTGATCTTCCCTATCATGATAGCAGTTTTTATGATAAGGTTCTTTGTGCTGTTACATGTTCATTTACCATTCCTTTTCTTTCTTTTTTTAATGTTTCAAATGCTTTATTAACTTCTGGTTTACATTATTCATTTCCACCAGATTTTGAGTTACACAATTTTCCCCCATTTTTCCCCTACCCCACTGCCCCAAAATAGCAGTTCCACAGAATATTCCCTCCTCCAATCTGCTCTCTCCCATATCTACTCCCATACCCCCTTCAACCTTTCCAACAGGGCATGGTAGATCTATATGCCCCAGTGCCTATATATTATCCAATTACATGTAAAATAGTATTAATAATAGTGTATATATATGTATATATATATATATATATATATATATATATATTTAAACATTTGCTTTTTAAAACTTTGAATTCCAGATTCTTTCTCTTCCTCCCTTATCACCCACCCTTACTGGGAAGATAAGCAATTCAGTATAGGTTGTACGTGTCTAGCTACCAAAAACATTACCATAGTCGATATATTGTAAAAGACTGACTATATTTCCCACCTTCCTATCCCAACTCACACTTGTTTTATTCTCTACTTTAATTCTCTCTGTTTTCAAAAGTCTGTGCTTCCAAATTCCCTCCCCCAAGCCTGTCCTCCCTTCCATCATCCACCTATCCTCCCCTTCCCCCCTACTCTCCTGAAAGGTGAGATACCTTATTTAGTGTGTATTTCATTCCCTCCCTGAGCCAAATTCAATGAGAATAAGGTTTTGCCTTTTTGCCTTCCTGTTCTTCTGCTGCTTTGTAACCATTGACCTTGCCTCTTTTGTATGAGATAGTTTACCCCATTCTGTCTCTTCCCATCTCCTCATATTATATTCCTCTCTCACCTCTTAAATATCCTCCCTTCCTATTAAATTGGTCCTGTGCCTTCTATCTATGTATACCTGTAAATATATATACACATTCATATATGTATTAGTATTCCCATATACCCTTATACACACACACACACACACACACACACACACACACAAGTATATATTTCTATTGCCTTTAACTATTTTCATACTGTGAAAAGTTTCATCAGTTAAAATTATCATTTTTCCATATAGGAATGTAAAAACTTCAAATATGATAAGTTCTTTACAATTTCTTTTCCCTGTTTACCTTCTCATGCTTCTCTTGCTTCTTGCATCCCTTTCAAATTTTCTATTGAACACTGTTTTTTTCATCAAGAATAATTAAAAATCCTCTGTTGCACTGAATGACCCTATTTTCTCCTGAAACATGATACTCAGTTTTGCTAGGTAGGTGATTCTTGGTTTTAAGTCCAGCTCCTTTGCCCTCTGGAATATCATATTCTAAGCCCTTTCATCCCTCAGTGTAGAAGCTGCCAGATCCTATGTTATCCTGATTGTGTTTCCACAATATTGAAATTGTTTCTTTCTGGCTGCTTGTACTATTCTCTCCTTGATCTGGGAATTTCAGAACCTGGCTATAATATTCCTAGGAGTCTTCTTTTTAGGATCCTTTTCAGGAGGTGGTCAGTGGATTCTTTCAACTTCCATTTTGCCCTCTGTTTCTAAAAACATAAGGGCCATTGTCCTTAAGAATAACTTGGAGTATTATGTCTAGGTTCTTTCTTTGGTCATGGCTTTCAGGTAGTCCAATAATTTTTCGATTATCTCTCCTGGATCTATTTTCCAAGTCAGTGTTTTTTGCCATGAGATATTTTACATTGCCTTGTATTCTTTCATTTGCTTGGATCTGTTTAACAGCATCTCGATTTCTCATAAAGTCACTAGCTTCCATTTGCTCCAATCTAATTCTGAAGTAATGATTCTCCTGAGTGAGCTTTTGAGATTCTTTTTCCATCTATCAAATTAGTCTTTTTAAGGAATTCTTCACCTCATGGCCTTTTTTTTTCTCTTGACATTTGATTTTGTATATATATATATATATATATATATATATATATATATATATATATATATATATATATATATATATTTTTTTTTTTTTTTTGCTTTTTTGGAGGGCAATTGGGGTTAAGTAACTTGCCCAAGGTCACACGGCTAGGTCTTTTGTTTGTTTGTGCTTTAAGTGCCTGAGGTCAGATCCGAACTCATGTCCTTCTGACTCCAGGGCCAATGCTCTACTCACTGCATCAGCTAGCTGCCCCTGATTTAGTCTATTTTTAAGGTGTTATTTTCCTCAATGAGTCTGTCGACTCTCCTTTCATAATTTTCTTGCATTGTTCTCATTTCTCTCCCCAATTTTTCTTCCAGTTCTCTTATTTGCTTCTTAAGGTCCTCTATGGCCTGTAACCAGCTCATATTTTTCCTGGAAGCTTTTGGTGCAGGAGTTCTGACTTCACTGTATTTCTCCTGTTCCCTGATTTGATCCATTTTGTCAGCAAATTAGGAGTGTAAAGTTGGGATTCTCTGTTTACTTTGCTTTCTTTACCTGCTTATGTCACCACTCAATCACTTGACCCTTGCACAGCAGGACTCTGCCACCAGACAGGGGATCTTTGTCCCACATTCTGAGGTTATCTCAGGTGCTGAATGTGTTAGTTGTGTGCCCTCTCTGAAGCTTCCACATTCTCTAGCAAGCTGATCACACACCCCGGGACCTCCACGCCTTACAGCAATCCAGATCCAAGCAGGTTAAAGGAAGAGTGATTACCCCTCAGACTGGTTGCTTGGATCCCCTACACTCTGCAGGCCAGGAGCTGAAGCTTCCACATGGGGGTGGCTGCAGGGCCACGGTGCCTCAGCAGTTTCTTAGCCCAGGGGCAAAGCTTAACTGCGCTCCCAACTACAGGATCCCAAAGTCCACACTGCACTGACCTCTCCCGTTGTCCTTAACATCTATGTGTTGATAATTCTGGAAACCACCACAGCTGCTGGTGATCTGAAGTCCCTCCAGCTAGTGGTTGGTCAGGCCTGCCCTTGGGCTAACACCTCAGGCATTTGTTGGCCTGGGGTTGGCTCCCAGAGTGCTGCACTGGCTGATTACTGCTGGCCTGCCAGGCTTTCCTCTGAGGGAGGTTAGCTTCTATGAGTCATTTTGTGGGTTCTGTAGCTGCAATTTTTGTTCAGAGTCCTCTTTTACATGAATTGGGGGAGGTGGAAGACAGAGCCCTATGGAAGTATTGTTTCTACTCTGCCATATTGACTCTGCTTCTATTAATATACATTCCTTTTCTTTCTTTCAATTTTATATTACAATTTGGCTCTGTTTCCAGTGTGGAAGGGGAAAGTCATTGTCTCAAGCTTCAGGCTTTTTTTGTACTGTTATTTCAAGGCCTAGTTTTTTGAGGGGCTTTAAAGTTTTTGGTGTTTCACAGGTGGTGTCTTCTAGAAAGAGTTTTAGTCATTGCTTTCCTGATTGACATTCTGTTTGTTTCTTGAAAAGCCCCTTGACCTCTTGGAATTGCCATTGATACTTCTCCTCGGGTCACCTGTTCCCTGGTGATTGAAATGAAACAGGTAGTCAGGACCCCTGATCCATTGTAACCAAAAGTGTTTCTGTTTTTCAAGAATTCCACTCCTTCATAACTTCCCCTCTGCTCTTGAACTATGACACAGAATTGAGTATTAGCAAACAGTCATAAAATAGTGCTCCTAAACAAATCCTGAAAGAGCAGAACTAGCAAAATGATGGGGTTAACAATTTTTTAGACCTAGAAACCTGGGGTATTGGCAAGAAAAGTCCATCTCACTTGGGTGAAAGGGGAATGCAGGACAGCATGGGAAGCATCCCAACAAGCCAAGAGAAAACCCCATCAAAGCAAATCAATGGGAGATCTGAGCCCTAGTAGGGTGGAGCAGACAAGTGCCAACACCAGGACCCACAGCATGCCTTAGCATATCCACAGGAACCAGCAAATTTCAGCTACAATAACCACCACATGCTACAACATAGACTAAATCAAAACAGGTAGGCACAAACCATATGGGATGTCTAAGCACACAGTCTCCAGTCATTACTGTTCCACCATACTACAGCACAGATCTAGGCAAAAAAGGGAATCTCCAGAGGCCAGACCACACATGCATCAGTGTAGCCACTGCAAAATATAGAAACACCCCCACTAGGCTTCAGTACATGCCAGACACCGTGCAAAGTCCCAGCTTAGCACCAGATAAACTGCCAGGCCCCTATGACCTCTGACAGCACCAGCCAATTCCCACTCTACCCTTACAGTGCAACACCAGACATGTCCCTTAGGGCAAAATTATTGCAGAACCACGTAAACAGCAAGGGCCTGGAGCCACTACTACAAGAAGCCTCTTCAACCCTGGGAGCAGAACTCAAATTTAAAGAAAGTAAAAAGGCCAAAAAAGGGATGAGAAGAAAACAAACAAAAAAGAATCTGACCACAAAATGTTATTAGAGTGACAGGAAAGAACAAGACATAAAATGAGAAGAGGACAACAATGTCAAGACACCTGTGGGCAAAACTTCAAAGAAAAAAAAAACAGGAAATTGTCTCTAATTTTGATCATATTAAATTGAAAAACTTTTGTACAAATGAGACCCAATGCAACCAAGAGTTAGATGGAAAGCAGAGAGTCTTTACAGCAAACATTTTTGATGAAGGCTTCATTTCTCGAATATATAGAGAACTGAATCTAATTTATGAGAAAACAAGCAATTCCCCAATTGATAAATGGTCAAAGGATGTTTTCAGATGAAGAAATAAAAGCTCTCTATGAGCATATTAAGAAGTGCTCTAAAGCACGTTTAATTAGAGAAATACAAATTAAAACAATTCTGAAATACCATATCACTGATTGACTAACAACAAAAAAGAGCAATGATAAATGTTGGAGAGGATGTGGGGAGAATTGGGACGCTAATGCACTGTTGGTGAAGTTGTGAAGTGATCCACTGTGGAGAGGAGTTTGGAACTATGCCCAAAGGGAAAGCAAACTGTGCATACCCTTTAATTCAGCAATATCACTAATAGGTCTATATCCCAAAATATCATAAAAAAGGGAAAAGAGCCTACATATGCAAAAATATTTATTAAATTTCTTTACATAGTGACAAAACATTAGAAATTGAAGAGATGTCCATCAGTTGGGGAATGACTAAACAAACTGTGGAATATGAATATGATGAAATACTACTGTGCAATAAGAAATTATGAACAGGCAAATTTCAGAAAAACCTGAAAAAAAAATCTTGTACAAACTGATGCAAAGCTAAATGAGAAGAACCAGGAAGATAACATATGCAACATTACCAACATTGTGTGGTGAGCAACTATGAATGACTCATCTCAGCAACACAATGATACAAGACAAGTATACAGGACTCATGTAGGAAAATGCTATCCATATCCAGAAAAATAACTGATGGACTCAGAATGTAGATTAAAGCATATTTTTTAAATTCTTTTTCTTTCTTCTCATCTATTTCTTCTTCTACAACTGTGAAAAATATGAAAATATGTTAGCATATGTGTAAACTATATCAAACTACATGCCATTTTCAGAAGAGGGGAGGGGAGGGAGCAGAGGAGAAAAATTCAGAAGGCAAAATCTTGAAAAAATGAAAAATGAATGCTAATTTTTTTCTTAATATGTAATTGTGGGGAAAAATGCTGTTTATTTTTGATGAGTACTGGCAATTAATTTACTAAATAGCTTTTGGTCTTCTATCCACTGTGAGCACAGGGGTCCCCCATAACCTCTGTCTTACTAGTTAAGAGGTCCCTTACAGTCCTCGGTTTGAAATCTCCTAAAACTGCTGCTACTTCTGTCACCACCATCTAGTCCCACCACTGGTATTTTATCTATGTGGGCCATGTGGAAACATCCATCCCTATGTCACAGATCTTTCTTCTCACCTACGTTGTGTTGGGCTAGTAGAATGCCCCACACTGACATTTTGTTGGTTCTGTCACTCCAGAATTCAATGTGCGGTGTTATTTTAAAGCTGTTTGGAGGGAAATGTTGGGAGACTTAGACTGAGTGTTTTCTTTATTCCAAACATCTTTGCTCTACCTTGCTTAGACCTCTCAAGGAAGCAAGGTTTACTGAAATAACAAAGGATAAAGTGCATGAATAGGAGTAAAGTACAGTAAACCTACAAAGAGAGGCTCCAGTCAAATTGTTAATGGACATAAACTCATGGTGAGTTTGTGTTTTACCCTAAAGCAATAGGGAGCCATTAAAGTTTCTTGAGAAGGTATTGGCATTGTCAGACTTGTATTCTCAGGAAATTTTGTTGCTTGAAATTGTGCCAAATTGCATTTGTTTTTAATCATTTGTGTTACATAACTGATTTTAAACTACACCGTACATCTGGTCCTCATTTTCTAGTCTCCTTATTCAGTTTTATTTCAGTATTTGGACTTCAGACTTAGAATGGAAGAGTCAAGATAAAGAACCTTTCTCCTTCCATATCAGCTGAAATTTCTTTATTTTTATTTCCCTCTCCTTCTTTACCCCTTGTTATATTTCATCCAGAGGTGGAGTTGTGAGGGGAAGGGGCAGAGAATTAATGTTGTATTGCAATGGCATTTATTTTTTTTAGATAATAACCATGTATCTCAAACTCAAACCAACTGAAAAAGTGGGGGAAAGGAAGGTTAACATGCCCAGTTGCTAGACTGTATTTAAAAACAATTGTTAGCCATCAATAAACCCTATAAGATTTTTTTTTTATTTCATTAAAGATATATTTGTCACAAAGCAATTGTCACCCAAGCAGCTGCTTTAAATAGGTAACTTTCCTGCTCTCTTTGGTGCTGTTCATGATTGTATTTGCACATCTTTCTTCCACAAATGACTGCATGACCAATGCTCATGCAAAACTGATTGGTCTTCTGGACACTGTTGTGCCACCAAGAATGCATGAATGAAAAAAGGAGCTATTCCTTTTTACCACAAAACCTTTCTTTGACTATAGGCCCTTCCAAGAATCTGAAGATTTTTTTCCCCAACCTTTATTCTGCCACTGTGTAAATTTCAACAAAGAACTTCCCCTTTCTGATTCTTAGTTTGTTCCTCTGTAGAATTAAAGGGATTGGACAATGTGATCTCTAAAGTATCTTCTCCCTCTAACATGCTGTGGTCTTTATTTTCCTTTTTTTGTGCCTTCATAATTGAACATAGTGACAGGAGCATGGTAACAACTTTATAAATAAATTATTTTTGACTGATTCATTGATTTATTCATCTCAGCTTAAGACAATTGGGGGAAACCATAATGTATCTCCTCTTCATCTCTAACCAACATCTATAACAAGATTAAAAAAGAGGCATGATTTATGCCTCCATGATAAAATTAATAAATCCTATTTTAGAGGGGGGGAAATAGCAATATATAAAAATTAACTAATAAATAGGAGTCAAAGAATAATATTGACAAATCACTTAAAGGACTACCATATTGTAACAGCAAATACCCTAGCATACTCAAAACTAGCAGAGGTTCTTTGATCTGCATTTCTAAAGGAAAGCAATTAAAAAATGAGTTAATAGTCTTACTTTAATCATATATATATAATTTACTTAGTTCAGGGGGAAAAGTTAGCACCCTGAACTTCAGAGAAAATATAAACTGAAATTACAAGCAGACAAAAATTTCAAACAGGCACAATAACACAATTATGCAGATCAGCAGACCAAACTTCTAGCTTTCTGACCATTACATACATGAAGTTAGTTACCAGAGAGAGAAGCACCAGCATCTGGCTTTTCTTATCCAGAGGGTTCAATGGCTACCTAGAGTTTCATTTGGCCAGATCACACAACTCTCCCCATGAGTGAGCCCCAAAGCAAAACCTCCCCTAAGCAAGTTTCCCTTGTTGGACTCCAAGTGAAGCCTATTAAGCGGGCAGGGAAGATCTTCAAATTCCCTAGGCCTATTAAGGGAAAATATTCAAATTCCCTTATCTTTACTGACATGCATACTGATTTTTCAATGAATCCAGTTGAATCCACCTACAATATTTGGTTCTATAAAAGTCATGTTACCTGGATCTTTATCATTTATGGCAAAATTAATTAGTTCATGAATTTTTATTTTTATTTTTTTTACTAATTGTTCCCCTGTGCTTTTAATATGGGAGATTGCAAAGTGTGACTCATAAGACAACTAAACCTTTCTTCCCTTATCCCCTACTTCTTTCTTATTGTTTTCACCCACCCTATATTTCTTTCAGTGATATGATTACTTTGTTTTTTTTTTTATAAAGAACTATGGAATATTTGAACTAGAAGGAACCTTAATGAACATCAATTCCAACCCCACTATTTTACAAATAAACTGAAGCTTTGGTTGGGAAACGTCTTATGCAAACACAATAAATAAACTTGAACCCTGTTCTCCTTATTTTTTACCCGCTATTTTTCTTCTGTATCAGACATACTCCTTCCTAAGAAGTCATTGACTTCCTGGCAGAAGCAGTGAGGGAATTTATCTTTGGATTCTTCTTAAACATCTCTTAAAAGGCATTTTTTTCTGTTGTTCTGGAAATCCTTTTTTATAGTGTCCTGGTTCCAGTCTTACACTGTCCTTTCACTTTAGACCACATCAGTCATGTTAGCTAATGTAATGTACTGTGACTGACAAAACATGTGACTTGTCACAGCAGGATGTAACTGTAGGATGCATCACCAGAAAACTTTGGAAACCATGAATAAGGAAGAGAACTGCATATTTGTTTGGGGAAAGAGATGTCAGCTTTCATATTTTGTAAAGAGAATCTTCACATGTTGAACACAAAACAACAACACTTAATTTAGTAGGGTAAATTTGAAGCTTTGTGAAAAGACAGGCAGATTTTTTTTATTCTATGGAAATACTGTTCATTTCAATAGGAGAAATTCACATAAATATCCTTGCAAATGCAGCATCCCCAATCACTATGTTCAATACACATATTCACCTTTCAAAATTGAAGAAATTTAACTGCTAAACTAAATATAGTGACAGAATGACAGACAGGATTTTTATCATCATCATCATCACAATTTATACTTCTTAAATATTTTACAAATTCTGAAACGAATTCCTTATGATCGCCATATGATATAAAAAGTATGATACTTTGATACCCAATTAATAGAGGAAGAAGTTGAAGCTCAGAAACATTTAGCAAGAATTGAATATTTGATGGATTTTTATAAGGAACAAGATCTATACTGACAGGTTTCATTGGTCTGGGATGGGGGTGAGAGGAAGGCAAAGAATACATACAAGTTATAGAGAATCACATTTCAATTCATTGAAAGAAAAATATAAGTTAGAGTTAGACACAGTTGTAATAAGTAGTGACAATGAAGAAAATCTCACCTTGTTCACTTTCAAAAAATATATACCTTATTCTGCACTCTGAGTCCATCACCACTCCTTTAAAGGGTAGATAGTATGTTTTATCTTTGGTCCTCTAAAATTTTGGTTGGTTATGCACTGTGTACATTTCTGAACCTTTTCAATGTGTTTTTTGCATTTCAACAATGCAAGAAAATTATGAAAGGAGAGTCGACAGACTCATTGAGGAATTAAACACCTTAAAAATAGACTAAATCAGGGGCAGCTAGGTGGTGCAGTGAGTAGAGCATTGGCCCTGGAGTCAGAAGGACCTGAGTTCGGATCTGACCTCAGGCACTTAAAGCACAAACAAACAAAAGACCTAGCCGTGTGACCTTGGGCAAGTTACTTAACCCCAATTGCCCTCCAAAAAAGCAAAAAAAAAAAAAAATAGACGAAATCAGAGCCGGCGCTCTTACTCACTGCGCCACCTAGCCGCCCCACTAATAATTCTTTAAGAAAGACACTGTTGATTCCTGTAGTCTGTTGTGCTTTTAATAGTTATAGGTGTTGCATTTTATAAAAAAAAAAAAAGTTTTCCGCATCTACTTTTAAAATCATATTTGTTCTTTTGGTTATTGATGTGGTCAATGATGCTAATAATTTTTCATCATATTGAAGTAACATTGCATTCCTGATACAAATCCCACCTGGTCATAGTTTGCGAACTTTATGAAATATTTCTGTAATCTATTTGCTAATACTTAATTTTAAAATTTCGTGTTAATGTTCATAGGGGTATTGCCCTTTAGTTTTCTTTCTCTGATTTTGTTCTCCCTGGTTTAGATCTCCAAATCACATCATGTCATAAAAGGAATATATTAAGACTCCCTTATTTTTTAAAATAGGTTGCATAGTATGGGGGGATTTATTGTTCCTTAAGTGCATGAAAGAATTCACTTGTAAATTTATAATGACCTCTGAATTCTTTCTTACAGAGCTAATTGATGACTTGCTATTTTTTTTGAGAGGATTATTTAAGTATTCTTTAATTAATCTGGGGAAATTTTATTTTTGTAAATATCCATTGATTTCATTTAGATTGTCACTTTTTCTACCAAATAATTGGGCAAAGTAACTCCTAAAATTGCTTTAATTTCATCTTCACTGGTGGCATGTATTCACCATTTCATTTTTGATACTGGAAATTTTTTTCATATTTAAAATATAATGAATTGTTTGTTTTTTTCATACACCTAGCTCCTAATTTTATCTACTAGTTCATTTTTTTTAACTTGCAATTTTTTTTCCTCCTTTGACGAGTTTTTCATTTTGTTGTTTAATTGAGGATATAAAAATTGTTCTTTTTTTTTAATTTGCCTCCAAATTCTTTGATTTACTCTTTCTCCCTGTTGTTGATATATATGTTTAAAGATATAAATTTTCTTTTAAGTATCATTTTTTCTATATCCCATGAATTTTGATATGTTTTCTCATTTTCATTCTCTTCAATAAAATTATTGATTGTTCCTATCATTTTTGGCCCACTTGTTCTTTAGGATTACACTATTTAGTATCCAATTAATTTTTATCTATGCTTACACAGACCTTTATTGAATATAATTATGTTTCATGTAAATATCTGAACATGGTGCATTTAATATTTATATATTTTTTCTTGTGAAGATTTTATGCCCTAATGAATGACTATTTTTATTGTGAATATACAATAAACAGCTGAGAAATAGATCTCATTCATTTTTTCCTAGAAGTATATTATATCTAATTTTGCTAAATTCTATTTATTTAATTAATTTCTTTCTTATTTTATGGTTAGCACTTCCCCCTGTCCCCCAGCTCTGAGAAGGTAAAGTTGAAGCCTATATTTTTTTTCTGTTTCCCATTTAACTTTTTTTCTTTAGGAATTTGGATGCTCTGCCACTAGGTGCATATATGCTTAGTACTGATGTTACTTCACTGTCAATGATGCCTTTTAACAAGATATACTGTACGTGCTTCTCTCTTTTAATTAGTTCTATTTTTCCTTTGATTTGTCTGAGATCATGATTACTATTCCTAACTTTTCCACTTAAGGAAAAGCATATTAGATTCTTCTCCAGTCCCTTATTTAAACTCTGTGCATATATCTCTGTTTCACATATGTTTCTTGTGAAGAATATATTGTTTGATTCTGGTTTCTAATCCATTCCTCTATCTGCCTCTATTTTATGGGCAAATTCATCCTGTTCACATTATATTATTATTACTAACTGCATTTTCCTTCATCCTATTTCATTTTGTATATCTATCTTTCTATCTTTTTTCTCTATCCCTCCTCAAATATCTGTTTTCCTTCTGACCACTTCTTCCCTTAATCTGTCCTCTCTTTTTGCTCTCATTCACACACACACACACACACACACACACACACACACACACACACACACACACATGGCCTTTCTCTTCTCCCCTTCTCCTACTTCCCTGCTAGGTAAGATAGATATCTATAACTGGTTGAGTGTGTGCGTGTGTGCATGTGTCTGTGCATGTGTATTCTTCCCTCTTTATACAAATTCCAATGAGAATTTCAAGCATTTCCTCCAATTCCCCTCCACTATAAAAACAGTTTCTTCTGTTCCTCTCTTATATGAAAAATTTTTTCTCCGTTCTTCCTCTTTTTCCCAGTCCATCCATCTTCCTCATCCTTCCATTTGTTGAGAATATCCCAACAAAATTGACTCATTGACATGCCCTCTGACTATGTAGATTTTTTTTCTAACTGTCCTAAAAATGATAGGTTTTGGAAGATGTGTGTATAGTCTTCCCATATAGAAATATAAACCATTTAGTCTTATTAAGTCCCTCGTGAATTTTCTTTTGTGTTTACTTGTTCATGTTTCTTTTTTTTTATTTTAATCTTTTCTTCGAAAATTGAACATTTTATTCAACTCTAGTCTTTTCATAAGGGATGCTTGAAAGTCCTCTGTTTCATTATAATATCCATTTTCCCCAGACAGAGTATATTCAATTTTTCTGTGTAGCTTATTCCTGATGTGATACTAGCTCATTTGCCTTTTGGGATATGATATTCCAAGCTTACTTCTCCTTTATTGTGGTAGCTTCTAAGTCTTCTGTGATCCTGACTCTGACTTTATGATATTTAAAGTTTCTTTCTAAGTGCTTGAGGTATTTCCTCTTTGACCTGGATGCTCTAGAATTTAACTATAATTTCACTGAGTGTTTTAATTTGGACATCTCTTTCATGATGTCATTAGTTAATTTTTTTTTAATTTTTATTTTACCCTCTGATTCCAGAGTCAGTTTTCCTAATATAATTTTTTTGAAAGATGATTCCTAGTCTTTCTTTAATAAAGGCTTACAGAAAGTTCACCAATCCTTAAATTAACTCTCCTTGATTTATTGTCTCAATCAGTTGTTTTTCTGATGAAAGATTTCACTTTAATTCTATTTTTTCATTCATTTGACTTTTTTACTGCTTCTTGATTTCCCATAGTTATTAGTTTACAGTTGTCCAATTTATTTTTTTAAAGAATTATTTCTTCAGTGAACTTTTTGTACATTTTCCTATCTGAATAATTCTGACTTTTACATTGTTATTTTCATCAGTTAAGTTTGTTCTTCTTTTTCCACTTGGTAATTCTGTTTTTAAGGTGTTATTAAGTATCTTTTGCCTCTTTTTAATTGCTTTTTTTTCAAAATTTTCTTAAATTATTCTCATTCCCTCACTTTTTGTCCCATTTTTTCCTCTACCACTCAAATAATTTTGAAAAAGTGTGTGTGTGTGTGTGTGTGTGTGTGTGTGTGTGTGTGTGTGTGTTGGGGGGGGGCGTGGTTTAGATGTCCTATAATTTTGTTGAGCTTTGGTCCAATCTACTCTTTTGTCCATTTGAGCCTTTTCTTCTAGTTATTTTGAAATTATTGTCTCCTTATGAACTTGTGCTTTAATCTCTCTCACCATAGTAACTTTTTTATACTTGGGTTTTTTCTTGTTATTTGGTCAAATTTCTAATGTACTTCTTATCTTTGACATTTATGTTGATTTTTGACTCTCTTTCCAAGGAATGTTGGTTGGGGTGGGACACTATCACAAGCTTTAGACTTTTTTTACCATTCTGTTTTCAGAGCTAGTTCAAGAGGTTTGGAAGTTTTAATGCTTCAGAGGTAGTACAATCCATGGAGAGGCAGCCTTATTTTCTCCTTTGACCCTGCCCCTTTCAAAAGTGTTTGCTTCTAACTACCCTTACCCGCAATCTGCCTGCCCTTCTATCATAGCCCTCTATTATCTACTTCCCCCCTATCTTATTGTAAGATAAAATAGCCAATTGAGTGTGTATATTATTCCTTCCTTAAGCCAAATTCAATGAAAGTAAAATTGACCCATTCCTTTTCATGTTCCTGCTCTGGCCTTCCATTGTAACAGTTTTCTCTTGCCTCTTTTATATGTGATAATTTACCCTAATGGATCTCTCCCTTTCTCCTTCTCCCAATATATTCATCTCTCACTTCTTAATTTTATTTTATAGATATCATCCCTTCATATTCAATTCAGCCTGTGCCCTCTATTTATACATGACCATACATATGCACACACACACACACACATATATATTTGCACACACATACTCTCCTATACATGTATGTATATATGTATGCATGCATATATGCATGTATACACACATATATGTACGTGTATATATATATATATATATATATATATATATATATATATATATATATATATTCCCTTCAACTATGCTCATACTGAGGAAAGTCTCATGAGTTACAATTATCATTTTTCCATGTATAAATGTAAATAGTTCAACTTTAATAAGTTCCTTATGGTTACTTTTTCTGGTTTATCTTCTCATCCTTCTCTTGCTTCTTGTATTTGAATGTCAAATTTTCTGTTCAGCTCTGTTTTTTGATCAAGAATGCTTGGCCAGATAGGTGGTACAGTGAATACAGGAAAGGCCCTAAAGTCAGGAGCACCTGAGTTCAAATCCAGCCTCAGACACTTAACACTTACTAGTCAGACCTTGGGCAAGTAACTTAACCCTAATTTCCCTGCAATACCCCCTCCAAAAACAAAAAAAGGGGCGGGGCAGAGCCAAGATGGAGTAGAAACAGGACTTCCCCACAGCTCCCACTTCTATTTCCTCCAATTCATGTAAAAATGACTCTAAATAAACTTTGGAGCTACAGAACCCACAAATAACAGAGAGAAGCTAACTTCCCACTGATGACATCTGGCAGGCTGGCAGGAAAGGACCAGTGCAGCATTCTGGGAGCCTAGCCCAGCCCTGTGTGAGCTCCAGTTTTTAGCTTCAGGGCAGCCACAACCAGCTTTCTTCTGGAAGGACTTCATATTACCAAGAACTGTGGAAGTTTCCAGAATTATCAACCCATAGATGCTAAGAACAACGTTAGAGGTCTGTACAGTGTGTACTTTGGGAACTGGGCATCTGGGAGTGCAGTACAGCCTTTGCCCCTTGGAGGGAAAAGTTGCTGAGGTGTGGCAGCCCTCCAGTAGCCGCCAAGTGGCTGCTTCAGAGTTCCTGGCCTGCAGATTGTAGGGGGACTGAGCTAACAGTCTGAGGGATATTGCTTTTGCTTTAACTTGCTTGGATCTGGATCACTGTCTAGGGTGGATGTCCTGGGGTGTGTGATCATTTTGCCAGAGCATCTGGCAGATTCAGAGACGGCAGCCAACTAACATCTCTGACAGCTAAGAAAACCACAGCTATTGGGACAAAGCTCCCCTCTCTTGTAGCAGAGTTCTACTGTGGCAAAAAGCTCAAATGTCAAGTTATTGAATGACAATATTAGCAAGCAAAGGAAGCAAAGCAAGCACAGTAATCCAACTTTATGCTCCCATTTGGGGACAAATAGGATCAAATCATGGAACAGGGGGAAGACAATGAAATCAGAACCCCAGCACCAAAAGCTTCCAAGAAAAAATATGAGATGGTTACAGCACATAGAGGAGGGGTGGGGGTAGAAGGAGAAGAGGGAGAGGGAGAAAATTTGAACATCAAGGGATTGTGGAACTGTATATTGCAAACTAAAGTAAATAAATAACTTTAAATTAAAAAGAACATATACAAGGGTAGAAGCAAAATCAGGGCCTAGGGGAAGCTATGTGGTGCAATGAATAGAGAACTGGCCCTGGAGTCAGGAGGGCCTCAGACACTTAACCATTACTAGTTGTGTTACCTTGGGAAAGTCACTTACCTCCAATTGCCCTGCCTTCCCTCCTCCAAAAAGACCAAAAAAAAGCAGGGGCTTGTTTTCATGGTTTCATTTGAATGCATGCGGGTGGAGATATTGTGAGGTACTTATAGACAATAACATAATCAGAAGTAGAAACCAGTGCAACAGGTTAATAGTTCCTCTGCAAGTGTCTGAAATCTAGTAACTATAAAAACAAGCAACCCTTCTTGCCTGCTACTGAAAACAGATATCATCAAGGTTAGGGGCAAAATGGATAGTATCTCTAAAACTTGTCCCCCCAAAAATGCTTTTTAAAAGGGAAAGAAACAGATTAGTCAGTGGCTCAATATAGCTGTCATGATGACCCTTCTTCTGGTCCCTATATGCTTATAAGATCATGGGATTTACAACTGAAGTTATCAATGTTTGTGCCCATTATCTTATTTTATACTTTTAAAAATAGGTTTTGTTGTATTTTTTTCTTTACATAATAGTCTTTCCCAGCTACGTCTTCAGATTGAGCCTGTGCTCATACAATGAAAATTTATTATTCCCTACTGAGAACTTACATGACAAAATGAATAACACTATCTACTGGTAATCTTCTACTTTTCTGACCTGATTAAGTAGGTTCACTTCATTATGTCTTCCCCTGGGACCTTTCGGATTTTTCTAATACACAGAATTCAACTTCCTTTTAGTGAACTTTCATTTCTATTGATATATCCATTGTGTAGGATGTTCTTTTGGTTGAACTTATTTTACTTTGCATTTGTTCATTTAAATTTTTCAGTGTTTCTCTGAATTTGCCATGTCCATAATTTCTTAGCATAAAATAATATTTAATTATATTCACATAAAAATCTTTAAGCCATGAATGATTACTCATTTTGTTTCAAGTTCTTTTTTAACATAGATGGTATTACTATAAATATCTTGGTATTTATTTTACACTGATTTCTCTCTTTGATTGAGTGAATGCAAGTAATAAAATCATTTGATTAAAAATTATGGAGAGGCTAGTCAATTTTCTTGTATAATTCTCAATTGAATTTCAAAATAATTGGGTACCATTATACTTTTACTAATAGATCACATGTGGACTATGCTCCAAAATAACTTCAAAATTAACTTTTCCCATCCTTTTTTTCAGATTTGCAGTTCTTAATTGCATTGATTATGGGTGCATTTTTAAAAGTTATTCTTATTATACCTGACTTTTTACATCTTTTATGTTTCCTTTACATCCTAGTACATGATTTGTTGTTTTTAAGTTACAATGATATTGATATATGTTATTGTAATTGAAAGCAAAGAAGCACTCAATATCTTGTTTCAGCTACTTAGTTACTTAGCACCTTGTTTAAGTTCAAGTTTCTTTTCAGCCTTGCCTATGATTATATCAAGTCTTTGTTAAGAAATAGAACTTCTGAACCCCAAGTGGGAGGAACTTGCTTACAGGACAGGATGGGGCAGAACAGGGAGAAGCTAATGACCATATATAAGTAGAAGCCCAGGCTCAGAAAGATCAAAATAGAGAAGAGAACACTTGTGGTTGCAGAGCTGAGAAGGAGAAAATCTGTGCTTTTTCATCCCAGAAATAGAAAGTGTAAAGGAATTGAGGTAGACTGGATACTATGAGCTTCAACTTAGAACTGGAGGAGGAGCTAGATGAGGAGCTGAGTGCTGCCTACCTGTAAATGCAGGTAATGATTGGGTAGATTCAGCTGGACCCATGGAAGAGGAAACATGGAATTTGGGAGTCATCCTCCAGTCAAGATGAAAAGACCTGTCCTTAGGTACTTAAGGCTGACAGAAAAGATCAAGGATTATTATGGCCTAGGGGTGGAGAACTTTTACCTTTATACTTTGTACCCCTTAAGGAGGCTTGCCCCTTAAGGATGATTGGGGTTAAGAACTTTCTCAATGATATCTTTTAAACTTTAAAACTATTAAACCACTTTAGTGATAAGTTGTTATAACATTATGAATGCTGCACTTTGGGTCCTTTTATTTTGTCTTTATTAATTTGTTTGTTCACTTTTAGTTTACAAGATTCAATTCTGTAATTCCTTGAGTTTCATATTTTCTTTCCTTCCCTCCCTCCACCCCCAAGAGCATACAATCCAGTATAGGATCTACAATTGTTTTCACATTAGACATTACTCAGGTTACAAAGGCAGGTTGTACTAGATGGAATGAAAAATGATAAAAAGGAAAGAAGTAAACAATAAAAAAGAAAAAAGATCAAGTAGTTTGCTTCAATCAGGATTAAACTCAGTTCTTTCTAGTCCTTTCTCCGGATGTAGACACCTCTCTATACCATGAGTCTTCTGGGATTGACTTATATCACTGCATTGCTGAGAAGAATCCAGAAGAGTCTTACTTGGTTATCACACATATGATGTGTCTGTGATGGTATACAAATTTCTCCTGGTCCTACTCTTCTGACTCAGCATCAGTTTGTATAAGTCTCTCCAGGTAAATATGAAATCCATCTGCTCCTCGTTTCTTATAGCATAATAGTATTATATTATATGCATATACAACAACTTGTTCAGCCATTCCCAAATTGATGGGAACCCCTTAATTTCCAATTCTTTGCAACCACAAAAAGAGCTGATATAAATATTTTTGTACATATGGGTCTTCCTCCCTCTTCTATGATCTCTTTGGGATATAACCCTAGAAGTGGTATTGCTGGTCAAAGGGTATGAAATTATTTATAGCCCTTTGGGCATAATTCCAGATTTATCTCCAGAATGTTTGGATAAGTTCACAACTCCACCAGCAATGCATTGCTCACATCCTCTCCAGCATTTGTCATTTTCCTGTTTTGTCATCTTAGCCAATCTGACTGGAGAGATGTGGTATCTCAGAGTTGTTTTGATTTGCATTTCTCTAATCAATAGTGATTTAGAGCATTTCTTCATATGGTTATAGATATATTTAATTTCTTTCTCTGAAAACTGCCTGTTCATATCCTTTGACCATTCAATTGGGGAATGACTTGTATTCTTATAGATTTGACTCAATTTTCTGTATATTTTAGAAATGAGTCCTTTATCAGAGACACAAGTTATAAAAATTCTTTCCCAATTTCTCACCTCCCTCTTGATCTTGGTTACATTGGCTTTGTTTGTACAGAAGCTTTTCAATTTCATGTAATCAAAATTATCCATTTTGCATTTTATAATGCTCTCTAATTCTTGTTTAGTCCTAAAGTCTTCCACTCTCCACAAATCTGACAGGTAAACTATTCCTTGCTTTACCAGATTGCTTACAGTGTCATCCTTTATACCTAGATCATGTACCCATTTAGACTTGATTTTGGTATATGGTGTTAGATAATGGTCTATACCCAGTTTCTGCCATACTGTATTCCAGTTTTCCCAGGAGTTTTTGACAAATAGGGCATTCTTATACCCAAAACTGGGGTGTTTGGGTTTATCTAACAATAGATTACTATATTCCTTAACTTCTGGGTCTCCTGCACCCAATCTATTCCATTGATCCACTACTCTACTCCTCTGCCACTACCAAGCAGTTTTGATGACTGCTGCTGTATAATACAGATTAAAATCTGGCATAGCTAGTCCACCTCCCTAGCATTTCTTATCTCTAATTCCCTTGATATTCTAGACTGTTCTTCCAAATAAGTTTTGTTACTCTTTGGTCTAACTCTAAAAAGTAGTTTTTTGGTAAATTGATTGGTATGGCACTAAATATATAGTTTAGTTTGGGTAAAATTGTCATTTTTATTGTATTAGCTTGACCCAGCCACAAGCAATCGATATTTTTCCAATTAGTTAGATCTGATTATAATTGTGTGAGAAGTGTTTTGTAGTTGTGATCATATAGATTCTGGATTTGTTTTGGCAGGTAGATTCCCAAATATTTTATAATGTCTACAGTGACTTTGAATGGGATTTCTCTTTCTATCTCTTGCTGTTGAGTTTCATTAGAGATATACAGGAATGCCGAGGATTTATGTGGGTTTATTTTATATCCTGCAACTTTGTCAAATTTATTTATTGTCTCAAGTAGTTTTTTACTTGATTCTCTAGTTTTCTCTAAGAATACCATCATATCATCTGCAAAGAGTGATAGCTTGGTCTCTTCTTTGCCTAATTTGATTCCTTTGATTTCATTTTCTTCTCTAATTGCTACTGCTAGTGTTTCTAGTACCAGATTGAATAAGAGAGGTGATAGTGGACACACTTGTTTTACTCCTGATCTTATTGGAAATGCTTCTAGTTTATCCCCATTACATATAATACTTGCTGATCATTTTATATAGGTGCTATCAGCTATTTTAAGGAAGGCTCCATTTATTCCTATACATTCTAGTGTTTTTAATAGGAATGGATGTTCTGTCAAAAGCTTTTTCTGCATCTATTGAAATAATCATGTGGTTTCTGCTAGTTTTATTGTTGATATGATCAACTATATTGATGGTTTGCCTAATATTAAACGATCCTTGCATTCCTGGAATAAATCCTACCTGATCAAAGTGTATTATTTTTTGTGATAAGTTGTTGGAGTCTTTTGGCTAATATTTTATTTAAAATTTTTGAATCTAAATTCATGAGGGAAATTGGTCTATAATTTTCTTTCTCTGTTTTATCTCTTCCTGATTTAGGAATCAGTACCATATTTGTGTCATAGAAAGAATTTGGTAGGACTCCTTCTTCACTAATTTGCCCAAATAGATTGTAGAGTATTGGAATCAGTTCTTTAAATGTTTGATAGAATTCACTACTAAACCCATCTGGCCCTGGAGATTTTTTCCTAAGGATTTCACTGATGGCTTGTTTGATTTCTTTGTCCGAGATGGGGTTATTTAGGTAATTCACTTCCTCTTCACTTAATCTGGGCAAATTGTAATTTTGTAAATATTCATCCATTTCATGAAGATTGTCATATTTATGTGCATACAATTGGGAAAAAGAATTCCTAATTATTTTTTTTATTTCCTCTTTATTGGAGGTAGATTCACCCTTTTCATTTTTGATACTCATAATTTAGTTTTCCTCTCTCTTTTTTTATCCTATTGACTAAAGGTCTATCAATTTTATTTATTTTTTCATAAAAGCAGCTCTTAGTTTATTTATTAATTCAATAGTTTTTCTTAATTTCAATTTTATTAATCTCTCCTTTGGTTTTCAATATTTCTAATTTAGTACCAAATTGGGGTTTTTCCATTTGTTCTTTTTCTAGCTTTTTCAATTGTAAGTCCAATTCATCTACCTCCCTTCTCTCTGCTTTAATTAAGTATGCACTCAGGGAAATAAAACTTCCCCTAAGAACTACCTTTAATGCATCCCACAAAATTTTTATGTTGTCTCATTTTTATCATTCTCTTGAATGAAATTATTGGTTGTTTCTATAATTTCTTCTTTGACCCACCAATTTTTAGGATTAAATTGTTTAATTTCCAATTAGTTTTTAGTCTATCTTTCCATGGCCCTTTATTGCATATAATTTTTATTGCATCATGATCTGAGAATGATGCATTTAATATTTCTGCCTTTCTGCACTGAATTGTGAGGTTTTTATGCCCTAGTACATGGTCTATTTTTGAGTACGTACAATGCACTGTTGAGAAGGAAGTAAATTCCTTTTCATTCACATTCAGTTTTCTCCAGAGATCCATCATATCTAGTCTCTCTAAAATTCTATTCACCTCCTTAACTTCTTTCTTGTTTATTTTGAGATTAGATTTATCAAGTTCAGAAAGGGGGAGATTAAGGTATCCGAAATAATATAGTTTTGCTACCTATTTCTTCCTCTAATTCCTTTAACTTTTGCTCCAATAATTTGGATGTTATACCACTTGGTGCATATATGATATTGTTGTAATGTTTTTGCTTCATTGTAATGATATTGCTTCATTCTCAATGGTGCCTTTTAGCAGGGTATAGTTTCCTTATCTCTTTTAATTAGATCTATTTTTGCTTTTGCTTTATCTGAGATAAGAATTGCTACCCCTGCTTTTTTTTTTTACTTTAGCTGAGGCATAATAAATAGTACTCCCACCTTTTACCTTTATCCTGTGGGTATCCCTTTGTTTCAAAGGTGTTTCATGTAGACAGCGTATTGTAGGATTATGGCTTTTAATCCTTTTTGCTGTCTCCTTCTGTTTTATGGGAGAGTTCATCCCATTCACATTCACAGTAATGATGACTATCTGTCTCTTCCCCTACATCCTATTCCCTCCCCTGTTTATGTTTTTGTTTCTTCCTTCTTCCTTCCCCTCCTTGAAGTTTTCCCTTTTGACTGCCCCCTCCCTCAGTGTTCCCACCAGGTGACCCCCTGTTCTTTACCTACCCTCTCCCCTTACTACTATTTCCTTCCCCTGTAATTTCCACTTTAGTCTCCTCCTTTTTAAGCCCCCCTTTACCCTCCCACTAACTATAGGACACAATAAATTTTTATACTTATCAGAGTAAGTTACTCCCCATTTGACTCAAAACCAATGAGAGTAAATTTCAAACACTGCTCACCTCCCTCCCTCCTTTTCCTCTATTTAATAAATGTATGTGTCTATTCACATTAGAATCTTAAACTTCATTGATTAAGTTGATCCCTCTTTGAACCAGAACCAGTGAGCATAGTGTTTAAATGATGTTCCTCTCCCTCTTTCTTTCCCCTCTACTCTGGTCTATTTTAATGCCTGTTTGCATAGCATATTTTACCCTTTCCTATCCCATCCTTTCCTTTTTCCTATTACAGTCCTTTTGATCCCCTTAATAGGTTTTTTTTTAAGTCTTCAGATTAGTGCATACATACCCACACCCTCTATTTAAGTATAGCCCTTTTAAAGTTCATGATAATCATAGAAATTTCCATATTGACAATTATCAGCTCCTCATATAGGGATGTGAACATCTTGCTCTTGTTGCATATCAAGTTATGTGCTTGTGTGTATGAGTGTGGGTGTATGTATGGGTGAGTCTGTGTTTTCCTTGTTTACATTTTTATGTCTTCCTTGAGTCTTGTAATTGGACATCAAATTTTCCCTTGAGCTCTGGCTTTTTCATCAGGGAAGTCTGAAACACCCTTATTTCATTAAATGACCATCTCCTTGCCTGAAAGATTATGCTCATTTTTGCCGGGTAGTTAATCTTTGGTTGTAGTCCTAGCTCTCTTGCCCTACTAAATATCAAATTCCAGTTCCTCTACTCTTTTAATGTAGAAGTTGCTAGGTCATATGAGATCCTAACTGTAGTTCCACAATATTTGAATTGTTTCTTTTTCACTGCTTGCAGAATTTTTTCCTTAATCTTGTAATTCTGGAATTTGACTACTATATTTCTTTGAATTTTCACTTTGGGATCTCTTTCAGGAGGAGTCTGGTGAATTCTTTCGATAACTATTTTATCTTCTGATTCCAGGACCTCAGGACAGTTTTCTTTGACAATCTCTTGGAGGATGTTGCCTACGCTGCTTTTTTCATCATGGCTTTCTGGTAGACCAATAATTCTTAAGTTATATCTCCTGGTTCTGTTCTCTAGGTCAGTTGTTTTTCCAGTGAGATATTTTATATTTTCTTCCAATTTTTCAATCGTGTTGTTTTGTTTGATTGACTCTTGTTGCACCATAGAGTTCTTAGCTTCCATTTGATTGATTCTATTTTTTAGCAAATTATAGTCTTCAGTTATTTCTGAAGGTCCTTTTTTAGGGAGGTATTTTCTCCAATAACTTCACTACTTTTACTTTTTAAGGATTTGTTTTCTTCACTGAGACTTTTTTCCAAGTTGGTCACTGCCACCCTGATTTGGTCTTTAAAATCTATGTTAAGCTCCTCCAATAATGCTATTTGGGCTTGAGATCATTTCATTTTTTCTTCTGTTGTCCCAGGTGTGGGTAAAGAGTCCAAATTGTCCTATGTATTTGGTTGTTCTTGACCTACATTGTAAGCTCAGATAGATTTTCTTGCCTTCCCCTTCTCCTTTTCAGCTTCCTTCCTTCCCATTGTGATTTCCTATTTCTTAATTTCTCAGGTTGTGAGCTAAGGGCCTGGTCATTGACTTTGAATGCTGTAGCCTCTCTGTGTCTGGTTTATGGCTAAGGCAGGTATCTCAGAGAGGTATCTTGATGTGCACAGTGTAGTCTGTGGGGGTGGGGTGGTTTGGCCATTTCAGATTTCTGCTTCTATATCCCTGGGCTATAGCACAGGCAGGCTTTTGCTGTTAGTGTGAGGTGGTGATTGTTGGGACCCCTCCCTCTCTTCTCTTCAGACTCCTGGCTGTCTCAGTTATACCTCTTCTGGAAGACTCCCAAGCCTGAGTCTATTTCCACTAATTTGGGATTTTAATATGGGTGGGAGATTTATCTTTGGGTTTTTGACTTCATGAAGGAGGGATGGGAGGATCAGAGCTACTAGAAAGTACTTTGCCATTCTAGCTCCTGTATTATGTAGGCAGGCAATTTCTAAGCTTCCAGGCTGGTGGCTGATAGCTGCAGAAGAAGCTGCTGTCTCTGCTGGGGGCTGGACTCTCCTACCTAGCTCCAATGACTCCTCCTATCCCCTGGTAAGATGAAGGTGAGGTGACTGGAATTTGTCCTTGGTAAACCTGCAGGCTGGGGCTTCTTCTCTCTCTGGTGTAGTTTGCTTGTCTGCTCATAAGTCTGAGCTGTGCAGACCCCACATGCTCTTCACTTGCCCTGACTGGACTCACTGGGCACTTTCCTGGGCTGGATTCTGCCAAGCTCTGTCTCCAAGTGGAATTTGTCACTCCCGAATCTGTTCAGATTCACTTTTTAAGGTTTAGAGATGGGATTCACAGAGGAGCTTATCAAAGTTACTGCTTCTTTTCTGCCATCTTGGCTCCACCCAACCATCTCCCCTTAATCATCTGTTGATAACTTTTGTCTTTTGATATCTGGCTAGACTTCTTTTCAATTTATGGAACCCTTCCAGAATTCTGCCTTTCTTAGAGTCCAACCACTTCCTCCCACTTAGCAGGACTTGTTACCAAGGATCTGTCTTTTAGAAGCTAATCTCCTAACATGTTCAAAATCCCCAGTAGTGCTACTTAACTTTTCCTTTCCTCTCCTCCATCTCATATTTATGTGGAGTTATACTATCATTGTGAACAGAGTGTCAGGTGGCCCCTAAATGACAAAGAGAAAATTTGACCGGTTATTTTTGTGTGTAAAAATTAGCTGTGAGGGGCGGCTAGGTGGTGCAGTAAATAGAGCACCAGACTGGAGTCAGGAAGACCTGAGATCAAATCCAACCTCAGACACTTAACACTTACTAGCCATGGGACTTTGTGCAAGTCATTTAACCCCATTAGCCCTGCCCCACCCCCCCAAAAGAGCAAATAAATAAATAAATAAATATTTTAAAAATAGCTGTGAGGTATCTGTTTTCCCATTTATAGTCTTGCAATTTTTTGATTTTCTCTATTTGAGGGTACTTTCTGTTAATATTTGGTGCAGTGAAGAGAGAGCTTTTCATAGGAAACCTCTTATTTTTTCATATTCTAAGGATTCTAACAGTTCCTAACCCCATTCTTTTACAGAAGATGAGATGGAGGTCAAGATAAGGGAAATGATGTAGCTAAGATCACACAAGTCATAATTAACACTGGCTGTGAGACAATTCAGATATTCTTTTTTTTTAAACAAATGCTTTATTAACTTCTGTTTTACATCATTCATTTCCACCAGATTTTGAGTTACAATCATTTTCCCCCCATTATTCCCCTACCCAACCTCCCAGAATAGTAATCCCACAAGATATCGCTTCCTCCAATCTGCTCTCTCCCATACCTTCTCCCATACCCCCATCGATTTTTCCATTTGAGGAAGGTGAGTCTTTGCATCTCAATGCCTGCACATCTTATCTCCCTATTACAAGCAAAAGAGTATTAATAATAGTATTTATATATATTTGAAACATTTAATGTTACGACCTCAAATTACAGATCCATTACCTTCCTCCCTTGTTGCCCATTCCCTCTTGGGAGATAAATAATTCAGTATATGTTGTACATGTCTAGCTATGCAAAACATTATCATAGTAGATATATTGTACAAGGCTGCTTATAATTCCCTCCCACTCATCCCACCCCCCACCTGGTCCATTCCCTACATGATCCTGTCCCTCTTTTATAGTGGGTACTTCCAACCTCCCCTCACTCCAAGGATGCCTTCCCATCCATCATCCCTCCTCCCATCCCCCTTCCCCCTATCCTGCTACAGGTTGAGATATCCCATTTAGTATGTATGTCATTTTCTCCCTGAACCAAATTCAATGTAAATGTGGTTTTGCCTTTTTGCCTTCCTTATTCTCCCCCTCTTTGGCAACCACTTCCCCTTGCTTCTTCTGCATGGGATAGTTTACACTACCCTGTCTCTCCCCATCTCCTCTTGCCACTTTCCTCTCTCACCTCATAATTTCATCCCTTGAGTATTCTCCCTTCCCAACAAATTCAACTTACGCCCTCTATCCATATATAACTGTAACCATATACACACACATTCACATATGTATTCATATGACCACACCCCTTTCTTCCATTATTTTCATAGTGAGAAAGATATCATCAGTCACAGTTATTGCTTTTCCATATAGGAATGTAAATTGTTCAACTTTGATAAGTTCCTTTTGATTTCTTTTCCCTGATTACCTTCTCAGGCATCTCTTCCTTCTTGTGTCTGGGTGTCAAATTTTCTATTCAATTCTGTTTTTTCCTCAAGAATGCTTGAAAGTCCTCTATTCCACTGAATGACCATATTTTCCCCTGAAACAAAATACTCAATTTTGCTGGGTAGGTGACCCTTGGGTTCATTCCCAATTCTTTTGCCCTCTGGAATATCATATTCCATGCCCTTCTATGCCTCAGTGTAGAAGCTGCCAGGTCCTGGGCTATTCTGATTGTGTTTCCACAATATTGAAATTGTTTCTTCCTGGCTGCTTGTAGTGTTTTCTCCTTGATCTGGGGATTCTGGAACCTGGCTATAATATTCCTGGGAGTTTTCTTTTTGGGATCTTTTTCAGGAGGTGATCTGTGGATTCTTTCAGCCTCTATTTTGCCCTCTGGATCTAAAACATCAGGGCAGTTTTCCTTGAGAATTTCTTGAAGGGTGATTTCTAGGTTCTTTCCTTGATCATGGCTTTCAGGTAGTCCAATAAGTTTTAAATTGTCTCTCCTGGATCGATTTTCCAGGTCAGTGGTTTTTCCATGAGATATTTCACATTGCCTTCTAATCTTTCGTTTGTTTGGATCTGCTTAACAGCATCTTGATTTCTCATAAAGTCATTAGCTTCCATTTGCTCCAGTCTAACTCTGAAGGAATGAATCTCCTCAATGAACTTTTGAGATTCTTTTTCCATCTGGCAAATTCGACTTTTTAAGGCATTCTTCTCCTCATTGCCCTTTTGGGCCTCCTTTGCCATTTGAGTTAGTCTATTTTTTAAGGTGTTGTTTTCCTCAGTCAGGCTGTTGACCCTCATTTCATACTTTTCCTGCATCCTTCTCATTTCTCTTTCCAATTTTTCCTCCACTTCTCTTATTTGATTTTTAAAGTCCTTCTTAAGGTCCTCTATGGCCTGCAACCTGGTCATGTTTTCCCCTGGGGCTTTTGGAGCAGGACTTCTGACCTCACAGTCCTTTTCCCGCTCTATGCCCCCAAAATAGGAGTCTAGGGTTGCATTTTTCTGTTTCCTTTGCCTTGGCATGTTGCCACTTGATTACTTGACTTTTGGGCTTGTGGCCACACTATGGCTTTTAAGGCCAGATAGAGGAATTTTCGTCCCAAACGTGTGGGGGGCAACTTCCGTTTCTGGCAAGCTGTAAACCCACCCACAACTTCCACCCTAGATCACAATCTAGATCCAGGGAGGTTAAAGCAAGAGCGATTACCCCCCAAGACTGATCGCTGGATCTCCCTACAAATTTGCAGGCTGGGAGCGGGATCTGCCTCTGAAAACTACAAAATGGTGTTTGTCCTCAGCGGCTTCTAGCCCCCAGGGGAGGGAGCCAACGCATTCCCTAATACCAGTCCCAAAGTCCATAGGACACTAACCTCTTACTTTGTCCTAGGCAAGTCTATGTTGATAATTCTGGAGTCGCCACAGCTCCTGGTGTTCTGGGGTTCCTCCAGCTGGCTGCTGGCCCTGCCGTCCTGGGGCTAAAACCTCGGCTCATGCGGACCTGGGCTCGGCTCGGCTCCTGCGCTCTGTGCGCTGCAACGACAGTTCAGATATTCTGACTCGAATTCCAGTGTTTTTATTTTTCCCATAATGCCATACTTCCTTTACTTCCTTCTAGTTCAGAGCCATGATTTAATAAGTTAGGGACTAGTTATTCTTCAACGTGGTTACTGAAACCAAAGAATGGTGAAAACTGAAATAAAATTATAGGACTTCAAATTGAAAATTCCCTTTAAATCACCTTCTTCATTTTATTAAAAAAATAATTTATTTTTTTCAATTGACAGGCATTTATTTTTCCCTCCTATTCCTTCTCTTCTACATAGCTCAAGAAAACCAAAAGATTTGTAGCAAATATGGATAGTTAAATAAAATTGATTTCCCCAGAGTGGTGGCAAAGATGGTATTAGTGGAAAAGAGCTGGCCTAATATAATAGAGGTAGGTAGTGGTCAAATTGAAATTGAAATTTGGCCTTTAGTCTTGAACTCTGATTCTCTTTCCAATATGCCATGCTGATTACTTCTACAAAGGAAGGAACTTGGAAGCAAGAGAGCTTTAAATGAATTGTCCAATATCTTCCAGATCCTCATGTGAGGGATTCAAATGCAAGTTTTCTAATTCCATAAAAACAGGTTTCCCCCTACACAACTCAGCCTCCTTGACTGACTGCTGAAATTATTTATATTTGTCTTGAAGTATTTTTATCCCCAGAAAAATGATTGATTGTACACTCATGATCTGGTATAGAGTAGACCAAAATTCTGCCACCTGATTTCATTTATTTTCTTTAAATTTTTTTTCAATTACACACAAAGATAGTTTTCAACACTGATTTTATTAAATTTTGAATTCCAAATTTTTCTCCTTCCTTCCCTTCTCTCTTTCCCACCCCCCTCTCCATAATGCAAGCAATCTGATATAGGTTATTCATTGCCACCTGATTTTTAAATGAATATAACACCCAGGGTCCTAGTGGTAAATATATAAGCAATCATTTAATAATTGAAAGCCTGGTACTTAGAGAATTTAAGGAATACATAATTTCACTGAATAATTTTACCCTTAGAAAAAAATAGTACAAATGCAAAGGGGATTAGATATGTGACTATTGTGGGCTCAAACTCTTGACTATCAAACAAAAGTTGAAAGACCACTTGTCTGTAATATTGTAAAATATATTATATGTGGGGATGGGGAGTCAGAATAGAGGACTTCTGAGTTCCTTCTAACATTCCGTGTTAGTATATACACTTATCTGACCTAAGAATCTAAGGAAGAAAAAATATCACATCAGAGGAAAAGAGAATAGTTAAATTCTAGGAAATCACAACCATGTATAAATACAGATTTGTTTCTTTAAATGAGTTCAGTACTGAAATGAAACATGAACTTCCAGGTGATGCTGCCATTTACACATGCATGCATGCATACACACACACAGCTACGAAATTCATATCTTGTTTTCTCTTTAAAAAGATGGCCAATTCAACTGCTTTCTTCTGAATTAGGGAAAAAGTATAGGGGAGGGAAATTATTCATGTAGCTTTGCCTATATTTCAGCACTTGAAAATGTGCAACATGAATATCTCTGAAGAAAAATTAAGTTTGGATGAAATATTAATGAGCATATTATACAAACATAGATAGTAAAAAGATGACTCATCAAAGGTTACATTGTTGTTAACACATTGAGTTTGGCTTGGGAAATAGAGTAGAGACTATATACCTTACTAAAAGTAATATGACAGACTGGATATTGGACTATTGACTTCATTATCAATTGCTGATTGATATTTGCATTGTTAAAATGTATACATAGATAATTATAGTTTGTAACATGAACATTTTAGTTTATAATACAATGGATTTGCCTGAATATTTACTAAATCTCAGGAGGAAATTTGAAACCTACATTTCAATTTTTTTAATTTTTTTTTCATTTTCAGCTAGATTGTGAACTTTTGCTGTCAAGTACTGGATATTATTTAGATCCCCAAATGTCTATTGAAATGCCTGCACAGAATAGATTTCAATAAATATCAGTGGAATGAACACACAAACTGCCATTGACTGAACTTGTACTGCCTAAACCATACCTAAAACCCAGTGAAAGCCATTGGATTTCCTTGCTACTTTCCTTACCAGTAATTTAACTTATTTATATTCATCTTTTAACTGAGTGGCAAACAAATGTGCTTGTTTTAACATATATGTACTTGTATGTCTCCCCCCAAAAAATAATATGAAGAAAAAATGCAAATTCATATAAGAAATTGGTTTAAATATCACATTTAAAACCATTGACCACTGAGAATGTGTCTATGATATTAAAAACTGTGATTTATCATATCTATTTTGGGGCTAATAAAACATGAGAACATAGGTGGTACCATTAGCCTCCTTTCTGCCTTCTATATCTAATATTTGTCTCTCTCTCCCTCCCTCCCTCCCTCTCTCTCTCTCTCTCTGTCTCCCTCCCTCTCTCCCTCCCTCCCTTCCCCTCTCTCTCCCTCTCTCTCTTTCTCTCTCCTTTTTAAATCTAAGGGTAGGTCTGTGTCACAGACCCTGAAAGCAGAGGGTTCATTGCACAGTCCTGAGCCAAGTGCAGTATGGGCAGGCACTGCAGAAACCAAAGTTACTGCCAATGACTCTGAATCCACCGTCCAAGAGCCTTGCAGTTCCAGGCCTGGGCGCCACTTCCATGGCATGCCAAATTATGTGGTGGTTTGGTCATGTGGATAACATGAAACATAGGATGACAGCAACCAGATTAGATTTCCTCCATATGAGAAAGAGGGTGGGAAAGAGAGAGAGAGAGAAAGAGAGAGAGAGAGAGAGAGAGAGAGAGAGAGAGAGAGAGAGAGAGAGAGAGAGAGAGAAGGAAAGGAAGAGAGGAGAGGAAGTTTCCTAGCCAATTAAAAGAAAAGTTTGATTTTAAATAAAAATAACAATGTCATTTCACCTTCTGCTACTGGAGTCTGTTTCTTATTATTAGCAGAAGCTTAATGCAAGTCAAAGGCAGTTCTCTCTCTGCTCCTATGTTAACAATGATTCCTCTATTTGAGGTAGAAAAGTGGAATCTGGCAACTGAGCATGCTACCCTGTATATGGGCATGAGGTCAGGCCCACATCAAAAATAATTCCCTCTCTGAAGCCAAGGCTATAGAGTCCCAGTTTGGAAAGAACTTCCCAAATAGTGGAAAACCACAGAAGCCTTCACAGGAGACTGGGGCAGGATCTTGGGTCTTAAGCTGGACTTGGCTCTAGTTTATGTTTTAAGCAAATGCAGGGACTTGGACTAATTGGTTTTGAAGAATACAAACCTTTATATATTTGACCAGCTAGTTATATAGATGCCCCCAAATACAGGCGTGGTAGAATAGCAATGTTATAGAAGTTCAATAGACCTAGACACAAGCAGAAACAAGGTACAATAATGGTGGGATGAATGGAGCACAGGATTGAAAATCAGTAGGTCTGATTTTTTATAGTTGTGGCTGAGTCACTAACTAGCAACTTTAGAAAATTACCTAACCTTTCTCATTTTCAATTTTTTTATCAGTAAAGTGAAGAGGTTGGGCAAGATCATCTCTTAGGTATGATGTATTTCTATTATATATTCTAATGTTTTTTGTATCTAAGATAATTTGCATCTAAGACCTTTCAGAATAGTTGCTTAAAATCTCATTTGCAAACACCAGATTAGGAATATGGTTGTGGTATTGATTTCCAAGACCATTATGATTGACAATGATAAATAGCTTTTCATAGTGGATGGTCTCCTGGTCTCATCATCCCCTATTTAAAAAGGAGGACCAATCAAGATAAGGTCAAAATTAGTACATGATTTAGACATAAGGGATGATAACACAAACAAGGTAGGAGAGCAAGGAATAGTTCATCTATCAGATCT
Organism: Gymnobelideus leadbeateri; assembly: GCA_011680675.1. Classification (NCBI taxonomy): domain Eukaryota; kingdom Metazoa; phylum Chordata; class Mammalia; order Diprotodontia; family Petauridae; genus Gymnobelideus; species Gymnobelideus leadbeateri. Next base: position 79,743 of record WOXC01000968.1, on the reverse strand, counting down.
ATAGAGAATGGAAGAATTTATGACCAAACAAGTGATAAAGAATATTATATAATATAAAATGGATCATTTTGATTACGTTAAATTAAAAAAGGTTTTGCACAACCAAACCAGTGAAATTAAGATTGGAATGAAAGCAGAAATCTGGCAAGCAATCTTTATAGCCAGTGTTTCTAACAAAAGCCTCATTTTGAAAATAGATAGAGATCTGGTCGAAATTTATAAGGATTCAAGTCATTCCCCAACTGAGAAACATTGGCCTTCTTTCTTAAAAAATAATTACCAAATATAAATTATCCAGATTAACAGAAGATGAAATAAAATGTTTAAATAACCCAAGCAACCAAGATTCAAAGAAAAGCAGAAAGTTAGATTTTTTTTAATAACTAGTGTCTCTGATAAAGACCTCATTTTTCAAATGGGCCAAATTTATTAGAATTCACATCATTCCACAACTGATAAATTGTCAAAGGATATGAACAGTCAGTTTTCAGAGGAAACCATTAAAGCAATATAGTCATATAAAAATAATCTAAAACTCTATTGATTAGAAAAAATACAAATCAAAACAACTCTGAGGTACAACTCCACACCTATCAGATTGGCTAATATGCAAGAAAAGGAAAATTACAAATGTTGGAGAAGATGCAGGGAAATTTGAACACTAATGCATTGCTGTTGGAGTTGTGAACTGATCCAATCACTCTGGAGAGCAATTTGGAACTTTGCTCAAAGAGCAACCAAACTGTGCCTACTGGATTCAGATGATTCTGGAGGATAAATTGAGGCTGGTGATCTTGCATAGCCCTTCCTCACACAAATTAAAGTCAACTGCAAATCATGTCATCATTTCCCTGATGCTATGGTGCTCTTTGAAAGTGAAGGACAAACACAACAACAACACAACCCTTTGATCTAGCAATACTACTCCTAGGAAAAAGACCCACATATACAAAAAATATTTATAGCTGCTTTATTTTATGGTGAATGAGAATTAGAAATTGAAGGAGATGCCCATCAATTGGGAAATGCCTGGATGAGCTGTGGTGGGTGAATATAATGGAGTACTAATGTTCCATAAGAAATGATGATCAGGTGAACTTCAGAAGAAGCAGGAAAGACTTATATGGACTGATGCTGAGAGAAGTGAGCAGAACCAGGAGAATATTGTACACAGTAACAACAACATTGTGTAATGAACAACATTGATAGACTTAACTTTTTTCAGTAATGAAAGGATCTAAGACATTTCCAAAAGACTCATGATATAAAATTCTGTTGATATCCAGAGAAAGAACTGTGGGATTTGAATGCAGATTGAAGCATACTGTTCTCTCTCTATGTGTGTCTGTATCTCTGTCTCTCTCTCTCTCTCATTTCTTCTTTCTCATTTATTTTCCCTTTGTTTCTAATGGTTCTTTACAGCATGACTAATGTGAATATATGTTTTACATGATTGTGCATGCATAGCCTATATCAGATTGTATACTGTTTTGGAGAAGGAGGAGAGGAGGAGAGCAATGAAGAAATTTAGAGTTCAACATCTTTTAGAAGTAAATCTTGAAAATTAAACACAAATAAATAAAATTCCTTCTCTAGCTCTCTCACCATTGAAAAGCTTGCACACACACACACACACACATACACACACACACAAATAAACACAATCAAGCAAAACAAATTCATACATTCGCTGTGTCCAAACATATAAATTTTACTTTTTCTTTAGTCTATCACCTCTTTATCAGGAAAAGAGTACCATGTTTCACGTATCATTAGTCTTCTGAAATCATAGTTGAACATTGCTTTTATTAGACAGATTCCTTTGCCTTTGAAAAGGACAAAAAATAAATCCCTCAAAAGGAATTTGTTTGATATCATGAGAAAGTTGAATATTGCAGTGAAGTTTTTGGATGTAAAGAAATGTTATCTGCAGTTGCAGTGATGGGGAAAAGGTTGTTCAGGCTAAGAGAATTATTACATAAAAATAATGTAAATATTAATTATTTATAGCTATATTATTATTGATTAGACTCTTATGAAATTATATATCCATCAATTTAAATTTAATTCTATACAATTAGTAGTTTACAGTTATGTTTTTATGTATACCTCTACATATATGTTATCTATATATCTACATCTATATTTCTACCTATATTTTATCCATCTACCCACCTGTATACCCATTTATCTATTATTTATCTATCATCCATCATCTGTCATGTATCATCTCTTTATATACATACCTCTGAAATAGACTAGAACTTGGAATAGTGAGAATGCATATGAAAAAGGGTCAAGTAGCAGGGTGAGATATAAGTGAAATTGTTTAAACCCATAAATTTAGGCTATCTAGGGATTTGTCTGGATTTTTGAGTTTAAAAAATAATTTTCTCTGTAACTATGCTCTCACAGAATCATTAATTTAAACTGTCTGACACTACTTCTGATGATGAATGACATAAAACTTTCATATTTTCTTGTTTTGTTAATGCATATTAATTTCATATAACCTTTATTTTAGTCTTCCATAGTTTATACATTGCATTGCATTGTATTATGCTGTTATGTTATATTACATTATATTATATTACATTATGTTACATTACATTGTATCATACCATATTATATTATATGCATTATATCTTATCCTATCCTATTATATTTTATTATATTATTATTATATATTATGTTAGGCTATAATTTTTTATATAAATATACACTTACCCTTATCAGAATTGCAAGGATAGATATGAATATATTTAATAAATAATTTTGACTGAAAATTCAGAGCGATTTCCTTATTTTGGGAATGAGACTAAAGAAGAAAAAACAATTCAATTGCTTTATTTATGTCCACCTCTTCATAAACCCATTTTGGGTTTTCTTGTAAAAAATATTGGAATGGTTTGCCATTTCCTTCTCTAGTTCATTTTATAAATGAGAAAACAGTCAAATTGAGTTAAGTCACAAAGTAATTGCCCAAAGTCACAAAGCTAATAAGTGTCTGAAGTCATATTCAATCTCAGGTCTTCCTGACTCCAGACCAGATACTTTATCCATTATGCTAGCTAGCTTCAAGAAAAGTAAGAATATAGCACAAATATTTTTTTAAATCATATAATTTAGAAATCTTAAGGCAATTCATAGTAAGAAGGTATAGATGCTTAGAGGGCTCACCATATCAGTACTCAGAATTATCTCACCTGTTAGATCATTCAAAAATACCACACATATTGACAATAGTGGTAAATAACTGGATATGCATTTCCATGCACCTTCTGGGAAGAAGTTGGTCAAAATTTTTTCAAAAAGGTTTCATAAAAAAAGGAAACTTGACCACAAGATTGAAGGCAGTTAATGAATCATGAAGGGATAACTTACCAATGAAGTGAACCAAATGTAGTTCCTCTAAGGATGAGAGAGACAGATGACCTGTAAATGAAGCAAATGCTAGATCTCCTAAATTGAACATAGATGGGGAAATAAAAAGTTCAATCAAGATGAAATTAAATATATAATTGATGAAGGGAATGTTAAGCAAGAGTTTGAAGTCTCTCTGTTAAAGTACTGGGTAACCAATATATGAATTCTGCTTAGATAACGTATTTTCTAAAAATCGCTGCAAAGATGGCAGATATCTAATGAAATGCCTATGGGGGCCATTTCTTTGACTGCAAAATGCTTAAAGATTATCTGATCAATATGGGCATAGCAAACCTACTTGCAAAGACAAATTTTACTGGTTGTGAGGTGCAACAGCAAACATATGATTCCTCTGTTAAGACTTCTATTCAGTAACGAGTCAGGAAAACAAACAGAAACACACACACACATTCACTAATTGTATATTTCTTATGAATGCCTGAGAGAGACTAGCATAGAAAAAAGATAAGTACCCCATTTTTCAAATATACAAAGAACAGAGTCAAGTATATAAGAATACAAGTCCTTCCTCAGTTAATATATGATCAAAGGCTATGGACAGGCAGTTTTCAGAGGAAAACATCAAAGCTATTTATTAGTCATATGAAAAATGCTCAGGGGCGGCTAGGTGGCACAGTGAATAGAGCACCAGCCCTGGAGTCAGGAGGACCTGAGTTCAAATCCAGCCTTAGACACTTAACATACACACACACACACACACACACACACACACAAACACACACACACAAATAAGTAACCTTGTGAGCTTGGACAAGTCACTTAACCCCAATTGCCCTACCTTCCCCCTCCAAAAAAAAAGAAAAAAAGAAAAATCCTCTACAACACCATTGATTAGAGAAATTCAAATTAAAAACGATACCTTGAATCTGTCAGATTGGCTATTATGACAGAAAAAGGAAAATGATAATTGTTGTAAGAGATGAGAGAAAATTGGGACACTGATACACCATTAGTGGAGTTGTGAATTAATATAGCCGTTCTAGAGGACAATTTGGAACTATGACCAAAACAGTATAAAGCTGTACATATCTTTTGACCCAGCATTAGCACTACTTGGTCTATATCCCATAGATATTTTTCAAAAAGAAAAAGGACCTACATACAAAAATACTTATAGCAGTTCTTCTGTGGTGGCAAAAAATTGGAAATTGAGGGAATGCCCATCAACTGGGGAATGGCTGAATAAATTTTGGTATATAATTGTTATAGAATACTATTGTCCTATAAGAAATAATTAGCAAGATGCTCTCAGAAAAACATGGTAAGATTTACATGAAGTGATGAAAAGTGAAGTGAGAAGAACCAGTAAAAATTGTACACAGTAGCATCAATATTATATAATGATCGTCTGTGAATGACTTAGTTATTCTCAGCAATACAATGGTCTAAAACAATTCTAAAGGACTTAGATGAAAAATGCTATCCACCTACTGGGATGGGGGTGGGGGAGAGGCAAACTGGAGTTTGAATGTGAATTGAAGCATATTTTAAAAATTTCTTCATTTTCTATTTTTGGTCTATATATCCTTTTTCTCAATATGATCAATAAGGAAATACATTTTCAATGACTACACACATACAATTCATATTAACTGGTTTGCCTTCACAATGAAGGAGAAGAAAAAGGAAGGAAAGAGATAATTCAGAACTCAAAATTAAAAAAAATGTTGAAAATTTCATGTGTAATTATTTTAAACATAAAAACAATAGTAATGACAAAGGAAGCAGATAAGGTTAGAATAGAATGATTGCATACCAGCTTATCACACTCTTGTATGATATTTAGCCCACTTTGGCTATTAGTAGCAAAAGATAGCAATGCGAAAGTCTCCAGCAAATCCCAGATTCCTTGAAAAATGTCTTAGTAAAGATGAAAAAGTGTCAGATGAAATAAGGTTTAAAAAAATAAACAAAGAAAAAATAAATAAATCTATCTATCTAGTGAAGGCTTGTATCTGAATATTCCAGAAAATTATAAAAATTATAATCAGGTAAGGGGTCTGCTAAGTATACCTGTGTTGAGGTTTAGGGACTTAGGAGTACACAAGACCCTGAAATACAAACATGCTAGGTCTGGCAGAATGAATTTGACTCAACTCTTCTCTCAGTCAAAGTAAAACAAAGTTTTTTAAAGATTCACCATAATAGGTAGACTCTTAAGGAGCCTAAGTATTTATGACACTTAACTAGCCCTCCATTGTTCATTGACTTCCCATAACTGTGTTAACAAGCAAGTCAGAACAATCTGATATAGACTGAGTCTGTACTAAATTGAATTCAGTCTCATCATGGAGGCAAGATGGATCTTATATACAGAAAGACTATTGAAGGGATCTAGAGGTGGCCTAGAGGAGCAGTTTGGGGAGGGTCTTAAAGAGATGTCTTTGGAGGATCTTTACTAGGACTGAGGTCAGACTCCAGGAAGGGGATTAAGGGTGGGAAGTACATGAAAGCTACCTGGAAATGACAGACAATGGAGGGCTAGGCTAGTTTAAGTGTAAGATATTTTGGGTATCGATATATTGTGTAGAGATATTTTGAAATGATCAAGTGTGAGAAGTGGCTGGACAATGGAGAGGTAGGCTAGGTTAAGAGAAACAGAGAAGTGGGCTTAGTTATAATCAAAGGCTTATGGCCTCAGGCAAATGCCTCATCAAGTGGGAAGATTCAAAGGTGTTCCCAGAGCCTAAACCTCATCACCTGGAACCAGCACAGTTCAGATCAATTGGTGCCACACCAGAGGACAAGGTATGTCAAGACCATGACTTATTGGTAGGAGACTATATAAGGAGATAAAGATGAGAAGAGGTTGGCACAAAAGAGTTAATCAAGTCATCATAATCTCTAGGATAAGGTGGCTGAAGCTGGCATGATCTCTGATAAATAAGGCCTGGATCTGGGGACAGAGCTAACTCATGGTCGATGATTGCACAGGGAGGTGGGGTTAATGCCATTGTCTATTTCTTCAGGACCTTCAGGTGAAAGGTCCTAAAACCACTATCACCTCTAGTCTCTAGTCTCTTCTTAGGGTTTCCTGTGTCTACAGCAGGGGACTAGTCCTGAAGCTGGAGGTTAAGAAGTAGGTGATTACAAAAGAAAATAGATATGGTAATAGAGTTCAATGAACATATGAAGCTCATAGGAGACTGAGGTGAAATCTAGTATTTGTTGTATATGCAAAGTGCTTATGATGGTGGATCCTGACATGGGAATGTTGGTGATTCTGTTTCCTGATTCTGGGAGAATTGTGGTGATATTAAATGAAAGTACTTTGGAAAGACTGAATATTCTGTGGAACAGGGGCAAAGGTGGACCTTCATGAACTAATTTGAGCTTTCTAATTACATGGTGAAGATGAGGGTCTTTGATTGGCTGTACAGGTATTCAGAAAGTTCTGTTAAATTTAGACACTGAGTTTTTGCCTCAGAAATCTTGGGGGACCTCAGTGACTACTTTGTTAAATATTGTAAGTGACAGGAATGAAGCCCATAACCTTAAGATTTCCAACATTCCAGGGCCCCTCAACGTCCTAGAATTTCAGCATTCAGTTTTCCAGGCATTGTGGTATCAATATGCTGAACTAAGAATGCCAATCAGGAGTACCCTTTGGGACTCTGGTCCAGAGATAGCTGAAAAAAGTTCTTTGAATATGAATTTTCAGGGAAATAAGTTATGTAGAAACTGAGCTAAGTTGAGTATAATCTTCCCATAGAAGGAGTGGTATAGACTGAAGTATATCCTTAATATTTAGCATAAATGTTTGTAGGTTGTCTCACTATGTCTTCAAAAATATTAGCCATTTGTAAGATATTTGATGTTAGGTATTACCATGGAACTGAGGCTCTAACATCAGTGAGGCATACATTACTTGGGTAATGAGGTATGGGCTCTGGGAGCTCTCCTTGAGTCCTTGAGGTACAGGCTCTGGGAACCTCCCTTGGACTCAAGGAGAGTTCAAGGGGCTCCCAGAGCCCATATCTCATTACCTCATCATTCCCCACCTCAAACAAATGGTGCTCTCATCGTTCTATGCTGCTCTCCTATGGCTCTCTCACAAACATGAAGACAGGATGGGGTCTTATATACAGAAGGTTGTTTGAGGAATCTAGGGGTGGTCTAGGGGAGGAGTTTGGGCAGGGTCTTCAGGAGGAGTTAATGAAGTCAATGAATGATTAAGGGTGGGGAGTCAATGAACAATGGAGGTCTAGGTTAGCAACTAGGGTAGAGTTAATAGTTAGTAGTTAGTAACTAGGCTAGAGGTCTTGGCCTAGCCATAGTGTAGGGCTTATTGCTTCATGCAAATGCCTCATCAAATGGGATAATTTAATCAGGAGTCCAAGGGAGGTTCTTAGAGCCTGTACTTCAATGACTCAAGGAGGCCTCAAGGGGACTCTCAGCACCTATACCTCATCATTGGGGACTCAAGGCAATAACAGTGTATAAAAGACAGCCCCACAAATCTCTCAGGTTTCCCTTGGACCTTGAGGAACTAATATGGAAGCAACTTTGAATATGAGTCAACAGCATAGTATGGAATGTGAAAACTATAAAGTGGCCATAGCCTGAATAAAAGAGGAATAGTGTCCAAGATAATGGAAGTGATAGTTCTATTCTCTGTGGTCAGAACATATAATGAGTATTTTTTTCAGTTATGGGCACCATGGTTTAGAAAAGGCATTGTTAAGTTGGAGAATATCCAGAAGAGAGTCACTAGATGATGAAGGTCCTTGAGAACATGCCATGTAAGATAATGTATGTAAAGCACTCTTCAAAACTTAGAGCACTATATAAATGTAAATTATTATTGTTATTATCATTTGAAGGAACTATGGGTGTTTACCCTGCAGAAGAGAAAATTTAGATGCAACGTAATAGCTGTCTTCAGCCCTTCTATTGGAAGGGTTGTCATATAGAAAGGGGATTTATTCTGACTTGTTCTGATTGGCCCATAGGGAAGAAATAGAAGAAATGAATAGAAATTATAAAACTAGGGAACTAGATAATGATCTTCACAGTAGAATGAGCTGCCTCTAGAGGGAGTAAGATTCTTATCATTGGAAGTCTACAAATAGAAGCCAATAGGATGCTTAGTGGATAAGGTTGTTGTTGAATAATGGATTGTGTCAGATAGCATTACAGGTACCTTTCAAACTTGTCATTATATGACACTTCCAGAGTGAGAGGAGGGTGGACTTAACTTTGAGGGCTGGCCAAGAGAAGAGAATTTGAAAGATTTTGTTACATACCAAATGGGGTTTTGTAATTGTAAAATTTATTGATTCATTGTTTACATCCTGTTGTTTGGAGTTTATTTAAAAATCTGGCAATATTCTCTATCCTGGTAGATTTAATACAGACACATATGCATACACATATATACATAAATACACATATACATAAACATATATACATACACATATATGGTTGGTTGTTGTCCTTCTTTCTCAAAGAGTATCAAAATAACATTACTATGCTTGAGTTAAGTTTCACTGTGTCCAGATGTGACTGATCAGAACAATTATCTCAGAATATTCTACTACAGGTTGGACACCAATAGTCTGTGTGAACATTTGGGGGTGGATTCCCTAAATTTGCACATTTTTTAAGCTATTTCAACATTGCTTTGCTCACAGAAAATAGCTTCACTGATGTTGGCATGTCATGCTAAGTGGTCCTGTGCCAGTGTCTCCTATGTCACAAAATCAGTTCTAAAGTTCCTAAGAGAGACTTTGAGAGTGTCTTTGTATTGCTTCTTCTAAATACTGTGTGAACACTTGTCCTGTGTTAGTTCTCCATAAGAAAGTCTTTTGGAAAATTTACATTTTGCATTAGAACAATATGGTCAGTACATCAGAGATGCACTCTCTGAAGCAGAATTTGAATGCCTGGCAGCTTAGTTCAATAAAGGACCTCAGTGTTTGGTGTCTTATCCTGCAAGATGGTCTTCAAGATCTTCCTAATACAATTCAAATGGAAGTGATTCAGTTTTCTGCCATGGTGCTGGTATATTGTCCAGGTTTCACAGGCATACAGCAATGAGGTCAGCACAACGGCTCTGTAGGCCTTCAGTCTGGTAGCCAGTTTAATACTTCTTCTGTATCATACTGTCCTTCAGAGCCTTCCAAACACTGGGTTAGCCCTGGCAATGCATGTATCAACCTCATTATCAATGTGTACATCCCTGGAAAATACATTACCAAGGTAAGTGAATTTATCCACAGCATTCAAATCTTCTCCATTTGTTGTAACTATTTGCTGAAACCAATGTATGTTTTTATGTATTAATATGGGGTGTAGGGTATGTTCAGGGAAGACTAGTCCTGTAGTGTAATAACTGTCAAGGCCTTTTCAAAGCTGCTTTTCACCTTTGGTGTCAACCTCTTCCACTCAAATCTCACCCGTGACTCCAAGAAGCTGTAGCATGCACAGCAGCCACAACGTAGTAAACCATTTTGGCAGATTGGCTAAATCAGGTTTTGGGCAATTAAGGGGTCTCAAACCCATTGGTGAGTTAAAGCTGTGTCTACCCCAAGTGTGTGATTTCTTTCCCTGGTGGAGTGGGCAGATGAGAACAATTTGTTCCAGTGGCCATGAAGGCAGCTGAAGCAGGTGCTGTGGAGCTTGATTATACATTGAAGACTCCAAAGTCATCCACTGTATCTTGAGCCATCTCCAGTCATCTTGATTATGTCCTGTCATTAGACTGTGATGACTCTGGAAGAGAGAGTAAGTCTCAGGACTTCATGCAACTCTGACTCACTTAAAACTACATTATACAAAAGATATTTTTTTATTATACCTAGCAGGTGTGCATACCCTGGGAGCTATAGTCACAATCCTGCACACCAGCAGTCCAGACCATAAATAGGGTCATTTCTAAATGGAAGCAGCAGTGGAATTTGGCAACCCCCTGCATATCTGAGCAACCTTTTAAGGATCACACTGCTCACTTCCTGGTTTGAGGAAGGGACTAGAAAAAGTACGCTAAAACTTGTCTGCTTAGCCAACCCTGGCCTGATTTCCACACTGTAGTGAAAACACACACAAACACACACACACACACACAAATTCACAAAACATTTGCAAACATGATTGAACTCAACATTGGCACATGGAATGTGGGCATACTTATAGACAAAACAAGGTCCAGTAGACCTGAAAGATGAATAGCTCTTATTGTAAGAGAACTCAGCAGATTTCACTCCCAAATAGGAGCCCCGAGAGAAACAAGATTGTAAATTAAGGCCAGCTTGCTAAAGTTGAATACACGTTTTTTTCTGGAGTGACTGTAGTGAAGGGCAGCACCATGAAGCTGGTGTAGGTTTTGCAAACAAAACTAATCTACTCAAAAAGGCTGTTCTTGTTCTAGTCCAAAAGGAGTGAATGACAGGCTCATAACAATGCAATTGCCACTTACAGGAAAACATCATGCAACCATCTTATCCCTATGCTCCCACCATGACAAATGTTGATGAGGTCAAAGTAAAATTTTATGAAGACCTGGATGCCCTTATCATCAAAGGGTCAAAAGAGGACCAGCTTATAATTCTTGCAGACTTTAATGTTAGAGTAGGCTCAGACTACCAGACTTGGCAGGGAGTCCTAGGGAGGAATGGAGTTGGAAATAGCAATAGTGATGGCCACTTACTACTGAAGACTTGTGCATCTCATAATTTCATAACCAACACTATGTTCTATTTACCTAAATGCAATAAAACGTCATGGATTCACCCTCACAGCAAATATTTGCACTTAATAGACTATGAGATTATAAGGAGAAGAGATAGAAAGGATATGAGAGTGAGAAAGGCAATGTGTGGTGGAGAGACTGATCATAGACTTAACCTCTCCAAGCTAAATATTCACATTAAACCAAAGCTGCATGCCGAAGGCAAAATGATTACCAGAAGAAGCAATGTTGGAGTCAAGATGGTGGAGTAGAAACAGGACTTCCACATGGCTCTGGCTTCCACCTCCTCCAATTCATCTAAAAATGATTCTAGATAAACTTTGGAGCTACAGAACCCACAAAATGTCAGACAAGCTGACCTCATGCTGAAGACAGCCCAGAAGGCTAGCAGGAAGGGACCAGCACAGCTTGCTGGGAGCTGTGGCCAGCTAGAGGTTTTAGCCTCAGGGCAGCCTGACCAGCCACCAGCTGGAGGGACTTCAGACCACCAGCAGCTGTGGCAGTTTCCAGAATTATCAACCCATAGATGCCAAAAACAAAGTAAGAGGTCAGTGTAGACTTTGCATGCCGTGGGCTGCTCAGTGTCCAGCACTTAGCATGATTCGGAGACGTGAATAAGAAACGACCAGGCCATGTGGGTAGCTCAAGGAAGAACCATGAACTCCATTTATTGATACTCAGGGAAAGGTTTTTATAGAGCAAAGAGACAAAGGACAGGAAGGAAGAGAAATCATTATCTTAGTCTGTTGTATCCTGGAAGTAGCATGGTAATAAGGCCCATTGTTTCCTAGGTGCCATAGAGTCTTGGGCAGTTATCTCTTATCTCAGTCAGTTACATCAGAAAGGATGCTCTTGAGAGCTCTCCTCAAAGCCTAATGGCCAAGGCCGCATCATCAAGAACATCTGCATAAGAACTGACTTCCTGCAAATCTTTTGGACAACCAAAGTTTTGGGGCAGAGCCTCTTAGCCTCAGAACTCAAATACCATCCTTATAAGTGTAACCCATATCAAAAGAACTCCGGAGCTGACTTAGTGAAAAGTCGCATCTCGAAGAGGTCTTTGTTGTTCAGGTCCACTGATATCAGGGTAATTATCTGAAGTCTTGGCTCAGGCCTCTTTGGTCCACCACATTTGCAGAAACAGGGAGTATGGGAGTGTGATCTGGCATTTGCCCCTGGGGCAAGAAACAGCTGAGATTCTTAGCCATGCCACTTCAAACCTCCTGGCCTGCAGACTGTAGGGTTACCAAGCAACCAGTCTGAGGGGTAATTGCTCCTGCTCTAACATGCTTGGATCTGGATCATTGTCTAGGATGGAGGCTCTGGGGTGCATGCACAGTTTTCCCAGAGCCTATTGAGGCTTCAGAGAGGGCACCCAGCTAATAGCTTCAGCAGCTGCAGAAACCCCACCGATTGGGATAAAGCTCCCCTTTCTGGTAGCAGAGTTGTATAGTGGCAAAAGGCTCAAAAGACAAATAATTGTCAACATGAGCAAACAAAGGAAGCAAAGCAAACAGAACAATCCAACATTAGACTCCTATTTTGGGGACAAAAAGGATCAAAGCATGGAACAAGAGGAAAACAGCAAAGTCAGAACTCCTGCACAAAAAACTTCCAAGAAAAATATGAGCTAGTTAAAGGCAATAAAGGACCTTAAAAGGATTTTGAAAACCAAATAAGAGAAGTGGAGGAAAAATTGGGGAGAGAAATGAGAAGGATGCAAGAAAATTATAAAATGAGAGTCAACAACCTGATTGAAAAAAATTAACACCTTAAAAATAGACTAACTCAAATGTCAAAAGACGCTCAAAAAGGCAAAGAGGAGAAGAATGCCTTAAAAAGCCAACTTTGCCAGATGGAAAAAGAATCTCAATAGCTCACTGAAGAGAATGATTCCTTCAGAATTAGATTGGAGCAAATGGAAGCTAATGACTTTATGAGAAATCAAGATACTATTAAACAGGTACAAACAAATTTTAAAAAATAGAAGGCAATGTGAAATATCTCATTGGAAAAACCACTGACCTGGAAAATAGATCCAGGAGAGATAATTTAAAAAATTATTTACCTACCTGAAAGTCATGATCAAAAAAAAAAAAAAAAAAGAACCTAGAAATCATCCTTCAAGAAATACTCAAGGAAAATTTCCCTGATGTTTTAGAACCAGAGGGCAAAATACAGGTTGAAAGAATCCATTTATCACTTCCTGAAAAAGATCCCCAAAAGAAACCTCCTAGGAATATTATAGCCAGGTTCTGGAGTACCCAGATCAAGGAGAAAATATTGTAAACAGCCAAGAAAAAACAATTCAAATATTGTTGAAACACAATCAGGATAACACAAGATCTAACAGCTTCAACACTGAGGGATCAAAGTGCTTGGTATATGATGTTGTGAAGGTCAAAGGAGCTGGTATTAAAACGAAGAATCAGGGGCGGCTAGGTGGCGCAGTGAGTAGAGCGTTGGCCCTGGAGTCAGAAGGACCTGAGTTCGTATCTGGCCTCAGACACTTAACACACACACAAACAAAAACCTAGCCGTGTGACCTTGGGCAAGTTACTGAACCCCAATTGCCCTCCAAAAAGCAAAAAACAAAACAAAACAAAAAAACCCAAGAATCACCTACCCACACCTACCCAGCAAAACCGAGTATCATGTTTCAGGGGCAAATATGGTCATTTAATGGAAGAGAGGAATTTTAAGCATTCTTTTTTTTTCTATTCAATGGAGTTGAATAGAAAATTTGACATTCAGATACAAGAAGCAAGATATATAGATATAGATATACTATTATTACTATTACTTTACATGCAACTGGGAAATAAGGTATACAGGCACTGGGACATAGAGAACCAGCACGCCCTACTGGAAAGTTGGAGGGAGGATGGGGGAACATATAGGAGACTGTAGTTTGGGGGAGGGGATATTCAGAGGGATTGTTATTTTGGGTTGTTAGGTAGGGGAAAAATGGGGAGAAAATTTATAACTCAAAATCTTGTGGAAATAAATGATATAAACTAAAAATGTAAAAGAGAAAAAAAATAAAAGAACAAAAAAATAGAATTCTTTCATATGAGAAAAATAAGAAGAATTAATGCTAACAACTTAGAGCTCTTTTCTGAAAGGGAAGAGCTTGTTCCTAATGTGGAGGGAAAGCTGAGCCAACACACAGTTGGTAACAGTGGAGCAGAAAAGGAGTGGGAAACTTTCAGAGATTTGGTATATAACACTGCATTTGTTCATCTGGGTCAGAACACTCCCAAAGACCAAGACTGGTTTGATGAAAATGATGGAAAAATTTAGAAGCTGACAAATGAAAAAAAACAACCAACCAACCCACCAAACAAACAAACAAAAAACCAAGAACTCCACAGGATAGTTCATCCATCTCTAGGAAGGCAACATTTAATTCCATCAAAAGTAAAGTATAAGCAAATCTTCGGGAGATGTAGGATTCTTGGGTCAATAAAAAGGCAGATGAAATTCAGTTTTAGGCAGGTAATAGCAATCCAAAACACTTTTATGTGCCTTGAATACTTTTTATGGGCCAAGTACCTGTGGTACACCTCAACTACCCAGGGTTAATGGAGCCACATTGATTAGTGATAAGGATACCATCCTAGAGAGATGGGCTTAACACTTTCATAATGTTATCAACAGACCTTCATCAATCAATACTGAGTCCACTGTCCTTTTATCTCAGGTTGAAGTCAATCTCTTCCTAGCTGAAGTTCTAACTGAAGAAAAGGTTTTGGATGCCATTGGATTTCTTTCATGCACCAAAGCACTTGGTGTTCGCTGATTCTATCCCAGCTGAGATTTATAAGGTCGAAAATCCATTGCTCATACAAAAGCTGACTGAAATTTTGCCAGTTATATAGTAAGAGAACGGTATCCCACAGGAGTTCAAGGATGTCTCCATTGTCTATCTCTATAAAGGTAAAGGAAATAGATTGCCCTGTGACAATCACGGTGTGTGTGTGTGTGGGGGATCTCTCTCTTAGTCATTGCTGGTAGGATTCTTGCCAGCGTCCTCCTTAATAGAGTGATCCTTCACCTGGCAGATGTTCATCCACCTAACAGCCAGTGTGGCTTCAGAAAGGACCAAGAAACAGTTGATAAAGTGTTGGATGCCCAACAACTCCAGGAAAAATGCCAGGAGCACAACATAGTTCTGTACACAACATTTGCAGATATGATCAAGGTTCTTGATACTCTGTCATGGAGGTTTATGGAAAATTCTGTCAGTTTGCCCAGATAAATTGATCAGCATTGTATATCAATTTCATGATGGCATGCTTGCCCAGGTCCTAGATAATGGAGAGTGCTCTTGTGCTTTCCCATTCACCAATGGAATGAAACAAGGTGATGCACTTATCCCCATGCTTTATAGCATGATGTTTTTAACCATGTTGTCAAATTTTGTCAATGAGGATGAACACAGCATCAAGGTCAGCTACTACACTGATGGTAAATTCTTCAGCTTGAAAAGACTACAAGCCAAGACCAAAGTGAAGGTGTTTGGTGCATGATTTTCTGTTGGCAGATAGTTGTGCACTTAATGCAGCCTCTGAAGCTAAAATGCAACAATGTATAAAGCAGTTCTCTGCTGCTTGTCCTAATTTTAACCTAGTAATAAACTCTGAGAAAACTCAGGTGCTCCATCTGCCACCACCACACCATCCATACATGAAACCATTGATTACAGCAAATGGAGAAGTTTTGAATGCTGTGGATAAGTTAACTTACTTTGATAGTGTACCTTCCAGAAATGCACACATTGATAGGAAGGTTGACAAACACATTGCCAACTCAGTGTTTGGGAGGATCCAAGGAAAGTGTGGGAGAGAAGAGGTATTAGACTGAATACTAAACTGAAGGTCTACAGAGCCATAGTGCTGAGCTTATGGTTATATGCCTGCAAAACCTGGAAAGTATACTAGTGCCAGGAAAATGAATCACTTCCCATTTGAATTTTCTTTGGAAAATTCTGAATATCATCTGGTGGGATAAGGAACCAGACAATGAGCTCCTTAGTCAAATTAAACTGCTAACCATCCAAACTCTGCTTCAGAGAGTGTAGCTTTGATGAGCTGACCATGTTGTTCAAATGCAAAATGTACACTTTGCAAAAAAAAAAAACAACAACTACTTTTTGGAGAACTCACACACCGCAAGTGCTCAAATGGATATCAGAAGAAGCAATGCAAAGACTCTCTCAAGGTCTCCCTTTAAGGACTTTGGAACTCATTGTGTGACATGGAAGAAATTGACACAGGACCATTTACCACAGTGTGCCCACATCAAAGAAGGTGCTGTGCTCTATGAGCAATGCAGAAATGAAACAGTTTAAAGGAAACACAAGATGCACAGATTTAGAGAATCCACCCCAAAAGTTTACACAGACTCTTGTTGGCCAACCTGTGGTAGAGCTGAAGCCATGGTTGGACAAATTCAAACTTGACTCTAGCATAATGATGTCATTTTGTTCTCTTAGACTGGATAACAAACAAGCAATCCATCATATGCATATATATATATGTACATATATATACATATATATATACATATATATGCCTATGTGTTCATGTATGTGAACATATTCTCTTTAAAATTAATATCTTGCAGCTAACGCCTTCTCTTTAGTTACACAGACTTCACCTTAGTTCAAGTCCTCATCATCTCTCATGTGGAATTATCACTATCGTCTCCTTTTTAGTGTTGTTCCAAGTATTGTTTTAGTATTTAGTATTATTATCCACACTCATCTAGTCTATCCTTCACACTACTTGCTACCAAAGTTATTTTCCTTAAGCATAGATGTGACAATCTTACTCCTGTTCAATAACCTTCTGTGGCTCACTATGGCCTGCAGGATAAAATAATCTCTTCTTTTTAACTTTTCAAAATTCCTTCAGAAACTTGTTCTAATCTATTTTTACATGATTTCTGCAATCTGCAATCTAACCATGATGATATTCTCCTTAGTCCTTTTTCCAATTATCATGTACATTTCTCTATAGTAGACATTCCCCAATGACTGTAGTCTGTCTTCCTTTTTATATTACCGAATCTTCCTTCAAGAAACAACTGAGGAGCCCCAGCACCCACAGAACAGCACAGAGAAGCTAACCTCCTGCTGAGGACAGCCCAGTAGCCCTGCAGGGAGCGGCCAGCTCAGCACTCTGAGAGCTGGCAGCACAGCGCACTGGGAACCAAGAGCGCAGTGTGCAGAGCCAAGCCCAGGTCTGCGGTTTTAGCCCCAGAGCGGCTGGGCCAGCAGCTGGCTGGAGGTACCCCAGAACACCAGCAATTGTGGCGATTCCAGAATTATCAACACAGATATGCCTAGGACAAAGTGAGAGGTTAGTGTCCTATGGACTTTGGGACCAGTATTTGGGGAACACGTGGCTTCCTCCCCTGCGGGCGAAAAGCTGCTGAAGAAACAGCTGCACAGAAGCCATTTTACAGCATCAGTAGTGGCTCTAGCTCCTGGTCTGTGAATTGTAGGGAGATCCAGCAATCAGTCTGGGGGTTAATTGCTCTCACTTTAAACTGCCTGGATCTGGATTGTGGTCTGGGTGGGAAGTTTGGGGTGGGTATCCAACTTGCCAGAGAGGGTGGAGGCTTTACAGAGGCCACACAACTGGTGAAAGTTGTGAAGACCCCACATTTGGGCGAAAGCTCCCCTGTCTGGTGACAGAGTCCTACTGTGGCAAAAAGCCCCAAAATCAAACAATTAAGTGGCAACATGCCTAGGCAAATGAAACAAAATAAACAGAAAAGTTGAACATTGGACTCCTATTTTAGGTGCAAAGAGGCTCAAAGCATGGAGGACTGTGAGGTCAGAACTCCTGCACCAAAAGCCCCAAATGAAAATACCAGCTGGCTACAGGCCATACAGGACCTTAAGAAGCAGATAAGAGAAGTGGGGGAAAATTTGGGAAGAGAAATGAAAAAGATGCAAGAAAAGTATGAAATGACAGTCAACAGCCTGACTGAGGAAAATAACACCTAAAAAAAATAGACTAACTTGGGGCGGCTAGGTGGCGCAGTGAATAGAGCGCTGGCCCTGGAATCAGAAGGACCTGAGTTCGGAGCCGGCCTCTGACACTTAATCCATACAAACAAAAACCTAGCCATGTAACCTTGGGCAAGTTACTTAACCCCAATTGCCCTAAAGGGGCGGCTAGGTGGTGCAGTGAATAAGCGCGCCGGCCTCGGAGTTGGGATGACCCGAGATCAGATCCGGCCTCAGAAAATGAGCACCCACACATAAATAATGACTAGCCGTGTAACCTTGAGCAAATTACTTAACCCCAATTGCTTTAAAAAATAAATAGATAGATAGATAGATAAATAAATAAATAAATAAAAATAGATAGATAGATAGATAAATAAATAAATACATAAATAAATAAATGAATAAATGAATAAATAAAAAAGACTAACTCA
This sequence comes from Gymnobelideus leadbeateri, assembly GCA_011680675.1. Classification (NCBI taxonomy): domain Eukaryota; kingdom Metazoa; phylum Chordata; class Mammalia; order Diprotodontia; family Petauridae; genus Gymnobelideus; species Gymnobelideus leadbeateri. The sequence goes on along the minus strand of WOXC01000968.1, from coordinate 61,151 downwards.
AATGGCAAAAGAGGCTCAGAAAGGCAATGAGGAGAAGAATGCCTTAAAAAGTCGAATTTGCCAGATGGAAAAAGAATCTCAAAAGCTCACTGAGGAGATTCATTCCTTCAGAGTTAGACTGGAGCAAATGGAAGCTAGTGACTTTATGAGAAATCAAGATACTATTAAACAGATCCAACCAAATGAAAGAATAGAAGGCAATGTGAAATATCTCATGGGAAAAACCACTGACCTGGGAAATAGATCCAGGAGAGATAATTTAAAAATTATTGGACTACCTGAAAGCCATGATCAAAGAAAGAACCTAGAAATCACCCTTCAAGAAATTCTCAAGGAAAATTGCCCTGATGTTTTAGACCCAGTGGGGGAAATAGAGGTTGAAAGAATCCACCAATCACCTCCTGAAAAAGATCTAAAAAAGAAAACTCCTAGGAATATTATAGCCAGGCTCCAGAACTCCCAGATCAAGGAAAAAATACTACAAGCAGCCAGGAAGAAACAATTTCAATATTGTGGAAACACAACCAGTATAGCCCAGGACCTGGCAGCTTCTACACTGAGGGATCGAAGAGCATGAAATATGATATTTCAGAGGGCCAAAGAGCTGGGATTGAAGCCAAGGGTCACCTACCCAGAAAAACTAAGTATCTTGTTTCAGGGGAAAATATGGTCATTCAGTGGAATAGAGGACTTTCAAGAATTTTTGATGAAAAAACCAGAGTTGAATAGAAAATTTGACATTCAGACACAAGAAGCAAGAGATGCTTGAGAAGGTAATCAAGGAAAAGAAATAAAAAGCAACTTATCAAAGTTGGACTATTTACATTCATACATGGAAAAACAATAACTGTGTTTGATGAAACCTTTCTCATTATAAAAATAATTGAAGAAGGGTACAGGGCATATGTTCACATATATACATGGATAGAGGGCACAGGTTGAATTTGATGGGAAGGGATGATTCTTTTTTTGTTTTTGGAGGGAAATTGGGGTTGGGTGACTTGCCCAGGTTCACATGGCTGGGTTTTTGTTTGTGTGTTGGGTGTCTGGGGCCGGATCCGGATTCAGGTCCTTCTGGCTCCAGGGCAGTTGCTCTGCTCGCTGTGCCACCTAGGAAGGGATGATTCTTAAGGGGTGAAGTCAAGAGGTGAGAGAAGAAAGTGGCAAGCGGAGATAGAGAGACAGGGTAGGGTAAACTATCTCATGTAGAAGAGGCAAGGGGAAGTAGTTGCAGAGGAGGGGAAGAACAGGAAGGCAAAAAGGCAAAAGCATATTCTCATTGAAGTTGGCTCAAGGAGAGAATCACATACATACTAAATGGAGTATCTTACCCTCACTCACTCTCCTGAGTAGGGGAAAGGGAGATGAGAGGGGGGATGATGGAGGGGAGGGCATTCTGGGGAGAGGGGAGGTTGGAAGTACCCACTATCAAAGAGGGACAGGATCAAAGTAGGGAATGGACCAGGTGGGAGGTGAGACTGGTGGGAGGGAAATATAAGCAGTCTTTCACAATAAAAAAAAAAAAACATATGAATAAAATGTTATGAAAATAAAAAAAAAGAAAAAAAGAAAGAAACAACCGAAAGAACTATTTTCTTTTCTTATTTTGAAATCAGTTTATGAATTTTTTGTTTTCAGCATCCATTTCTACAAGATTTTGGGTTCCAAATTTTCTTCCCATCTCTCTCCTTCCCCCATCCCAAGATGGTATGCATTCCAATTACCTCTTTCCCCAGTATGTTCTCCCTTCTATGACCCATCCCCTTGCCCCCACCCCTTTCCCTCTTACTTTCCTGTAAAGCAAGATAGATTTCTACACTCGATTGCCTGTATATTGTATTTTCCAGTTGCATATAAAAACAATTCTTAATATTTGATTTTAAAAATTTCAGTTCCAAATTCTCTCCCTTCTTCCCACACCATGCACCCAAATTGAGAAAGTAAGCAATTCAAAATAGATTGTACCTGTCTGGTTATGCAAAATACTTCCATAATAGTCGCATTGTGAAAGAATATTTTCCTCCATCTTCTCCTACTATCATTTATTCTATTTTGTCCTTTGACTCTGTCCCTTTTCAAAAGTGTTTGCTTTTGAGTACATCCTCTCCCAATTGTGCCCTCCCTTCCATCGTCCCTACCCATTTCCTTTTCCCTAACTTCCTGTAAGGTAAGATACCCAATTGACTGTGTATGTTAGTCCATCCTTAAGTCAAATTTAATGAGAGTAAAGTTCACTCATTCCCTGTCACCTCCCTCTTCTCCTCCATTGTAAAAGTTGTTTCTTGCCTCTTTTATGTGAGATAATTTACTCCATTCTATCTTTCCCTTTTTTCTTTTCCCAGTATATTCCTCTTTCCTCTTAATTTTATTTTTTAGATATCATCTCTTCCTTTTGACCCACACTGTGCAATCTATCTATCTATCTTCACTCCAACTACCCTAATACTAAGAAACACCTCATTAGTTACAAAGATCATGTTTCCATTTAGGAATGTAAATAGGTTTACTTTAGTAAGTCCTGATTTCTCTTTCCTGTTTACCGTTTCATGCTTCTCTTGATTTTTATATTTGAGAGTCAAATTTTCAATTCAATTCTGTTCTTTCCATCAAGAATGGTTGAAAGTCCTCTATTTAATTGAATGTCCATTTTCACCCCAGGAAGATTATACTAAGTTTTGATGGGTAAGTGATTCTTGGTTTTAATCCTAGCTCATTTGACTTCCAAAATACAATATTCCAAGCCCTTTGTCACCTTAATGTAGAAGGTGCTAGGCCTTGTGTTATCTTGATTGTGTTTCCATAATACTCAAATTGTTTCTTCTTTTTTTAAAGACTAATTTATTAATTTAGTTTCAGTTAACAATATTCAATTCCATAGTTCCTTGATTTTCAGATTTCCTTTACTTCCCTTTCCCTACCTCCCATGACCGCATATAGTCCAGTATAGGATCTGCAAATACATTCATATTAGACATTGGTGCAATCACAAAGGCATATTGTACTAGGTGAGATGGAGAATCATAAAGAAGAAATAAAACCAAACAATGAAAAGAAAAAGATCAATTACTTTGCTTCCTTCAGGATTCAGGCTCAGTTCTTTCTAGTTATATCTCTGGATATCTGATTTCTCTTTCTTGAGTCTTTCAATAAGTGACTTATATCACTGCATTGCTGAAAAGAGTCCAGTCTGTCATAGTTGGTAATCACAAATATAATGTGTCTGTGATTATATACAAATTTCTTCTGATTATACTCTTTTCACTCAGCAACAGTTTGTATAAGCCTCTCCAGGTAAATATGAAATCTGTCTCCTCATTTCTTATAGCACAATAACGTTCCATTATATTCATATACCACAACTTGCTTAGCCATTTCCCAATTGATGGGCACTCCTTTAGTTTCCAATTCTTTGCAACCACAAAAAGGGCTGCTATAAATATTTTTGTACATATGGGTCTTCCTTCCACTTCTATGATCTCTTTGGGATATAACCCTAGAAGTGGTATTGCTGGGTCAAAGGGTATGAAATTATTTATAGTCCTTTGGGCATAATTGCAGATTGCTCGACCAGCAATGAATTAGTGTTCCAATTTGCCCACAACCTCTCCAGGATTTGTCATATTTTTGTTTTGTCATCTTAGCCAGTCTGACTGGAGAGATGTGGTATCTCAGAGTTGTTTTGATTTGCATTTCTCTAATCAATAGTGATTTAGAGCATTTCTTCAAATGCTTATAGATATCTTTAATTTCTTTCTCTGAAAACTGTCTATTCATATCCTTTGACCATTTATCAATTGGGGAATGACTTGTATTCATATAGATTTGACTCAATTTTCTGCATATTTTAGAAATGAGTCCTTTATCAAAGACATAGTTTGTAAAATTATTTCCCAATTTCCCACCTCTCTCTTGTTCTTGGTTACATTGGCTTTGTCCAGAAGCTTTTCAATTTAATGTAATCAAAATTATCCATTTTGAATTTTATAATGCTCTCTAATTCTTGTTTGGCCCTAAAGTCTTCCCCTCTCCACAGATCTGACAGGTAAACTATTCCTTGCTTTCCCAGATTGCTTACAGTATCATCCTTTATACCTAGATCATGCACCCATTTAGACTTGATTTTGGTATATGGTGTTAGATAATGGTCTATGCCCAGTTTCTGCCAAACTGTATTCCAGTTTTCCCAGCAGTTTTTGTCAAATAGTGCATTCTTATCCCCCAAACTGGGGTCTTTGGGCTTATCTAAAAATAGATTTCTATATTCTTTAACTACTAGGTCTCCTGTGCCCAATCTATTCCATTGATCCACTACTCTACTCCTCTGCCACTACCAAGCATTTTTGATGACTGCTGCTGTATAATACAGGTTAAAATCTGGCATAGCCATTCCACCTTCCCTAGCATTTCTTTTCATTAATTCTCTTGATATTCTAGACCTTTTGTTTTTCCAAATAAATTTTGTTATTATTTTGTCTAATTCTAAAAAGTAGTTTTTTGGTAAATTGATTGGTATGGCACTAAATATATAGTTTAGTTTGGGTAAAATTGTCATTTTTATTATATTAGCTTGACCCAGCCACAAGCAATTGATATTTTTCCAATTACTTGGATCTGATTATATTTGTGTGAGAAGTGTTTTGTAGTTGTGATCATATAGATTCTGGGTATGTTTTGGTAGGTAGATTCCTAAATATTTTATAATGTCTACAGTGACTTTAAATGGGATGTCTCTTTCTATCTCTTGCTGTTGAGTTTCATTAGAGATATACAGGAATGCTGAGAATTTATTTGGGTTTATTTTATATCTTGCAACTTTGCCAAATTTATTTATTGTCTCAAGTACTTTTTTTTATTATTCTCTAGGATTCTCTTAAGTATATCATCCTATCATGTGCAAAGAGTGATAGTCTTGTCTCTTTTTGCCTAATTTGATTCCTTTGATTTCATTTCCTTCTCTAATTGCTACTGCTAAAGTTTCTAGTACCAGATTGAATAAGAGGGGTGATAGTGGACATCCTTGTTTCACTCCTGATCTAATTGGAAAGGCTTCTAGTTTATCCCCATTGCATATAATACTTGCTGATGGTTTTAAATAAATGCTATCAACTATTTTAAGGAAGGCTCCACTTATTCCTATACTTTCTAGTGTTTTTAATAGGAATGGATGTTGTACTTTGTCAAAAGACTTTTCTGCATCTATTGAGATAATCATGTGATTTCTACTAGTTTTATTGTTGATATGATCAATTATATTGATGGTTTTCCTAATATTAAACGATCCTTGCATTTCTGGAATAAATCCTTCCTGATCAAAGAGTATTATTTTTGTGATAAGTTGTTGAAGTCTTTTGGCTAAAATTTTATTTAAATTTTTTGCATTTAAATTCATGAGGGAAATTGGTCTATAACTTTCTTTCTCTATTTTATTTCTTCCTGATTTAGGAATCAGTACCATATTTGTGTTATAGAAAGAATTTGGTAAGACTCCTTCTTCACTGATTTTCCCAAATAGTTTGTAGAGTACTGGACTCAATTTTTATTTAAATGTTTGATAGAATTCACTAGTAAACCCATCTGGCCCTGGAGATTATTTTCCTAGGGAATACTTGATGGCTTGTTTGATTTCTTTTCCTGAGATGGGGTTATTTAGGTAATTCACTTCCTTTTCAGTTAATCTGTGCAACTTGTAATTTTGTAGATATTCATCCATTTCACGAAGATTGTCATATTTATGTGCATACAATTGGGAAAGATAATTCCTCATTATTTTTTTATTTCCTCTCCATTGGAGGTAAATTCACCCTTTTTATTTTTGATTCTCATAATTTGGTTTTCTTCTTTCTTTTTTCTATCATATTGACTAAGGGTCGATCAATTTAATTGTTTTTTTTTTTCATAAAACCAGCTGTTTGTTTTATTTATTAATTCATTAGTTTTCTTAATTTAAATTTTATTAATATTTCCTTTGGTTTTCAATATTTCTAATTTAGTACTAAATTGGGGATTTTCAATTTGTTCTTTTTTTAGCTTTTTCAATTGCATGTCCAATTCATTGACCTCCTTTCTCTCTGCTTTAATTAAGTATGCACTCAGGGATATAAAACTTCCCCTAAGAACTGCTTTTAATGCATCCCACAGATTTTGGTATGTTGTCTCATTATTATCATTCTCTTGAATGAAATTATTGGTTGTTTCTATAATTTCTTGTTTAACCCACCTATTCTTTAGTATTAAATTGTTTAATTTCCAATTAGTTTTTAGGCTATCTTTCCATGGCCCTTTATTGCACATAATTTTTATTGTATCATGATCTGAAAATGATGCATTTAATATTTCTGCCTTTCTGCACTGAATTGTGAGTTTTTTATGCCCTAGTACATGGTCTATTTTTGAGTATGTTCCATTCACTGCTGAGAAGAAAGTAAATTCCTTTCCATCCTCATTCAGTTTTCTCTAGAGACCCATCATATCTAGTCTCTCTAAAATTCTATTCACCTCCTTAACTTCTTTCTTGTTTATTTTGAGGTTAGATTTATCGAGTTCAGAGAGGGGGAGATTAATGTCCCCCACTAGTATAGTTTTGCTATCTATTTCTTCCTCTAATTCCTTTAACTTTTCCTCCAATAATTTGGATGCTATACCACTTGGTGCATATATATTAAGTAATGATATTGCTTCATTCTCAATGGTGCCTTTTAGCAGGGTATAGTTTCCTTATCTCTTTTAATTAGATCTATTTTTGCTTTTGCTTTATCTGAGATAAGAATTGCTATACCTGCCTTTTTTTTACTTTAGCTGAGGCATAATAAATCCTACTCTAACCTTTTACCTTTATCCTGTGTGTATCCTTTTTTTTCAAAGTTGTTTCTTGTATACAGCATATTGTAGGATTATGGGTTTTAATGCATTCTGCTATCTGCTTCTGTTTTATGGGAGAGTTAATCCCATTCACATTTATAGTAATGATGACTATCTGTCTCTTCCCCTCCATCCTATTCCCTCCCCTATTTATGTTTTTGTTTCTTCCTTCTTCCTTCCCCTCCTTGAAGTTTTCCCTTTTGACTGCCCCCTCCCTCAGTGTTCCTACCTGGTAACCCCCTTCTTATCTTGCCCTCTCCCCTTACTACTATTTCCCTTCCCTGTAATCCCCCCCTTTAATCTCCTCTTTTTCAAACCCCACCCCTTACACTTCCACTACCTATAGGACACAATGAATTTTTATACTTATCTGAGTAAGTTACTCCTCATTTGACTCAAAACCAATGAGAGTAAATTTCAAACAGTGCTCATCTCCCTCCCTCCTTTTCCTCTATTTAATGAATTTATATGTCTATTCACATTAGATTCTTAAACTTCATTGATTAAGTTGATCCCTCTTTGAACCAGAACCAGTGAGCATAGTGTTTAAATGATGTTCCTCTCCCTCTTTCTTTCCCCTCTACACTGGTGTATTTTAATGCTTGTTTGCATAGCATATTTTACCTTTTCCTATCCCATCCTTTCCTTTTTCACGTTACAGTCCCTTTGATCCCCTTCATAGGTTTTTTTTTAAGTCTTCAGATTAGTGCATACATACCCACACCCTCTATCTAAGTATAACCCTTTTGAAGGTCATGATAAGCATAAAAATTTCAATATTGAGAGTTATCAGCTCCACATATAGGGATGTGAACATTTTGCTCTTGTTGCATCCCAAGTAATGAGCATGTATGTATGAGTGTGGGTATGTGCACACACACACATGTGTGTGTATATATGTATATATATATATATATGTGTGTGTGTGTGTGTGTGTGTGTGTGTGTGTGTGTGTGTGTGAGTCTGTGTTTTCCTTGTTTACCTTTTTTTGTCTTTCTTGAGCCTTGTAATTGGACATCAAATTTTCCACTGAGCTCTGGCTTTTTCATCAGGAAAGTCTGGAAGTCCTTTATTTCATTAAATGACCATCTCTTTGCCTGAAAGATTATGCTCAGTTTTTCTGGGTAGTTAACCCTTGGTTGTAGTCCTACCTCTCTTGCCCTACGAAATATCAAATTCCAGTCCCTCCGCTCTTTTAATGTAGAAGCTGATTGGTCCTGTGTAATCCTAACTGTAATTCCTCAATATTTGAATTATTTCTTTCTGGCTGCTTGTAGAATTTTTTCCTTAATCTTGTAATTCTGGAATTTGGCTACTATATTTCTTGTTGTTTTCAATTTGGGATCTCTTTCAGGAGGAGTACAGTGAATTCTTTCCATAACTATTTTATCTTCTGATTCCAGTACTTCAGGACAGTTTTCTTTGACAATCTCTTGGAGGATGTTGTCCTAAGCATGCTATAATACTGCTTTTGTAAAAAAAGTATTTTATTATTGTTTTGTCTTTCATATTTGGGAGTCCTTGTGAACACTATACCAAAGTATAAAATGAATTTGAATAAAATATTACCTTCAAAATTTATTTGAATAGACTTTTTTGGGGGATGGGGAAGATGAAATTATAGTAATTATTTTGTAGAAGGTGAGTTTGATGTTCCATAAAGTTCAGAAAAATACTTCTGGACTAGAAAAGCTCTACCATCTCTTCCTATATGAAGACTCAAAGAATCTATGATTCTAATTTTGGAGGATTTTAAAATTGTATTATTTTTGAAATCTGTGACATATGTATGATGTATTTCAGATATTTAGTGGTTCATACTAAAATCTGAAAATAATAAGATGTTTTTATGCTTTCATAACTGAGTTTCAACACTAATTTTCTGGGGAAAGAAATTATTTCAGCCTTAGATATAATTTTTTAATGATTCCATAGTACTGAAAGATATATAAGAGAAGCAGAAAACTTACAGTGACTTTACACTATGAAACCATTAAAACAAAACTACTTTGAAATGATCAAGTGTAAAGCCAAGCATGGGCAGCTCTCCTGAGGACTGTGGATAGCTTTACAGTTCTGAACACATAGTATAGTGAATGAACTAAAGCAAAACATTCACAAAAACCAAAGTTCAACATTTACAAGAAAAGTCACAATGTGAATTAATCACTATAAAGTACCCATTTAAAGTTTTCTTTCATCTTGATTGGAGACTGGCTTCCAACCATCTTTAATTCACTCATCCTTAAGGAGCAAGCACCCTTAAGAGATACAAAGTAAAAATGTCTCCCACCCCTAGGTCACAGTAAATCATGATCTTGTCAATCAGTACTAAATTCCCAAGGAAAGATTCTTTCATCTTGACTCCAGGTGTCTCCCAGACTCCATGGTTCCTCTTCCATGTTCCCAGCTCTTGTCTGAATTGACCGAAACTTCACCTGTATTCACAGGCAGCTCCCAGCTCCTGGTGTAGTTCCTGGTCCAGCTCCTCTTTCAGCTCCTGGTTCAGCTCCACACATCAGGTTTAGCAGAAATACAACAATGTTTAAACACATTACCAACACTATCATCAATTCACTTTCTGCCTATGAAATCAACACACACCACTAGACAGGGTCTCTGCCTGAGAAATCAACACAAATCATCACTAAAGTCCCAGGACTTCTGTAAACAGATAGCAGGAAAGTCCTCTTTAAGGGCTTCTGGACCAGCAATAAGGGTCTGTGCTTTCTGTAACAACAGCAATGTCCTCTATGAGGAGACAGGTCTAGCAAAGTAACATCAATAGAGACAGACAAATTGCTGGCACCACAGCCATTCTTCTTCCCAGTTCTGCTCAGTCCCAGCTGTGGTCTCAAGTTTTTATGCCATAAGCTCTTTCCTGTTCTGGTTTTTGGCAAGTACCTCCCACTGTGGGCTTCAGAGGCTCTGTTTCTAACACAGACTTGATATAGCAACATATGCAGCTCAAAGATGCTTGAAAAGCTGAAACAAAGAGCTAAGAACTTAAACAAGGATATAAGTACAATTTTGCATGTCATTACATCAAGTCAAATAGATTTTGTTTCTGTTCTGGCTGTTGTTAATATGAAGGGTTATTTGAAAAGCCATCTTACAAAAGTCATAATACAACAACCTTACAACAACATTATCTTACATGTAACTGGGAAATAAGATATACAGACACTGGGGCATAAAGATCCACCATGCCCTAACTGGAAAGTTGGAAGGGGTTTGGGAGAAGATATGGGAGACAGCAGATTAGAGGAGGGGATATCCAGTGGGATTGCTATTTTGGGGTGGTGGGTAGGGGGAAAATGAGGAAAAATTTGTAAATCAAAATCTTTCAGAAATGAAGAAACTAGAAGTTAATAAAGCATTTGATTAAAAATAGAAAGAATAAAAAAAAAACCTGCTGCAACAGAAAAAAATAATAATGTTAAAACAGTTTATATAAAGATATGTATACACATATATATACATAAACATATATATGTGTATGCATAAATATTTATATATGTGTATATATATATATACATGTGTGTATGTGTTTATGTATGTATGTGGAAGAAAAATAATCAATCAATACCTTATAAGAAACCTAACATTGTTTATAATGCCCCAAACCTGTGAATTCTCCACCCTCATCATCTGACTATGCAAAGAACTTTCATATCTCTCTCTTTGGTACCAACCTTCCTTTTTACAGATTTACAACACTCATTTGTTAATATCTTGTGGTTGCTCTCCCAGTATTTATTCCTGTACTCGTGATATATGTAATATTCTTGGCTCTTCTTACATTATTTTCATTATTTGATGTAAGTCTTTCTATGATTCTCTGTTTTCATCATGTTTGTCATGTCTTACAACACAGGTATATTCTGTTACATTCATCTACTGTAATTTGTTTAGCCATTTCCCAGTTGATATGTATCTGTTTACCTATCCTCAATTCTTTGTTATCACCAAAGTGTTGCTATAAATATTTTGTCCCTTTTGCATTATGGGACAAAATTAATTTTATTGATATTTTTGGCATATGTAACTAATAGAGGAATCTCTGCTTTAAAGGGTATGATGGCTTTAGTAACTTTATTTGCAAAATTCTTAATTGCTTTCTAAGATTTTTTTCATAATTCAAAGTTTCACTAATATTGCACCAGAATATCTATGTTCTCATAACCACTTTGACGTTAGTTATTGCCATCTTTTCTCATCTTTACTTATTTGTTGGATATTACATTGTGTTCAATCACAGTCTCCTTATTATTCATGATTTGGAGCATTCTTTCACACAGTTTTTTGGAGTTTGCAATTCTTCATTAGAGAAATATTGTTCACATTTTTGACTACTCATCTACTGGAGAATGACTTTTTTAAAAAAAACTCACACATTTCTGTTTGTTTTCTATCTATCTTGACTGTTGCAATGTTAACAGTATTTTTATGTAAAAAATGTTTAACCTTATACCCTACTTATCACATATGAATTATTTTTATTTTTATAGGAGCTTTTCAATTTCGTGTAATCAAAAGTATCGATTTTATTATTTGTAAGTACTTTAATTCTTGGTTTGGTTATGGAATTTATTTCCTACTCGTAGCTACATAAGGTATATAATTTGTTTCTCTTTTAATTTTTGTATCATATTAATAATTTAATATTCAGATTATATATTCATTTCAAATTTATTACGATATAAGATATTCATCCAAGTGTAATTTCTGTGAGACTGCTTTCTGCTTTTCCCAGGAATTCTTACAAAAGTTTGAAAATAATTGAATGGAACATAGAACTGAATGTTTTTTATGTGACAATAAAACCTTAAGATAAAATTAAAAGATCAGGTTAGGGGAGGGGGCAGAGTCAAGATGGCAGAGAAGAAACAGGACTTCAGTGTGACTCCAGCTTACACATTCACCAATCCATGTAAAAGGGGACTCTTTACAAACTTTGGAGCTACAGAACCCACAAAATAACACAGAGAAACTAACCTCCCACTGAGGACAATCTGGCAGCCCTGCAGGGAGAAGCCAGCACAGCACTCTGGGAGCCAAACCCAGCCCAGCCTGAGCCAGAGGTTTTAGCCCCAGGGCGGGTCTGACCAGCAGTTAGCTGGAGAGACTCCAGAACACTATCAGCTGTGGCCCTTTCCAGAATTATCAACACATAGTTGCAAAGGAAAAAGTGAGAGGTCAGTGCAGTATGGACTTTGGGACCCACTATTTGGGAGAATGCTTTGGCCTCTTCCCCCCAGGGTGAGAAGCCACCGAGATGCTTAGGTGCAGCCTGTGCCCCATTGTAGCTTTAGACATTGGCCTATGAACTGTAGGGGGACCTAGTGACCAGTCTGGGGACATAATCGCTATTGCTTTAACCTTCTTGGATCTGGATTGTGGTCTAGGGTGGAGGTCTTGGGGTGTGTGACCATCTTGCCAGAGCATGTGGAGGCTTCAGAGAGGGCATCAAACTAATACCTCCGGCAGCTGTGAAAACCCCAGCATTTCAGACGGAAGCCCCCCTGTCTGGTGGCAGAGTCCTACTATGGCAACAAGCCCAAAATTCAAGAAATTAAGTGGCAACATGCCAAGGCAAAGAAACAAAATAAACAGAAAAATTCAACATTAGACTGCTACTTTGGGGGAAAAGAGGATTGAAGCATGGAACAGGAGGAGGACTGCGAGGTCAGAACTCTTGCACCAAAAGCTTCAAATGAAAATAAAAATTGGTTACAGGCCATAGAGGACCTTAAGAAGCACATAAGTGAAGTGGAGGAACAATTGGGAAGATAAATGAAAATGATGCAAGAAAATTATGAAAGGAGAGTCAACAGTCTGAGGAAAATAACACCTTAAAAAATAAACCAACTCAAATGGCAAAAGAGACAAAAAAGGCAATGAGGAGAGAAATGACTTAAAAAGCCAGATTTTCCAGATGGAAAAAGAATCTTAAAGGCTCACTGAGGAGAATCTTTCCTTCAGATTTAGAATGGATGAAAGGGAAGCTAGTGACCTTGTGAAAAATCAAGATGCTGTTAAACAGATCCAAACAAATCAATAATACAAGGCAATGTGAAATAACTCATGGGAAATACCACTGACCTGGAAAATAGATCCAGGAGAGATAATTTAAAAATTATTGGACTACCTGAAAGCCATGATCAAAGAAAGAACCTAGAAATCATCCTCCAAGAAATTCTCAAGGAAAACTGCCCTGATGTTTTAGAACCAGAAGGCAAAGTAGAGGATGGAAGAATCCACTGATCACCTCCTGAAAAGGATCCCAGAAAGAAAACTCCTGGGAATATTATAGCCAGGTTCCAGAGTTCCAGATCAAGGAGAGAATATTACAAGCATCCAAGAATCAGCAAATTGAATATTGTAGAAACACAATCAGGATAACACAGGATCTGGCCACTTCTATACTGAGGGATCAAAGGGCCTGAAATATGATATTCCCCAGGTCAAAGGATCTGAGATTGAAACAAAAAAATCACCTACACAGCAAAACTGAGTATCTTGTTTCAGGGTAAAATATGGTCATTCAGTGGATTAGAGGACTTTCAAGTGTTCTTGAAGAAAAAACCAAACTTGAGTAGAAAACTTGACATTCAGATACAAGAAGCAAGAGAACCATGAGAAGGTAAACAGGGAAAAGAAATCATAAGGAACTTATCAAAGTTGAACTATTTACATTCCTAGATGGAAAAACTGAGGAAATTTTTCTCAGTATGAAAATAATTGACGGGAATATATATACATTTGTGTATGTTTACACATATGTGCATGGATACACACACATATATACATATATATGTATACATATAGTCTTTATCGGTGGGTATATAGGCATAAGAATACATATATGAATGTATATATATATATATATATATATATGTTTACAGGTATATACAGATAGAGGGCACAGGACCAATTGAATATGAAGGGATGATAATTAAAAGGTGAAATTAAGAGGTGAGAGAGGAATAAAATGAGAGAAGATGGGGAGAGACAGAATGAGGCAAACGATCTTATATAGAAGAAGCAAGAGAGAATGGGTACAATGGAGGGGAAGAATAGAAGGCATAAGGGAATGGGTCAACCTTATAATCATTGAATTTGTCTCAGGGAGGTAATGACATACACATCAAATAGGGTATCTCACCCTATAAGAGAGTAGGAAAGCAATGAGAGGGAGGGTTATGGAAGGGATGGCAGGCTGGGTGGGAGGGAAGTAGGAAGCACACAATTTTGAAAAGTGGCATGTCCAAAATAGAGAATAGAACAATTGGGAGGTGGGACAGGGGGAGTTAAATATTGTCTGTCTTCTACAATATATTTGGTTTGATAATGTTTTGCATTAACTACACATGTACAACTTATATTGAATTGCTAATCTTCCTAGTAAGGTTGGGTGACAAAGGAGGAAGGGGATGAATTTGGAATTCAACATTTTAAAACCAAATGTTTAAACATATATGTATATATATGTATGTATATATATACATATATATGTATATATGTATATATATATGTATACTATTATTAATACTATTTTACATGTAATTGGGGAATAAGAGGAGGGAATATTCTGGAGGACTGCTATTTTGGGGAGGTGGGTAGGGGAAAAATGGGGAGAAAATTTGTAACACAAAAACTGGTGGAAATAAATGAAGTAAAACAGAAGTTAATAAAGCATTTGAAAAAATAAAAAGAAAAAAAAAATTATTCTGTTAAGTGGAGAGACTTGGTGCCCAAGTTGAGTAAGTGCAAAATACTTACAAAGAAGACTTAGTGGAACATGGTAGCTTTCTTCAAGCACGTAAAGAATTCTCATGGGAAAGGGAGATTAAAGTTGTTCTGCTTAGCTCCAGAGGACAATTGGGTTGAAATGCAGAGAGGCAGAGTCAGGCTATGCATAAGGGAAGATCTTCCTAAAAGTATTTGCTAGCCAAAGGTAAAAATGTCAGCCTCAGGGGCGGCTAGGTGGCGCAGTGAGTAAGAGCTCCGGCCTCGGAGTTGGGATGACCTGGGATCAAATCCGGCCTCAGAAAATGAGCACCCACACATGAATAATGAATAGCTGTGTAACCTTGAGCAAGTTACTTAACACCAATTGCTTTAAAAAATGGCAACCTCCAGAAGGTAAAGGAGGTTTTCAAATGAAGGCTAGATGATCTCTTGTCAAATATGTCATACAGAGGATTCCCTTCAAGTATAGGAAGACTAGATAGCCATTCAGATTCCTTCCAACTCCAAGATTCTCTGATTTTGATTTAGGTCCCCAGAGTATCTGACAGACTGTAACTTCAAATGCTTTCTCAAACAGGGAGATTCATTCTTTTCTCAGAAGCCTAGACACAGCTGGGGTTATGAAAATAAGACTTCCAAGAAGGTGCCTCATGAGAATACAAATCATTCCCCAATTAATAAATGGTAAAAAATTATGAACAGGTAGTTTTCAGATGAAGAAATTAAAGCTATCTGTAGTTGCATGAAAAAATGCTCTAAATCATTATTGATCAGAGAAATGCAAATTGAAATAACCCTGAGATACCACCTCACACCTATCATATTGGCTAACATGACAGAAAAGGAAAAGGAAAAATCTTGGAGAAGATATTAGAAAATTGGGACATTAATGCATTGTTGATAGAGTTGTGAACTGATCTAACCATTCTGGATAGCAATTTGGGCAATCAAAATGTATGTACTTTTTGATCCATCAATACCACTACTAGGTTTGAATCCAAAAATTCATTAAAAAAGGGAAAAGGACCCACATGTACAAAAATATTTATAGTAGCCCTTTTTGTGGTGATAAAGAACTGAAAATTGGGGGCATGCCCATAAACTGGAGAATGGCTGAACAAAGTAAGGTATGAAAATATGAAGGAATACTACTGTACTATAAGAGATGATGAGTAGGTGTATTTTAGAAAAAGCATGGAAAGACTTATGTGAACTGATGTAAAGTGAAGTGAGCAGAATCAGGAAAACATTGTATCAATTAATAGCAACATTGTCTGATGATGAACTATGATTGGCTTAACCCTTCTCAGTAATACAACGATCCAAGCCAATTTTAAAAGACTTATGGTGGAAGACGCTGTCTATATCCATCAAAAGAAATGATGAGGTCTGAATGCAGATCAAAGCATACTGTTTTCACTTTTTTTCAAATTTTTTTCCTTTTGTTCTGTTTCTTCTTTCACAGAAACACTAATGTGGAAATATTTTTTTACATGATGGCACATATACAAACTATATCAAATTGTTTATCATCTTAGGGAAGGACTAGGAGATGGAAAAAGGGAGAAAACTTGAAATTCAAACTCTTATAAAAAAGGAATGTTAAAAATGTAATTATGTGTATTTGGAGAAAATAAAATACTACATTAAAAAAGAAAATTCCAAATGGGGACATAAAGAAAAAAATTAAAAGATCAAAAAAGAAATCCATTTATAGTATCTTCTATATCCAATTACTGTCCTAGAAAATAAATCAAGAAGAAATAATTTAATTATCTTTGGCTTTTCTCAAAAATCATGATCATACAAAAGTTCTAGATATGTTTCAAGAAATCATAACAGTAAAATTCCCAAATCTATGAAAAAGAGGAAAAAAATAAGGAATCCCCCATCTTCCTTAATGAAATCACAAATTGGAAAAATATCCAATAAGGTAATTGACAAAATACAGAATTTCCAAATCAAAGAAAAATACCATAAGCTACAAGAAACAAAGATTTAAAAAGTGAAAGGACCAAAATAAGGATCTCACAAGAATATGCTGCAACAAATAAAGCATATAGAATCTTGGTATAAAATATTTCAAAGGACAAAAGAATAAATAAAAATGGGCCTTTAGCAAAGGAGAGAACCCTGTGAAGAATGTTTGCAATGCAAATATAGTAATCAAAGTAACCTAGAAAAATAAACATATTTGAGTGATGGGAAGAAGCTAGTTGCTATTGAATTGTGCACATTGTTCAGGAGAGAAGAGACAGATAATTTTTTTTTTTTATATTTTTACTATATACAAGAGTGACAGAGGGAGTAAAATATGCATAACAGAGGACTTTGGTAGGGGTAAGGGAAGCAGGTGGTTTTATTTCATAATTTGGTTTTTAACAGAGGAAAGACCAAGAAAGTAAATGGAATATATGAGAGAAGAAATGAAGGTGGAGAGACAATTTTTAATTATTGGAAGATTTTATAGAAGTATATAGACATGAAAGAGGCATGGGAACAAAGGACATATCATGATAGTCTTACCCGAACTAAGAAAAGGAGGGTTGAACATATCAAAATTTTGAGATTAGAATAAAATACATCTTCAACTCAATAAGGCAATAGTCACTGAAAGAGAGAAGTTGAATTAAGAGAGAAGGCAGAATTTGGGAAGGCTCAGTTATAGGGACAACAAGTTTTAACTTTAAGAGGAAAATCATCAAAAAGCTGTACAAAAAGGAAAGCTAGAAAATGTACAAACCAGTGACCAGAATTGGACAAGATGAAGAGAAGGGCTAAATATTAAATTTAGGCTGTTTCAGCCATAAATTTCATGTACTGATCAAGTCTATTATCTTTTTCTTTCTTATATCTTATAGGTAAATATAGAAGAATAGGAGGAAAGGTATAAGATAACATGACAGGGAAATATACAATTAATAATCACAACTGTATATATGAATGGGAGGAAATTGCTTATGCAATAAGAGAAGATTGCAGAATAGATTAGAAAACAGAATGCAACCATATATTGCTTACAAGAAACACACCAGAAGCATAAAGATTCTGTGCAGAGGTAAAATAATAAGTTTTGTTGCTTCAGGTGATTAATAAAGTGGTAGTGATGGTTATCTCAAATTAAACAAAGTATAAAATGGAAATTGTTAAAAGAGATGCATAATGAAACTACATTATGCTTAGAAGCACTATAGAAAATAAAACAATGTCAAAGTTTCACACTTAGGCACTAAGTGGCATGCTATCTAATTAAATAAAATGTTATTAAACTACAAGAGAAAGAGGCAGCAGAATTATTTTAGTAAGGGCTCTAAATATAATTTTTTTTCAGAACTAGAGACACAACAAAAAAGATAAACAAGAGTGCTCTAACGCATTTGAATAGAACTTTTCATTAGCTCTGCTGGACAACTGTACAAAAATGAACATGTAATATTTTTAAAATATCACAACAAATGCAGAAAAGAAGAAACCATAAGTATATATTTTCATGATCATAAAACACTAACAGTTATACTCAACTAAAACTATTTGAAGAAATGATTAAAAGAAGGTTAAATAATTTAATTCTAAGGAATTTCTTGGTCAGAGAATAAATCATAGAACTGATAGATTCTTTTATCAAAGAAAATACACAAATGAGAAAAAAAAATGTCAAAATTTTTGAGATCAGCTCAAATAAGTCCTTGAAAGAAAATGTTACTCCAAATGCATTCATCAAAGAAGTAGACAAGACAGAGGAATACATTAAGTATTAAATGACACCAAAACTATGAAAGTAGAAAAATTTTAAACTCTAGAATGAACACAAAAATAGGAAATATGAAAATCAAAGAATAAAGGAATAGGAAAGTAAAAGTGGGATGATAAATAAAATCGATAACTATATTAAAAAGAAACAAACAAGATCATTATATATTCTGTTAAATATGACAAAATTGTTTTGATTATTCTTGTTTATTCAGAGATAAGATTTATTTGGGGGGTAATGGTAGGACCTAGAGGGTAGCAATGCAAAATAAAAGAGCAAAAGTAAAGAGCTTTAATGTAATTTAAAAAGCACACAGAAAAGAATAGAAAGAAGTTGAAAAAATAGGGCACAAATAAAAAGAACTTTATTGGTATTATCACCTTAAGTTTAAAAAATATTAACAAAGAAACTATATAATAGATTACTGGTTTCATTTACAGTCTTTTTTCTAAATTTCTTTAAATATTAAAATATTTATGTTTCTTTATGATTTGCTAGTTCATAATAAGCAAACTTAAAAAGAAAAATAACTTAAAATGTTTATTATGTGTCAAACATAAATAATGCAGGAAGGATCATGAAATAACTAACTATATCAGGATTTCCCAGAACTCATACATTAAGAAAATAAATATAGGAGAGAATAGGTTCTATCAGTTACTGGATTCTCATAGTCACTATTGTTAAACATCTATTCAGTAGAATATGGAATTGTACTAACAAACTGACATTCCAAAATAATACATGAGACAACATGAACAAATATTAGGAAAGTATTGTAAAATTTATTTCATTTTTAGTCAGTGAACCTGAATTTGACTCTCATTTTCAGCTACTTACTACCTATGTGATCTCTAATAAATTATTAATCATTCAGAGTTTCTGTTTCCTGATATATAAATTAATGATTTTACCAGATGATCGCCAATCTTAATTTCAGCTCTATATTTAATACAATTCCTTATCTTAGCACTCTGAAAATGGTTCATCCTAGTATATTTCTGTCATCATCCTTATTCAGGTTTTTGGAGTTTTGATGTAGCTGTTGCTTCATATGATCTGGCTACAGGTCAAAGTACCAAGTCATTATTTCTGTGCATTGCCAATTCTAGAGAATTTTTGCAAATTTAGCATAAAGGAGTATGAGGAGAAAGTCTCTGTGAGGGGACTCAAACAGAATCAGAACCTAAGGAGAATGTCTTCTGAATGGAAAATCACAATAATCTACAGCTTCTGTATTTGCTTCAGCATACTATCTGTGAAAAGCAGTTCCTCAGTCTCTAGAAGATATCACAGAATCTCCATCAGACAACCCCAAGATACTAAAAGTGTCACTATGGAGAACTAATGTTTTTAGATAAAAATAATTTCAAATTAACAAGTGGGCATCATGTAAATCCTCCATAAAAAAACTAAGGAGATTTTGTCATATTCAGAGTCCACTGTAATATTTTCAAATAAAGTTTCCTTTAAAAATTAAAAACTTCGGGGCGGAGCCAAGATGGCGGAGTAGAAACGGCTCGTCCAAGCCTCTCTGCCCCCAGATTCCCCACAAACTATGTAAAAAAGGACTCTGAACAACTTCTGAAGCCCCAGCACCCACAGAACGACACAGAGAAGCTAACCTCCCACTGAGGACAGCCCAGCAGCCCTGCAGGAAGGACCAGCGCAGTGGTCTGGGAGCCGGCAGCGCGCAGAGCGCAGAGCGCAGGAGCCAAGCTGAGCCGAGCCCAGGTCCCCTTGAGCCGAGGTTTTAGCCCCAGGACGGCAGGGCCAGCAGCCAGCTGGAGGAACCCCAGAACACCAGGAGCTGTGGCGACTCCAGAATTATCAACATAGACATGCCTAGGACAAAGTAAGAGGTTAGTGTCCTATGGACTTTGGGACCTGTATTTGGGGAATGCGTCAGCTCGATCCCCTGGGGGCTAGAAGCCACTGAGGAGACACGCCATTTTGTAGTTTTCATAGGCATTTCCGGCTCCCAGCCTACAAATCGTGGGGAGATCCAGCGATCAGTCTTGGGGGGTAATCGCTCTTGCTTTAACCTCCCTGGATCTGGATTGTGATCTAGGGTGGAAGTTGTGGGTGGGTTTACAGCTTGCCAGAAACGGAAGTTGCCCCCCACACGTTCGGGACGAAAATTCCTCTATCTGGCCTTAAAGCCATAGTGTGGCAACAAGGCCAAAAGTCAAGCAATTAAGTGGCAACATGCCAAGGCAAAGGAAACAGAAAAATGCAACCCTAGACTCCTATTTTGGGGGCATAGAGCGGGAAAAGGACTGTGAGGTCAGAAGTCCTGCTCCAAAAGCCCCAGGGGAAAACATGAGCGGGTTGCAGGCCATAGAGGACCTTAAGAAGGACTTTAAAAATCAAATAAGAGAAGTGGAGGAAAAATTGGAAAGAGAAATGAGAAGGATGCAGGAAAAGTATGAAATGAGGGTCAACAGCCTGACTGAGGAAAACAACACCTTAAAAAATAGACTAACTCAAATGGCAAAGGAGGCCCAAAAGGGCAATGAGGAGAAGAATGCCTTAAAAGTCGAATTTGCCAGATGGAAAAAGAATCTCAAAAGTTCACTGAGGAGATTCATTCCTTCAGAGTTAGACTGGAGCAAATGGAAGCTAATGACTTTATGAGAAATCAAGATGCTGTTAAGCAGATCCAAACAAATGAAAGATTAGAAGGCAATGTGAAATATCACATGGGAAAAACCACTGACCTGGAGAATAGATCCAGGAGAGACAATTTAAAAATTATTGGACTACCTGAAAGCCATGATCAAGGAAAGAACCTAGAAATCACCCTTCAAGAAATTCTCAAGGAAAACTGCCCTGATGTTTTAGATCCAGAGGGCAAAATAGAGGTTGAAAGAATCCACAGATCACCTCCTGAAAAAGATCCCAAAAAGAAAACTCCCAGGAATATTATAGCCAGGTTCCAGAATCCCCAGATCAAGGAGAAAATACTACAAGCGGCCAGGAAGAAACAATTTCAATATTGTGGAAACACAATCAGAATAGCCCAGGACCTGGCAGCTTCTACACTGAGGGATTGAAGGGCATGGAATATGATATTCCAGAGGGCAAAAGAACTGGGAATGAACCCAAGGGTCACCTACCCAGCAAAACTGAGTATTTTGTTTCAGGGGAAAATATGGTCATTCAGTGGAATAGAGGACTTTCAAGCATTCTTGAGGAAAAAACCAGAGTTGAATAGAAAATTTGACATCCAGATGCAAGAAGTAAGAGATGCCTGAGAAGGTAATCAGGGAAAAGAAATCAAAAGGAACTTATCAAAGTTGAACTATTTACATTCCTATATGGAAAAGCAATATTTGTGACTGATGATATCTTTCTCACTATGAAAAAATGGAAGAAGGGGGTGTGGTCATATGAATACATATGTAAATGTGTGTGTATATGGTTACAGTTATATATGGATAGAGGGCATAGGTTGAATTTGTTGGGAAGGGAGAATACTCAAGGGTTGAAATTATGAGGTGAGAGAGGAAAGTGGCAAGAGGAGATGGGGAGAGACATGGTAGGGTAAACTATCTCATGTAGGGAAGTGGTTGCAAAGGAGGGGGAGAATAAGGAAGGCTAAAAAGGCAAAACCACATTCACATTGAATTTGGTTCAGGGAGAAAATGACATACATACTAAATGGGATATCTCAACCTGCAGCAGGATAGGGGGAAGGGGGATGAGAGGAGGGATGATGGATGGGAGGGCATCCTTGGGGTGAGGGGAGGTTGGAAGTACCCACTATAGAAGAGGGACAGGATTATGTAGGGAATGGACCAGGTGGGGGGTGGGATGAGTGGGAGGAATTATAAGCAGCCTTGTACAATATATCTACTATGATAATGTTTTGCATAGCTAGACATGTACAACATATACTGAATTACTTATCTCCCCAGAGGGAATGGGTGACAAGGGAGGAAGGAAATGGATCTGAAATTCGAGGTCTTAACATTAAATGTTTCAAATATATAAAAATACTATTATTAATACTCTTTTGCTTATAATTGGGAGATAAGATGTGCAGGCATTGGGACACAAGGATTCACCTTCCTCTAATGGAAAAGTCAATGGGGGTATGGGAGAAGGTATGGGAGAGAGCAGATTGGAGGAAGCGATATCTTGTGGGACTGCTATTCTGGGAGGTTGGGTAGGGGAATAATGGGGGGAAAATGATTGTAACTCAAAATCTGGCGGAAATGAATGATGTAAAACAGAAGTTAATAAAGCATTTCTTTAAAAAAATAAAAAAATAAAGAAAATAAAAACATCAAAAAAAATTTAAAAACTTCTTAACAAATATAAACACGTTCTTCAGTAGGTTAAATAATTTGCAGCACTACTGTACCTTGCTGAGTTGTAGATTCTTAAAAAGAATAATACGACCAAAGGCTTTGAATTTCTCTATATTTCCTTCTTCTAAATGGATGCTAACTTTGAAGTCCTTATTATACCACTTAAATATTATTAAATATTTTGCCCCAAATATAAACATTCATTTTACATCATTATAAAAGTTGTCTTTGATTCAAAGCTTCCTTCAAACCAACTGAAAAAATATCTTTCATTCTTTTATAGAGAGATTTATAGAAATACATCTATATGGAAAAGATTTTTTTACTAACAAATCTGTTTCTTCTTAGTGAGACCAAAAATTTCAGCAGTCTTGATGTTCTCTCTACTCCAAATTAATACACAAAACTGACAGATGTAGAGAGTAACTGTAACTGAATTCACAGAATGGCAAAAGAGAGTCTCAACATGGTAGATGCTTTTTAAATTAACACCTGAAATATTTAATCCTTAAAGTACTCACTTGGTATTCCTCCCCAGCCAGCATTCATGCTCCTGGAAGAAAAGGCAAATTAACCTTAGAGAAAATGACTGGAAGCCATAGTATAGTGGCCTTCTTTTGTAGAGATTTTGTGGCATACTTTACACCCCACCTATTACCCATCCCCTCTGAGAATTATCCAGCATGAATTCTGCCCACCCATTTTAAGAGGAAGAGATAGAGAGAATGTGTTCTGTTTCTGCCTAGGACTTCCTACTTTAGGGATCCACAAGGTTGAAAAATGTGTATGCAATATGTATTTCATCCTCCAACAGCTATATAAAAAGTAACTGGTGAAATTCAGAATAGCTAACAAAGGAAAATAATATAGCAAAGGAAGAACTAGCATAAGGGTTCAGTGTAAGTATCTTCACTGGCCTGAGGGAATTGCAATTCAAACCCAACTAGGTTTCATACTTTCATCCTATCAACTATTACAGTAAAGTTTCTAGGTCTATGAACCTTAAATCTTATAACACATGAGGTAGATTTGCAGCCCAGTCATGGGGAAAATTGGCAGTGGTGCTGATAGTAAACCCATTTAAAAGGAAGAAGTTTCAGAAAAATTAGTGACAAAGTACTTATTTTAAAGCAACAAAAATTTCAGGAGAAAGAAAATGAAACTCTAGAGCACAAAAGATGAATCAACAGAAAGTATCCTCAAACTCAAAGAAAGGATGAATATTAAATCATCAAAGAGATTACAAAACTTTTAACAAATATTTTAAGACAAAGGACAATAAACCGATTTCTACTAAAAAAAAAAGATACTGTGTTCTTCCAAGAAGAAAAGAAAAAGTAATGGTAGTGGTGGTAGGAATAGGAGTAGGAATAGTACGAGTTGTAGTATTGATATTAGAAGAACAACAACAGCAATGGAAAAGGACAGACCAAAAAAAACAATCCTGTGCACCATAATGAAGAGAGGAAAATATTAATAATAATATTAAGATATGTGTAACATAAATATCATGATCTCTTCAAACTTCTGGATTTATATAACGAAGTGCCATCAAAAATACATAAATCATCAACATTTTAAAATTCTACACTCTAAGATCCATTTAAGTAAAAAAGAAAATCAGTGATAAAAAAATTGCAAACATCCAGGAGAAATATGTTCAAAGAGAAAGAAAAATCAAATAAGAAGAGACTATTTTGCGGCTCTTAGAAACCTTAGGAAAGAAAGGAATAAAATATTCCAAAAGGGCGCTACCTTCTTTCCTCTCCAAGCTCTAGCCACTGCGCCGCTAACATGGCTAAACATACCAAGAAGGTCGGGATTGTTGCTAAATATGGAACACGTTATGGTGCATCCCTCAGAAAAATGGTGAAGAAAATTGAAATTAGCCAGCATGCCAAGTATACCTGCTCCTTCTGTGGCAAGACCAAAATTAAGAGATGGGCTGTGGGTATCTGGCACTGTGGATCCTGTATGAATACAGTAGCTGATGGTGCATGGACCTACAATACCACCTCTGCAGTCACAGTCAAATCTGCCATCAGAAGACTGAAGGAATTGAAAGACCAGTAAAATCTTATCAAATATCTGTAGCCCATAGTCCAAATAAATGGTTAATTTATTGAATAAAAATCACTTTGGTTTTTAGTAGTCAAAAAAAATATTCCAAAAGGTTAAGGATGTCAAGTTTTACAAAGAAACTTACCTAAGGGATAACAAAAAAAAAATATTTCAAGGTAATAAAAAGAAATGCATAATTTTAAGAACAAAATAGAAGTTGAGGTGTGGGTAAATTATTATTATTTTTTGGAGGGCAATTGGGGTTAAGTAAATTGCCCAAGGTTACACGGCTAGGTTTTTGTTTGTGTGTTAAGTGTCTGAGGCCAGATCCAAACTTAGGTCCTTCTGACTCCAGGGCTGCCGCTCTACTCACTGCGCCACTTAGCCACCCCAAGGTGTGGGTAAATTATAACAGATGAAATATTACAATATTCCTTCCCCTCTCCACATTCCCTTCTCCCCTGGGAGTGATTCAAGGTATTTTTCTTTCTTTCTTTCTTTCTTTCTTTCTTTCTTTCTTTCTTTCTTTCTTTCTTTCTTTCTTTCTTTCTTTCTTTTTTTCTTTCTTTCTTTTTTTCTTTCTTTCTTTTATTTATTTTTTATTTTTACAAAATTGCACAGTGGTGGGGTGCATATACCAATGAAAGTTCCAAAAGGATTTTTTAAAACCTGGAGTAGTTTGATGTCAATCCTACTACAACACGAATACTGAAATTAATGTAACAAAATAATAGCAAAATACTTTGGAGGGACAAAAAAATCTAGAGGATTAAGAGAAATATTGAAAAGTGTAGGAATACAGGGAAAAATAGCACATCTAAGTGTCAAATCAAGTTATAAAATGATAATCATGAAAATCATTTGGTACTGGAAGAGGAGATCAATGTAGTGGTGTAGATAAGGACAAATTGGAGATAATTGAATCTTTTCTTATTAAAAAATTAATTAGCCCTAGCACCCACAGAACTACACAGAGAAGCTAACCCTTCGCTGAGGAGAACCCAGCAGCCATGCAGGGAGCGGGGAGCTCAGCACTCTGAGAGCAGGCAGCACAGCGCTGGGAACCAGTGCTCTGGGAGCTGAGCCCAGGCACTCCTGAGCTGCGGTTTTAGCCCAAGGGCAGCTGGGCCAGCAGCCAGTTGGAGGGACCCCAGAACATCAGCAGCTGTGGCGATTATAGAATTATCAACACAGATATGCCTAGGACAAAGTGAGAGATTAATGCCCTATGGACTTTGGGACCAGTATTTGGGGAACACATTGGCTTCCTCCCCTGGGGGCGAAAAGCTGCTGAAGAAACGTGGCACAGAAGCCACTTTCCAGTGTCAGTGGTGGCTCTAGCTCCTCATCTGCGAACTGTATGGAGATCCAGCAATCAGTCTGGGGGTTAATGGCTCTTGCTTTAACCTGCTTGGATATGGATTGTGGTAGGGGGGGAGGAAGTTTGGGGTGGATATTCAATTTGCCAGAGCGGGTGGTGGCTTTAAAGAAGCTCTCTTGTCTGGTGGCAGAGTCCTGCTGTGGCAACAAGCCCCAGAATCAAGTAATTAAGTGGCAACATGCCTAGGCAAAAGAAATAAAATAAACAGAAAAAAATCAACATTGGACTCCTATTTTAGGGGCAAAGAGGATCAAAGCATGGAGGAGGACTGTGAGGTCAGAACTCCTGCATCAAAAGCCTCAAATGAAAATACAAGCTGGCTACAGGCCATAGAGGACCTTAAGAAGCAGATAAGAGAAGTGGGGGAAAATTGGGAAGAGAAATAATAAAGATGTAAGAAAAGTATGAAATGACAGTCAAGAGCCTTACTGAGGAAAATAACGCCTTAAAAAATAGACTAACTCAAATGGCAAAATAGGCTCAGAAAGGCAATGAGGAGAAGAATGCCTTAAAAAGTCGAATTTGCCAGATGGAAAAAGAATCTCGAAAGCTCACTGAGGAGATTCATTCCTTCAGAGTTAGACTGGAGCAGATGGAAGCTAGTGACTTTATGAGAAATCAAGATGCTGTTAAACAGATCCAAGCAATTGAAAGAACACAAGGCAATGTGAAATATCTCATGGGAAAAACCACTTACCTGGAAAATAGATCCAGGAGAGATAATTTAAAAATTATTGGACTACCTGAAAGCTATGATCAAAGAAAGAACCTAGAAATCATCCTTAAAGAAATTCTCAAGGAAAATAAATAAATAAACAAGTAAATAAATAAACAAATAAACTGATTAATTAATTAATTAACCAAAGGTTTATTTATTTTTTATATTTGTTTTTCTTAAAGCCAGTTCTTAGTTTTACTTATTAGCTCAATAGTTTTCTGACTTTTGATTTCATTAATGTCTCCTTTAGTTTTAAGATTTTCTAACTTGGCATTTAAGTTGAGGACATTTAATTTGTTTTTTTCTAGCTTTTTTAGTTGCAATCCAGATTCATTGATCTGCTCTTTCTCTACTTTATTCATATATGTATTTAGAAATATAAAATTTCCTCTAAGAAATGCTTTAGGTGCATACCATAAATTTAGATGTGTTGTCTCATTTTTGTCATTATCTTGAATAAATTATTGTTTCTGTGATTTGCTGTTTGAACTACTAATTCTTTAGCCTTAGATAATTTAGTTTCCAATTAGTTTTTAGCCTATCTTTCTATGGCCCTTTCTTATGTGTAATTTTTATTGAATCATAATATAGAAAGAACACATTCTCTATTTCTGACTTTCTGCGTTTTATTCCGTAGTTCTTATCATGTAATAAATGGTCAGTTTTTGTAGGAGCCATGTACCACAGAGAAAAAGCTGAATTCCTTTCTATCCCCATTCTGTTTTCCTCCAGAGATCAGTCATATTTAACTTTTCTAAAATTGTATTCATCTCCTTAACTTCTTTCTTGTTTATATTCTGGCTAGAGTTTTCTAGTTTGGAGAGGGAGAGGTTGAGTTCCACCACTAGTATAGTTTTGCTGTTTATTTCTTCCTGTAACTTACTTAACTTCTTCTCTAAGAATTTGGACGCTGTACTACTTGGTGCATGTATGTTTCATATGTATATTACTTCATTGTCTATGGTACCTTTTAGCAAGATGTAGTTTCCTTCTTTATATCTTTCAATTAAATCTAATTTTGCTTCTGATTTGAGACCAGAATTGCTACCCGAATTTTTTTAATTAACTGAAGCATAACATATTCTACTGCACCATTTTACTTTTACTCTGTGTGTATTTCTCTACTTCAAAGGTGTTTCTTTATAAACAACACATTGTAGGATTATGCTCTTTAATCTACTCTGCTATCCACTTCTATATTATGGGAAATAGATTATGATTACTAACTGTGTATTTCACTCCATCCTATATTTTTTCCCATTTATCCTTTTCTTTTTCCTTTCAACTTATCACTCTTCACTAGTGTTTTGTTTCTGACCATCAACTTCCTTAATCTGCCCTTCCTTCTATCAGCCTTCTACCTCTTTTTACCCTCCACCCCCACTTCCGTGTAGGGTAAGTTAAATTTCTAAATCCAACTGAGTGTGTGCTATTCCCTCTTTGAATAGAATCCCTACCTTTTTTGTTTTTCTTTTTTATGTCTCTTCATGTGATATAATTTACCCTGTTCTGTCCCTCTTCTTCTTCTTTGTCTAGTACAATCCTTTTTTATCCCTTATTTTTATATCGTCACATCAGAGTTAACTTATACCCACACACACTGTCTATGTATACTCCTTCTTAACTGCCTTAATAGAGATTAAATTCTCAAGAGTTACAAGTATTACCTTTCAGTGTAAGGATGATAACAATTTAACCTTATTGACTAACATGTTTGTTTGTTTGTTTGTTTGTTTGTTTGTTTGTTTGTTTTCCTGTCCACTTTTTTATGCTTCTCTTGAGTCTTTTATTTGAAGTGTGAATTTTCTATTCAGCTCCAGTCTTCTCATCATGGAAGTTTTAAAGTTCACTATTTCATTTTTTCCCTTGAAAGCTCCTCAGTTTTGCTTGCTTGTTGATACTTGGTTGTAACCCAAACTCCATTACCTTCTACAATATATGCCAAGCCCTCTGATCATGTAATGTAGATGTCGCTAAGTACCATGTAATCCTAACTGGCTTGTTGATATTTGAAATGTTTCTTTTTTTATTCTTTGCAACATTTTCACCTTGACCTGATGATTCTGCAACTTGGCTACAATATTCCATGTAATCATTTTGGAATTTCTTTCAGGAATTGATGAGTGGATTCTTTCAATGACGCTTTTACCCTCAGATTCAAAGATGTCAGGACAGTTTAACTTAATAATTTCTTGAAAGATGCTCTCCAGGCTATTTTTTCATGGTTTTCATGTAGTTTCATAATTCTTAAATTATCACTCATGGATCTATTTTCCAGGTCCATTGATTTTTCCAATAAGGTAATTTATATTTTTGTCTATTTTTTTTCATTATTTTGATTTTGTTTGACTGATTGTTGTCATCCCATAGATTCATTTGCTTTCATTTACCCAATTCTAATTTTAAAATACTATTTTCTTCACTTAGCTCCTATAACTCTTTTCCATTTGTCCAATTCTAATTTTAAGGAGTTGTTTTCTTCAGTGGATTTTTTCCCCCATTTGGCCATATATATATATACATATACATATATTTTAATGAATTGTTTTCTTCAGTCAATGTTTTTCCTTGCTTTTACAAGTCATTAATTCTCTTGCATGACTCTCATTTCTTTACTCAGCTTTTCTTCTGCCTCTCTTATTAACTCTTCCAAAAAGGTTTTTTAGGGTTGAAACCAATTCATATTCCCTTTTCAGTTTTCATATGTAGATGTTTTGACTTTGTTGTCCTCTTCTGAGTTTGTGTTTTGATTTTTCCTCTGGCCATGGAGCTTTCCATGGTCAGGTCTCTTCTCTGGTTTTCCCTCATTTTTATTCTATTTTGTGACTTTTATATTTGAACTTTGCTCCTGGGGCACAGAGAACACTGTCCCAAACTTCTCATACTGGGGGCCAGTGGCCTGGTCACTGGCTTTCTGTGTCTGGTCCTCAGGTGCTTGTTGCTTTCCAGCTGTGGTGGGGTGACCTGGCCTTGTTGTGCCCTGGGTTTGGGATTGGCAGTTTTCATTCTGCTGCGTGCCTTGATACCTCATGGCTAACTTGCTGTGCCACTGACCTGCTGAGCCAGGACTTAGGGAAGTTGCTGGCTGATCTATGCTGTGACTAATAGTCTCCCATTGACTTGCTTGGATACTGTGCTGGGCTATACTACAATATTACTCAAGTAAGAAGAACTTCTATGATGACCATTTAATTTATCTTAAGCTGGAAAAATCATTTCACTTTATCTTTTCATGGGCTCTGTCCCTCCAGAATCCATTTAGAGGTTTGATGTAATATTGCTTCCAAGGGAAACTGGGTAGATCTTGGACGACTTTCTGACTTTCTTTTACTATCTTGATTCTGCCTGATAAGTGAACTCACTAGCAAAATGGTTAGCGAACCTAAAATTATATTTTTTCTAGGATAGAATTCCCTATTGGCAGGAATTTCTGGGATAATTGGAGAGCAGTCTTTTATAAATTAGAATTAGACCACTATCTTATGCCACATACCATGAAATACCCAAAATAGATGTCATTAATAAATTTTAATTAATGTTATGTCTAGAAAGTAAATTACTCACACAAAGAAAAAAGGAATTTCAAAAGGCAAAATAGGTAAATTTCTTTTGAAAAATCAAAAGGCTTCCCACAGAAATAATTACTGGAATGGAAGAAAAGAGGCTCATTGTGAAAAATATCTTTTTTATACAAAATATTTCTGATATAAGGATCTGATATACAAATTATATAGACAACTATTTGTCAGTAGCCTTTGCTTAATCTCCACCCAAATCTCTCCTATTAACTGTGGGTATCCCACAGGGCTCTATCTTGTGCCCTCTTCTACTATATTATTTTATTTAATGATCTTATCATTTTCTTAGGATTTAGTTATCATCTCTAACTGATAACATTTAGATCAAATTATTTAACCTTATCCTCTCTCCTAATTTTCATACTTATATCCCTAATTGCCCATTAGATATCTCAAATGTCATGTCCCACAGACATCTTAAACTCAACATGTCCAAAACTGAACAAATTATCTTTCCACCAAAACCCTCTCTCCTTCTAAACTTGCTTATTACTATAAAGGGCAACCCCATCCCCCCAGTAACATAGACTGTGTGTATGTGTGTGTGTGTGTGTGTGTGTGTGTGTGTGATTTCCAAACAGATCAGTGGGCAAAAGATGTGTACAAACAGGTCTCAAAAGAATAATGGCAAAATTATTTTATATCCATATGAAAGAATGTTCCAAACTACTAATAAGAGAAATGAACATCAAAACAACTCTTATGTTTGTCTTATGGTGTGAATCCAGAAAATTAGAAATTATGAGAAAAGATAGGAAGTGTCGATGTTAGAGGGATTGAAAATAAGATGGGTGTATTAATGCATTTGAATTGATCTAAGCATTCTGCCAAACAATTGTTGTTATTCAAAAAGAATGACTAAAATGTTCAAAATCTTTTACTTAAGAATTACATTAACATGCACAGAGTACAAATACATTAATGATAAAAAAGCATAACTCTATACACACCTAAGTATTTATTGTAACTTCTTTTTTGATTAGCCAAGAATTAGAAACAAAATAGATGTCCTTCAAATGTAGAAGGGTTAAACAAAATGTAGTATATTAAGCATTATATCATATTGATTACTGTGCTGCAAGAATGGCTAATGATGATGAATATAGAGAATTAAAACACATAAAAACTGATACAAAGTAAGCATAAGTGAAAAAGCAGCTTACACAATGACTACAACATTGTAAAGAGAAAGAATCCCAACAAATATATAAAGCAGCATAAAGAAAAGTCCTGTCCTTCAGAAGCTTACATTGTAATGGGAGAAGTCAATGCATAAAAGGGAGGTGAAAAGGGAGAAAGATGGTATCTACAAAGGGACAATGAGGCAAAGTCTAGAGAGTGAGTAGCATATATCAGAGGGCAATGAAGCATGTCCATCCTGTCCCCATAATCAAAATGGAGCCCTTGAATGGAATCCATCAGGAGAGAAGAGAGCTGGTATGGAATAGAGATTTCAAAGGTATGAAAGTCCTAGGTTTTGGGGAAAGATCTATACTGAGAAGACAACTGATGACTAAATATTTGTTGGTAAAGCCTAGAGAGTCAGAAGTACAGTTGAGAGCAGAATAACTAAAGACTAGCCTGGGCCAGGGCTCAAAATGCAGGTTTTGAATGGCAATTACCAAAGGGAAAAGGAGGGCAGCATAGTATAGTTATGTTCCAGAATGTGGAGGCAGCTAAGACATGGTAGTCATCGCTGATACTTATACAAGTGATATAGGAGAAAATTGTCCATAGTGTTCTAGGAGTGAGCAAATTGGAAAAAAAAAACACACACAGGTGCATACCATCTCATTATTTAGTGAATTAGTGAGAGGTTTTCAAGTAGAAGGTATAAGTTTTAAATTTCTTGCAAAATTTATCTTAACTGCTTACATCTGGAAATTCTGAATATCAAAATTGTATAGAATTCAGGTATGAAACTTTTGCTTTCAGATGAGGAAACCTGAAGCCTTGAGAGTTTAAATTATATTTTTCCCAAGGTCACAGAGGGAGTAAATGGCAGGATTAAGATCTGAAACCAGGTCTTCTTACTCCTCGCCCAGAACACTTTACCATATCACCGAATCCCACTCATTCAGTCCTGAATGCAAGCAGCACACCTTTGCTGGCCATGTAGGAAATAAAGGGTACTGTGGTGAGTTCCTGCAGAAACAAAGAAGAAATGAAATGCAATCTTTGCTGTTAAAGTGTTACATTTCTATTGGATTTTGGATCATGAATTACATTATCCATGGGATATAATTTCATTTTCATAATTTTTCTATGCAACAGGTTGTATTAAGTACTATAATCTCTTTTTGAAAGGGAACATGGGATTAAATTCTAGAATTATATTAAGAAAGACCTTAGCTCAAGTTCTTACTCTAACACTTATTTTTAAATTATTTTAAAGAAAAATTCTGAACTTAACAAACCATCCTGTTTTCTCCCCAAGAAAGCTCATATATGCAAATGTTGAAGACAAAAAGTCTATATGTTAACTATTTAATCGCTATCGGAAATTGTTTTAAAAATCTTAACAGTAAAATTTTGTTATTATCAAAGCAGTCCTGCTTTTGTTTTTTTTTCTTCCAAACATCCTTCAATTCACTTAAAAAAAAACAGCAACAACTTTCAATTACCTTAGTTTTTTTCTTTTCTTTTGACATTATAATTAATTCTTTATGCTCTCTAATGAGAAATATAAAGAAAAACAAAAGTCAAGCCCATCATTTCTTATGGCACATTTGATCATAACCATATACCACACCTTGTATAGTTTTCCCGCAATTAATGGGGATGCTTTCAATTTCTTTGCTTCCTCAAAGACAGCTGCGTTAAACCTTCATTCATCTTCAAAGTTATAACTACTATTTTTTAATTTTGCTCTAACTTTGTAAAAATTTTACTCATTCTTTTTTTCTCAGCCTTTTTTACTCTATTCCTGTTGCCTTATCTTTTCCCCCCACCCTCCCACCCCTCACTTCACCCACGGCTCCAATACTTCCAATGTGCACACTATCCCCACTCTCCCAATTAGCAATCTCTATATCCCTCTAAAAGTCTCCTTGACCCTGCCCCCACCCCCCCATGAAAGTCTTATCTCCATTGAGGCCATAAACAGCTAAAAATATGTTAATATACTCAAAATAAGTAGTTTAAGATTTAACGAATTTCCCAAAAGGGAATGGGATATCTCCTTTTTATATACCATACATAATAAAAAGTTAGGGGATTTATGGGAAAAAAATTGGGAAAAAATACTTTCTTCAGTGGGCTGAGAACTCACCTGATTTAAACTCTATTTAAAGCCTGTGGGCAAGGCTAGACTTGCAAGAATTGAATCTCCATTAATGGTACTCTTAATATACAATGTAAACAAGTTGTTTTTTTTTCCCCAAATGCTTTATTAACTTCTGGTTTGCATCATTGATTTCCACTAGATTTTGAGGTACAATTTTTCCCCCATTTTTCCCCTACCCACCAACCCAGAATAGCAGTCCCACAGGATATCCCCTTATCCAATCTGCTCTCTCCCATATCTTCTCCCATACCTCCTTGGACTTTTCCATTAGGGTAAGGTGAATCTCTATGCCCCAATGCCTGCACATCTTATTTCCCAGTTACATGCAAAATAGTATTAATAATAGCATTTATATATATGTGAAACATTTAGTTTTAAAACTTTGAATCCCAGATCCATTCCCTTCATCCCTTGTCACACACTCCCACTGGGAAGATAAGCAATTCAGTATATGTTATACATGCATAGCTATGCAAAACATTACCAGAGTAGATATATTGTAAAAGACTGACTGCATTTCCCTCCCACCCATCCCTTCACCCACCTGATCCATTCCCTACTTTGATCCTGTCCCTCTTCAAAAGCAGGTGCTTCCAACCTCCCTTCCCCCCAGCATGCCCTCCCTTCCATCATCCCCCCCTCTTATCCCCCCATACATTTAGTATGTATGTCATTCTCTCCCTGAGCCAAATTCATTGAGAATATGGTTTTGCCTTTTTGCCTTCCTGTTCTTCCCCTCCCTTGGAACTACTTCCTCTTCCCTCTTCTACATGAGATAATTTACTCCCCTCCCCGTCTCTCCCCATCTCCTCTTGCCACATTCCTCTCTCAACACTTAACTTCACCCCTTAAATATCATCCCTTGCCACCAAACTTGATCTGTGCCCTCTATCCATGTATACCTGTAAACATATATACACACATTCACATATGTATTCATATGCCTGTATACCCTTCTTCAATTTTTTTCATACTGAGAAAGGTTTCATCAGTCATAGTTATTGTTTTTCCATGTAGGAATGTAAATAGTTCAACTATAATAAGTTCCTTTTGATTTCTTTTCCCTGTTTCCCTTCTCAAGTATCTCTTGCTTCTTGTGTCTGAATGTCAAATTTTCTATTCAACTCTGTTTTTTTTTTTTCCCTCAAGAATGCTTGAAAGTCCTCTATTCCACTGAATGACCATATTTTCCCCTGAAACAAGATACTCAGTTTTGTAGGGTAGGTAATTCTTGGTTTTAATACCAGGTCCTTTGCCCTGTGGAATATGATATTCCATGCCCTTCCATCCCTCAATGTAGAAGCTGCCAGGTCCTGTGCTATTCTGATTGTGTTTCCACAATATTGAAATTATTACTTCCTGACTGCTTGTAGTATTTTCTCCTTGATCTGAGAATTCTGGAACCTGGCTATAATCTTCCTAGGAGTTTTCTTGAGGGGATCTTTTTCAGGAGGTGATCTGTGGATTCTTTCAACCTCTATTTTGCCCTCTGGGTCTAAAACATCAGGGCAATTTTCCTTGTGAATTACTTGAAGGATGCTTTCTAGGTTCTTTCTTTGATCATGGCTTTCAGGTATTCCAATAATATTTAGATTATCTCTCCTGGATCTATTTTCCAGGTCAGTGGTTTTTCCCATGAGATATTTCACATTGCCCTGTATTCTTTAAATTGCTTGGATCTGTTTAACAGCATCTTGATTTCTCATAAAGTCACTAGCTTCCATTTGCTCCAGTCTAACTCTGAAGGAATGACTCTCCTCACTGAGCTTTTGAGATTCTTTTTCCATTTGGCAAAGTCAGCTTTTTAAGGCATTCTTCTCCTCATTGTCCTTTTGAGTCTCTTTTGCCACTTGATTTAGTCTATTTTTTAAGATGTTATTTACCTCATTCCTGCTGTTGACTCTCATTTCATACTTTTGCTGCATCCTTCTCATTTCTCTTCCCAATTTTTCCTCCACTTCTCTTATTTGGTTTTTAAAATCCTTCTTAAGGTCCTCTCTGGCCTGTAACCTGCTCATATTTTCATTTGGGACTTTTGGTGCAGGGGTTCTGATCTCATAGTCCTCCTTCTTTTCCATATTTTAATCCTCTTTGCCCCCAAAATAGGAGTCTAAGGTTGAATTTTTCTGTTTATTTTGTTTCCTTTGCCTAAACATGTTGCCACTTAAGTACTTGACTTTTGGGCTTGTTGCCACAGTAGGACTCTGCCACCAGCCAGGGGAGCTGCTGTCCCAAACATTGGGGTCTTCTCTACTGCTGGAGGTATTTGTTGGGTGCTCTCTCTGAAGCCCCCACACACTCTGGCAAGCTGGGCACACACCCCAAGACCTCCACCCCACACTGTATTCCAGATCCAGAGAGGTTAAAGCCAGAGCAATTGCCCCCCAGACTGATTCCCGGATCCCCCTACAGTCCACAGGCCAGGAGCTGAAGCTACACCTGAAGCTGCAAAATGGTGGCTATGCCCCATCTCCTCAGCCGCTTCTAGCCCCCAGGGGAAGAAGCTGATGGGCTCCCAAATACTGGTTCCAAAGTCCATAGGGCACTAACCTCTCACTTTGTGTTGAAAATTCTGGAAAAGCCACAGCTGCTGGTGTTCTGAGGTTCCTCCAGCCAGCTGCTGCACCAGCTGCCCTGGGGCTAAAACCTCCCACAAATTCGTTCCTTGGCTAGGCTCCCAGAGCTCTGTGCTGGCAGATCCCAGACCACTGAGCTGGCCACTCCCCGCCAAGCTCCTGGGCTGTCCTTATCGGGAGGTTACCTTCTTTGTGTTGTTCTGTTGGTGCTGGAGCTCCAGAGGTAGTCAGAGTACCCCTTTTACATAATTTTGAGGTGTTGTGGGCTGGAGCGCCATAGAAGTGCTGTTTCTACTCTGCCACCTTGGCTCCACCCCAACAAATTTGGTTTTAATATAATGAATTAAATTATGCATACTAAAATTTTGTAAACTAAATGCCAAACCATGTAAAAGAAGTAATGGTAAAGGCAGGCATATTCCATATTATTTTAAGGTAATGTAAAACATTGGTTTATGGTATGAAGAAATTTTAATTAGTCCCGGCTTTTTTTTTCCCACAGCAATATATTTTTTAGGCATCATTTCTGCATTTTTGTCCACAAGGATAGCATAAAAGGTTTTATCTGATAGTTTCTGAAATCTAAATTCTCTCAAAAGAAAAACCCTCTGATTTGCTGTTCTGTTGCCTTTTCAAAAGCTGAATGTTAGTCTGATGTGATCTATTGTTTATGAATACATGAATATTATATTTTAATAATTTCTCCTTTCTAAACACTCATAAACAGTCTCTCTAGTAAAATCTTCTATAATTTTCCTGGAAAGAGAAGTTAAATTCAGCAACTTTCCCTTCCCTTCCCTTCCCTTCCCTTCCCTTCCCTTCCCTTCCCTTCCTTTCCCTTCCCCTCCCCTCTCCTCTCCTCCTGCTTTCCTTCCCTTCCTCTTCCTTCCCTTCCCTTCCCTTCTCTCCCCTCCCCTCCCCACTTCCCCTCTCCTGCCCTCTTCTCTTCTCTTCTCTTCTCTTCTCTTCTCTTCTCTTCTCTTCTCTTCTCTTCTCTTCTCTTCTCTTCCTTCTTTCCTTCCTCTGGAAAACGCACATTTTCCCTCCCATGTTTAGATAACCCTTCCCTCATTCAAGATCTTTTAAAGATCAATGACAGTGAATCACATGTGCCAGTTTTTTTTTCCTTTTTCTTTACCCAAGGTTATATGTAAACTAGGTGAACTATCTCATGGGTCCAAGTTCTTGTGTCATACACTTAAATTCCTTCCTAATTCTAAGTCAACCACCCATATGGAAACTTGGGTATGAATCTTCTTCTGGTCATGTTGATTCAGGGGTTTGTAATGGGTAATGAAGCAAAGATCACTAATTGTTGCATAACTATAAGAACTGGTGTCTTAGGGGTTGCTGAATGAGAAGACAATGACTATATAAAGAGGGGTTAAATTGACTTTACATCTCTTTCTCCTTCCTGGAACTTAGTGAAATATAACAATTTTGAGTTGGTTCCAAGAGCTGAGTGGGGCATGGGCAGGATCTAGGGCAACTCTGACTCTCTGTGTTCACTTATTTCTGATCTTAGGTAATGCAGGATGAAGTTGTCTGGGTGACAACCTTCTGAACTTCAAAATATCCATATATTCTGGGAGACCTAGAAGGCATCAGCAAAAGTTCCCCTTGGATCAACAATGAGCATGGAGCAAAATGAAAGGTAGTTTCATTGTGACCCATTGCTGTAAAGAAAATTGTTGATTATGAACTCTAGAAAGTCACTAATACTCAGAGACCAGTTGAGAACTTTACCAATGGGAACTTTATGAGGATTCCACAAAGGGAGAAAAGACTTCCATTTCAACAGTTATTAGTTACCCCTTTCCCTTTTTTTGTTTTCCACACAACTGATTAACCCACTCTAGAGATGCCTGCAAGTTCCTCTCAGGTGCATAAGAGATGCTGTCCATGGAGTGATGGATTTCAAGTCAGGAAGCCTGAGTTCAAATCCTGCCTCACTCACTCAACAACTGTTTGACCACGAGAAACTCACTTAGCTTCTCTCAGTCACATTTTCTTTTTCCGTAAAATAGATAGAATAATAGCACTTACCACATGGGATTGTTGGAAAGATAACATAATATACTATATTAATATTAACTATCATAATTTTTGTGTCATATTTTTCTAATCTATGGTTTCCTTTTATAGAAGAAGACTTCCCTGTACCTCTCAATATTGGCTTTCTTTTTTGTTTCTTCTTTGAAGTCCATCTTTTATTCTCAGTAATGACCTAGAAAGAGATGCATTCTCTCAAAGCTCTTCACATTCTCTTATATGAAGACTAACTCATATTTGGTGCATGCATATATCTTATTTGGTCCTAATAGAAATGGAAATGTAGTACATTCTCTGCAGATTACTATGAAATTCTCCTTGGCGTCCATACTTTTTATTCATATCCTCCATTTTGTCCTTATTTAGTGGCTTTTTTGCCTAATCCTTGTGGCTAACTCATATGGGAACTTCCTTTCATGAAGCCTGTTTTCAGGGTTGAAAGATCAGTCCCTGGGGTCTACTGATTATGTCTGAAGTTACTTTCTCTCTCCAAGATTCACTTTCTTCCTCTAAAGTCATTTACAATGCTAGATTCTAGAGCCAAGGGAGCCAGGAAAGGACTTAGAAATACCTTTATGTGCTACATCATATATCTTTATTTTGAATCTCCCATAAAACTTAATGTGTTTCAGGGTGCATATGAGGTGGACATTGCATACTCTCAATTGATTGACATTACAGCATATGGTAATATCAACATTTTATCTGGGTAAATTTTTGAACAAGTTTTTAGATTATTAAAAAAAAATCTTACAGCTTGCTTTGGTTGGTTGTTGAGACCCTGAGTTATGCGGCCCCTGGCAATTTTTAATATAATTACCTCCTTATTTGGAAAGGATGTAGTTCTTATTATTTTAAGTGTTGCTGACAACTGACACATTGGAAAATTTTCAAAATATATTCTAACTGGCATTTTGGGAGAAAAAAAGCACTTTTAATATTAACAAAAGCAGCCCATGAAAGAACAATTTCCAGTAAAAACTGAAAGATTGTTTTTTGTTTGCATTTCAATTTTTTCCTCATAAAAGTAATAATGATTTTATAAATAGGAACAATCAATGTTTTATATATGCAAAACATGCATATGTATACATTTTGTTGCACAAATATATACATATATAATATATATCATGTGCGTATATATCTACATAAATTTTATATGTAAGACTACATGTGCTCCCTCTACATAATTATATGTGTATAGATAGAAAAATGTTTGTTTGTTTTTTATTGTCAGTCCTGGGTCCCATGTTCTAGAGAACATAGGCTCAGTGCAATGGGGTAGAAATGATATTAGACATGGAGTCAAAGTAAGAAGACCTGAATTAAAAAGCTTTATCCTACAACATTGGCCAATGTCTGTAAAAGTCATTAACCCTTCTCAATGGCAGGTTCCTAATACATAAACAATGGGAAGAATCTTTGTTTTTTCACCACATTCCTCAGTTTGCTTGAAGTTATAATACTTTTTAAACCTCAAAAGTGATTTTTAAATGTGAGTATTTATGACTATATTCCAAATTGTCCTAGATTCAAAATAAAATAAAATGAAACATATAAGATCTTTGTTACCTAGTATAGGTTTATTGTTAGAAACTAAAGGCAACCATGTCTGGTAGTGTGTGTGTGTGTGTGTGTGTGTGTGTGTGTGTTTGTGTGTGTGTGTGTGTATATATACACATATCCATCCATCCATCCATATACGTGTGTGGAGAGAGATGAGAATAAATGAATAAATGCAAGGTTGAGCTTAATGCAAATAAAGAGGAAGTTATTAGCCTGTCCTTTCTGGAATGAAAATTTTATCATGGGGAAAGTTCTGAAACAAGGTTAGAAAAATAGGTAAGTTAAGTACTGTTTATAAAGGGCCTCTAACATCAGGAAGACATTAATTACATAGGCTATGTGGTATTACTGCGCTATCTTGACAATTACAATAGTTTGCTATTAGATTAACAGTTTAATACTTATAGTCTTCATACTTCCCTTCTTTCCTCCTCTATTTCATTCTTGTATCACTGTCAGAAGAATATTTCTTTTCTTTTTTTTAAACAAATGCTTTATTAACTGCTGTTTCATTTCAGAAGAATATTTCTTACACAGATATTTTATCACATCACTTTTTTGTGGCTCTTTATTGCTTTATGAATAAAGTTTTAAATCCTTTTTCTGGCACTTCAGGTCTTTACAGTCTGACACTTTCCCATCTTTATCTCATATTACTCCTTTTCATGGATGCATGTTCCAAATATTTTGTGTATAATATTTATCTATTTTGCATGGTATAGTTAAAAGCTAGATGAAGGCATGGATCAACCATTAACCTAATTTTATATATCTTTTAATGTCCAGCATGATTTTCTGCATATAGAAGGGACTTACTATTTTTATTGCTGTTGTTGAAAAAAAATAAACATTTAGTTTCTTTCATAGAAAGTGCTTCCAGTGTTTGAGGACCTTCTTCTGACTCTTTTAATTGCTAATAATAATAAATCATTGGATGCTGATGTAGCTTGTAGTTATTGTTCTCCTTTTAAATGTCTCTACATGGAAGTGATCCCATTCCATTCTATATTCTCCAAAAGACTGCCTCTTCTATCATTCTCTACCCTTTTACTCATATTCATTCTCCCCTGTCTGTTTACTGGCTGTTTTTTTTTTATTACCTGCACATATACTCATATCTACCTATACCTCTTTTAAATTTTGAGACTAACTTCCTTGAGAAGCTCATCTACTGTAGGTGCTTCTTCCTCCTATCCTCCCACACTTTTCCCACATCTCAGTAGTCTTGGTTCTGACCTCATGATTCAACTGAAACTCTTATTTCTAAAGTTACTGATGATCTTTTAATGAACAAATCTAATGGTCTTGTCTCAGTACTCCTTCTTTTTATATATTTTTGTCTTTATTAATTTGTTTGTTTACTTTTAGTTTACAAGATTCAATTCCATAATTCCTTGAGTTTCAAATTTTCTTTCTCTCACTCCCCCACCCCCCCCACGATAGCATACAATCCAGTATAGGATCTGAAAATACTTTCACATGAGACATTAGTCAGATTACAAAGGCGGATTTTACTAGATGGAATGAAAAAATGGTAATGAGGAAATAAGATCAAGTAGTTTGTTTCAATCAGGGTTCAGTTCTTTCTAGTTTTTCTTGATCTCTCTGATACTTCTGACACTCCTTTTGATATTCTATTCTTTCTAGGTATTTAGAAGAGCATTCTTTCCTGGTTCTCCTTCTACCTGAAAGATGATTCCTACTTTGTCTCTTTTGTTGGGTCTTCATGCAGGCCATGCCTGTTTCTCATAGGTGTCTCACAGAACTCTGTCTTGAGCCTTCTGCTCTTCTCCTTCTATAGTGTTTCACTTGGTGATTTCTTCCACTCCTATGGATTCCATTATCATCTCAATGCTGATCATTCACAAATTTGCTTCTCCAGATTTAATTTCTATACTAAATTCTGGTCTCTTATTTCCACATTTCCATATTTCCACATATTTTAGATATCTCAGAATGGATTTGCAGTAGATATTTTAAACTCATCATGTCCAAAACAGAACTCACTATCTTTCAACTTGAACACTCAGGTTCCTCCAACCATTCTAACTTCCATAATACTGTATACTGCAACACTCTCCTCCTAATCCACCAGGCTCACAACCTATCTTTTCTCCTCAATTACTCACTATCATCCCTTATATGCATTCATTTATCAAGACCCATTGATTTTACTTTTGTGACATCTCCTGCAAAAACTCTTTGCTATCATCTAATAATGCCACCATCCTGCTAAAAATCATTATCACCTGATTTCTAGGCAATTGCAGTAGTCTACTGGTTGATTTCTCTGTCATAAGTCTCTTCACATTTCAGTATATCCTTCACTCAGATGCCAAAGTGATCTTCCTTAAAGCCAATTCTGATCCTGCCAGTCCCACCCCTAATCATTAAAATTCAACAACTTCTTATAACCTCAGGACCAAATATAAAATCTTCTGTCTGTCATTCAAAATTATTCAAAACCTCACATCTCCCTACCTTTTTTTGTCTTCTTATACCATATCACCACCCCATACCACCATGTAGTCTTTGATCTAGTTACACTAGCTTTTTTGCTCTGCAATTAAAAGTATCCATCTCTCTACTGCAGTCATTTTCTCTGCCTATCCCATATTCATGGAATGCTTTCCTATATGATCTCTAACTCCTAGCTCCCCTTGTTTCCATCAGTTCCAGTTAAAATTTCTTTCTCTACAGTAAGCTTTTCTCAATTCCTTTTAACAATAATACCTTCATTCTGTTAATTGATTATTTTTATTTATCCTTTATATAGCTTTTTTTTACATACTTATGTGTATGCTATCACTTTCATTATATTACAAGTTCCTTGAGGTCTTGAACTCTCTTTTGCCTTTCTATATATCTTCAGGGTTTAGCACTATGATTAATACATGATAGGTACTTAATAAATGTTTATTGACTGAGTGATTCACTGACTGAACTCTATATGTTGTGTCTTTTATACCACATTTCCTGACCAACAATTAAAAAAAAAAAACTTTTTGGTCTTTATTAATGTGTTTGTTTACTTCTAGTTTACAAGATTCAGTTCCACAATTCCTTGAGTTTCAAATTTTCTCTCCATCCCTCCCCCTCCCCCCATGATGGCATACAATCAAATACAGCATCTGCAAATACTTTCACATTAGACATTAGTCAGGTTATAAAGAAAGATTGTATCAAATGGAATGAACAATGGGAAAGAGAAAACAAAAGCAAATGAGAAAAAGAAAAAGATCAGGTAGTTTGCTTCAATCTGGATTAAAACTCAGTTCTTTCTAGTTCTTTCTCTGGATGTAGTCATCTCTCTCTATCATGAGTCTTTTGGGGTTGACTTATAACCCTGCATTGCTGAGAAGAGTCCAGTCTATCAAAGTTGGTCATCAAAATATATTGTGTCTATAAATTTGTACCAATTTCTCCTGGTTCTATTCTTCTCCAGGTAAATATGAAATCTGTCTCCTCTTTGTTTCTTTTTTTTCTTTTCTTTTTTTTTTTTTTTTTTGGTTTTTAGAAGGCAATTGGGGTTAAGTAACTTGCCCAAGGTCACACGGCTAGGTTTTTATTTGTGGTGTTAAGTGTCTGGGGCCAGATCCGAACTCAGGTCCTTCTGACTCCAGGGCCAGGCCTCTACTCACTGCACCACCTAGCCGCCCCCCCTCCTTGTTTCTTATACCACAATAGTATACCATTACATACATATACCGCTACTTGTTCAGCCACTCCCCAACTAATGGGCACCCCCTTAATTTCTAATTCTTTGCAACCACAAAAAGAGCTTCTATAAATATTTTTTGTACATATGTGTCTTCCCCTCACTTATATGATCGCTTTGGGATACAACCATAGAAGTGGTATTTCTGGGTCAAAGGGTATGAAATTATTTATAGCCCTTT
Organism: Gymnobelideus leadbeateri; assembly: GCA_011680675.1. Classification (NCBI taxonomy): domain Eukaryota; kingdom Metazoa; phylum Chordata; class Mammalia; order Diprotodontia; family Petauridae; genus Gymnobelideus; species Gymnobelideus leadbeateri. The sequence continues at coordinate 17,354 of WOXC01000968.1, read as the reverse complement.
AGGCATAATTACAGATTGCTCTCCAGAATGGTTGGATAAGTTCACAACTCCACCAGCAATGCATTAGTCTTCCAATTTTTCCACATAATCTCCAGCATTTGTCATTTTCCTGTTTTGTCATCTTAGCCAATCTGAATGGAGATATGTGGTACCTCAGAGTTGTTTTGATTTGCATTTCTCTAATCAAGAGTGATTTAGAGCATTTCTTCAAATGCTTATAGATATATTAAATTTCTTCCTCTGAAAACTTCTTTTTCATATCCTTTGACCATTTATCAATTGGGGAACGGCTTGTATTCTTATAGATTTTACTAAATTCTCTGTTTATTTTAGAAATAAGTCCTTCATCAGAGACATAGGTTGTAAAAAGTCTTTCCTAATTTCCCACTTCCCTCTTAATCTTGGTTAGATTGGCTTTGTTTGTACAGAAGCTTTTCAATTTAATGTAATCAAAATTATCCATTTTGCATTTTATAATGCTCTCTAATTCTTGTTTGGCCATAAAGTCTTCCTGTCTCCACAGATCTGACAGGTAAACTATTCCTTGCTTTCCAAGATTGCTTACAGTATTAGCCTTTATACCTAGATCATGCACCCATTTAAACTTGATTTTGGTATATGGTGTTAGATAATGGTCTATGCCCAGTTTCTGCCATAGTATATTCCAGTTTTCCCAGCAGTTTTTGTCAAATAGTGAGTTCTTATCCCCAAAACTGGGGTTTTTGGGTTTATCAAACAATAAATTACTATAGTCATCGACTGCTAAGTCTCGCGTGCCCAATTTATTCCATTGATCCACTACCCCATTCCTCAGCCAGAACCAAGTAGTTTTGATAACTGCTGCTTTATAATACAGATTAAAATCTGGTATAGCTACTCCACCTTCCCAGCCTTTTTTTTTTTTATTAATTCCCTTGTTATTCTGGACCATTTCTTCTTCCAAATGAATTTTGTTACTATTTTTCTTAGCTCTATAATGTATTGGTAAATTGATTGGTATGGCACTAAATATGTCATTTCATTTAGGTAAAATTGACATTTTTATTATATTGACTCAACCCAGCCACGAGCAATTGATAATTTTCCAATTAGTTAGATCTGACATGCCCAACACTTTGATGACAATATATTGGCTTATATTTATTCCCATCAGGCAGTAGTTTTCTAATTCTATTTTTCATCAAGAACTTGAGAAATATCAATAACGTGATCATGTCAACAAAAACATGTATGTATAACTATAAATCCAGTAGCACAGTTTCTTTAACACAATAGTAACAAAATCATTCTTCTTATCTCTTTACCTTTCTTAATTTCCTACTGTTTTATTCTGTATATTGATTAATATTGAATTCATTCCTTTTCTTTTTTTATCACTTTGATTTTACATTTACTTAATTCTTTACTTCCACTCTTCTCCACAACAGAATCACTAATTTTAACAAAATGTGCATAGTCAAGAAATAAAATTCACACATTTGGAGTCTCTGAAAATGTTTGTCTTTCTGTACCTCTAGTCTATCACCACTTTGAAAAGAGGTAGAAAGCATGCTTCCTTATCAGTCACCTGAAATCGTATTTTGTCAATGCGTTGATCAATTTCTTACGTATTTCAAAATTTATATTTGCATTATTGAGAGCATGTTATAGCTTATTCTTCAATCTATATTATCTACATATCTTCTTAGGATTCATTAAATCTGTTCTTTTCATAATTTCTTATAGAAAAATTACATTAAATTGCATCCATATACCACAATTTGTTCAGATGTGTCCAATAGATAAATAAGTACTATGAATTCAGTTCATTTCTATGAAATGCCCAACATTAGCATAAATACAGGTTTAATCTTCCACATATGGGACATACACCTTTTCTTTGACTTCTTTGGAGGGCTAAATTTTGGATATAGTCCCAAATTGCTTTCCAGAATGGTAGATCACAATGTATTTCTATGCATAGTGTTTTCCTATGTTGGACCAGGGATATTCTAATAAATTTTTAACAACTAGACTTTCTGAGAAAATCAAATGGGTTGAATCATACATTTTAAAGATTAATCTTCATTATTAAAACTTTCTTATTCCCAGGCAACCAACACAATAATATATCAAGAACTTATGTGTACCCATTGATGATTTCTGAAGTGTAAATGATCACTCTGAAAATTTAACAATAAGCTCTTCCAGGTCAGTTAAAACTAATTCAACCATACCTCTGTTGACCTTCCTTAATTCCCAAAGTTTCAATTTTTTTCTCATTTTGTCATTTTTGAAAATTTGATTATGTTAGCTGGAAAATTAGAGGGTTTTCTTTATACTAATAGAGATTAGGAACAGTTTTCTTGTAATTGTTGATAACTGGCATTACTTCTTTTATTTGCATTTCCTGTGACTGCTTCTGTCTTAGAGTATAGCACTCATACTTATATATTTGTATAATTTTGATATGTTTTGGACAGTAGACCTTTATTACTGAAGTTGGATTAAAATATTTCCCAATTATTTTTTTTTTTATTTTCTAATTCTACTTCATTTACATTATTTGTGGAAAATCTTTTTTTTGGCTATCTTTTTTCTTTCTTCTAAATTCATTTTTAAAATTTGAGTTTCAAATTCTCTCTTTCCCTCCAGCTCTCCCCACACCCCTTGAGAAGGCAAACAATATAATACCCATCATACATGAAAAGTTAGTGCAAAAATATTTTAAATTTACATCATTAAAATTATTACTCTTACTGAACCTGATCATTTTTAGCTTTTGCCTGGTGAAGAATTCTTTCCCTTTCAATTGCTATGAAAGGTTTCTTCTAATCTCCTTTAATTTGTTTATGATATGACCATTTATATTTAGGTCTTGTATTTATTTGAAGCATATTGTGGTATGTAGTGTGAAATGTAGTTCTAACCTCTCTTTGTACTAGATAGATTTCTAGCTTTACTAGCAGTTATTGTGTCTAGAGTCTTTACCTCAGTGTTAATTTATATCCCCATATTTAACTATATCAGTGATATGACAAAGAGTTGGATACAACTGAACAACAACACAACAAATGACAAAATGTCTTACTGAGGGGATCTGAGAAACTCCAGTTAAAATAAATTGTTCTCTTGCTTATGGGTCATATTTACCTAATCTATTCCATTGATCACCCCCCCCCCATTTTTTGTAGGATACAAATTGTTTCATTTACTTTAATATTTAGAAAAAGAGTGATAACTGGTATAAGTATGTCCCTTTCATCACTATTGTTTCCATTATTTCCCTTGAGTTTTTTTTATCCTTTAGATGAATTTTATTTTTATTTCCACTAATTACAATAAGTTCAACTGTTATGACACCAAGAATATAAATCCATTTAGTTAATATTATCATTTTCATAAACAGTGCAGTCTAACTGTATGCAATTTTCATTGATTACATTATTTAACTTCCTTTATTCTGTAAATATCGCTTTACAGTTGTAGTGGTAAAATTTACAGTTGTGGTAAAAATTTCTTAGAAGATGGATTCCCATATATTTTATATCTTCTATAGTTATTTTGAATGTAATTATATTTTGATTCTTTTTGTTGTTGTTGGGTTTTATGAGTAGTAAACCAAAAGGACAATGATATTCAAGGGTTTGTTTGTTATTTTACTATGGCATTGAAAATGCTAATTGTTTCAATTTATTTTTACTGGAGCTTCCAAAGTTCCCTCAGTAAACTATCTTGTCATCTTCTGTGTTGTTCCATTGTTTCAGTTGTATCCAACTCTCTGTCACATCATTTGGAGTTTTCTTGGCAAAGATCCTGGAGTGGTTTACCATTTACTTCTCCAGTTCATTATAAATATGAGAAAACTGAAGCAAATAGGGTTAAGTGACTTGTCTAGAGCCACACACATAGTAAGCATCTGAGAACAGATCTGATTTCAGGAATATCAGTCTACCTGACTTTAGTCCTGGCACTCTATATGCTGTACAATCTAGCTGCCCCATATCATCTGTGAGTAGCAGTGATTTTGTTTCTTCTTTCCTTTCCTTTGAATTGAGTTACTAATTACCTTGTCTTCTTTCAATAGATAGCACATTCAAAATGGATAATGTAATAGTGGTGATACTAGAAAACTCTGCTTTACTAATAATCTAATTCAAGGACATTTAGTATTTTTCTGTTTCAGATAAGGGCAGCTGCTGAATATAAATGCATAATATCAGTCATATTAGGAAAGCTTTATTTATTTCTATACTTTGTGAGGCTTTTATTTAGCCTAAATGAATGCTATAGTTTCTCAAAATCTCCTTTGTATCCATTGATATAATCATGAAGTAATTTTTTTAACACATTTTGCTCTCACTATGGTCTACTGTATTAAAGTTGGCCTAATGTTAAATGAATATTCAATTTCTGTTTTATAATCTGTTCAGATTGCTTTCTCTCTCTTTTTTAATATTACTACAACCTCATTTTCTGAGATATCATACATTTTGTTCCAGTCCCCAATTTTAACACTGTAAACATTTACACTTCAAGGATGTTTCTTGCAAATGACATATTGTTGCACTTTACTATCTAACCCATTTGGCTACCATTTTCTGTTTTATAAGTGAATTTTATTCATTGTCATTAATGGTTATGATTGTACATTTTATTGTGCTCTTTCTAAATTTTTTAATCTTTTTTCCCCTTTTATTTGTCTTTTGGGTTCCTTTTCACAAAGAAAAAGACATTAAAAGAAAATAAATGAGATAAATATTAGTAACTGTAATTGAAATGGTACTATTCCTCTATTCCTCTCCTTGCTACCCAGCCCAATTATACTAGCTTTTATTCCCTTATTCTCTATTTTAATTAAACCATAGAGGTATATATTTCTTTTACTATTCCCTTCCAAACTCTGTTCTTTTAAGAAACCCTCCCTTTGTCTCTTCTTATTGACAAATTTTAAATATGTCAATATAAAATCTCTCTCACTCTCTCTCTCTGTGTGAGTGGGTGTATGCACACATATGCATTTGTGTATTTGTACATACACATTCAAGTCATGTTTATTGGGTTATGATATAGTTATATGAGATGAATCACACTCCTTTACATTCTTCTGACCCACCTCAATTATGATAAATGCTTAATTCCTCCCATTTCTTCCTTTCCTTTATTATGAATAAAATAGAACAAAATCATATCTGAACCCTGTGTTTTTCTTTCTTTAATCATGCTATGACCCTTAAAGTTAATGGGATACTGAAAGGACATCTTTTCTGCCTCCATTAACATTTAAGAACTTAAACTTCTTTTGGTACCTTTAAATTCATCAAATGCATCTACCCTTCTAAATAATAAGATCATAAATAATAGAACTGGTACTGGAAGGGAATTTTGAAGTTGTCAAGTCCAATACCCTGTTTTTATAAATGAGAAGACTAAGGCATAAAGAAGTACATTGACTTGTCCATGATCACACAAATACCAGGTGGCTGTGACAGAATATAAACTCAGAACTTCCTGATTCCAAGTTTAGTTCCCTATCCTTTGCACTGGATGTCCTCTTTGAGTTTTTATTTGTACTTTAAAGTTTCCATCAGTCATGTAATTTTATTTAGGAATGCTTAAAATTGTTCCAGCAAAGGTCCCTTACTCCCTCCTTTGAATATCATTATCATCTCTTTTGCAAGACAAAATACTTTTGATTATCATTCATTTTTATCCTTTTTTTTTTTTTTTGGCAAAAATCTTCCATGATTTTCTTTCCTTTTTTTGTATTTGAAGGTTAGTCTTGCATAATCCAAATTATGCATCCTTATGAATTTTTTCCCTTTGGATGATTACACACACACACACACACACACACACACACACACACATACACACACACACATACATATATATATATATATATATATATATATATATATACTAAACTTGGAATGTCTAAATTGTATTTGTGATATCTGTGAAAGCAATTTTGTAAAGGAGTTCTTAGAAGAGAAATTGCATTCTCTTGGTTTATGGGAGAATCCTTTCAAAAATACATAGGATGATCCTGAGCAAAGCTTTGAAGGAACAAAAAAGATCTCAACAATTGCAGTTGTGGGAGCATGACATAAACAAATCCTCAGAAGCAGGAGGAAATTTGATGTTGTTAAGGAATGTCTAGGAACACATTTTAGATGGAATTTTGAATGTTTAAAGGGAAGTACACTGAAAGAACACTGTATTGGGAGACTGGAGCCAAGTAGTATATGATCTTAAATAAAAAGCTTAGGAATTTTCATTGTATCCTATAAGCAATAGGGATCCTCAGAATATTTCTTAAATGGCTTGTGATATAAAAAATACATCAGGAAGATTATTTCATTTTAGTAATAGATGGACTAGAGAAGAAACAGGAGGATAGGTTGACCAGTTAGGAAGATATTGTAAAAGTATGTGATAAAGCCAGAACATGGTTTTGGCTTGTAAAGTGGAAAGTATCTATGGGAAATATATCCATATCCATATCCATATCCATATATATCTCTATCATCTATATTTATATCTACATCTGTATCTATATCTATGTTTATATCTGTATATCTATCAATCTAGTTACAACAAATATGACTTGGTACCAGATTTATTCTATGGAGCAATGAAGAGGAACTGACAACAGGCAATATGGTTATACATTATACTAAATAGTGAAGTTGGGGTCAAAAATAGGGCAATGATTAATTTATTTTTGTACATAAGGGAGTTAGGTTGTGTGGTACATAGAATAATGAGCCTGGAGACAGGCAAATCTAAGTAAAAATTATGACTTAGGCACTTAATATATTTATGACTCTGGGTTGTCTGCTTCAATTTTCCCATTTCTAAAATGAGGATAATAATAACATCTTTCTTACAATCTTGTTTTGATGATTAAATGAGATATCATTTGTAAATCACTTTGTAAACATTAAAGTGCTGTTTGTGGCATTATTTTTGCTGTTATTATTATTAATATTGAGTCTAAGCTTTCAGAAGGGATCCAAAGAAATGGAAATGTAGCACTATTTTACATGCAACATGTGCAGCATGTGTATATACATACATATATGTAGCCATATGTATGTAGGCATATAAGTTTTGTGAAGTTTTGCTTTGTGTGGTATAGATGAATTATTAATTTTATTGAATAAATGTATGTTAAATCTTTAAATTAATTTATTATTTTGCTTATCTAAATTTGGAAGGCAATGATAAACATCTTCAAATGTGTGATAATCACACATTATCATTATTATTATTATTATATATGCAGAAATTGTGGGTTATTTTAAATTATTAATATTTTATAACTAAAATTCACTTTTTTCCCCAGGAAAAATAGCATATTGAACCTAAAGGAGGTTAAGCGATTTTATAGACATTATATGGAATTTTCATAGAAATAGTATTTAGAACTGAATTCTTGTTCCAAAAGCAATATATATGTTTGCTACATTAATATACCTATTTGTATTGGAATTGCATAGCATAGAAATCCAAATATTAACTCTATTTCTTGTAGCTATGTCTGCACAAATCTGATTCACAAATGGGTGGAGGGAGAAATATTGCTTCCTATAATGATCTTATGCATCAAGATGGTATAGAAATGTAAAATCTTAGGATTCATGACATGGCGCACAAAGAAAAGATAATACATAGAATCTCCTTTAATGATCACATGACAAATGAAGACTCCCTCCTCCCATTACCTTTATCTCCCTTCCCCACCTAGCCCAAACATCGAGCAGTGTAGCAGAGGACGAGATGCTGAGCATGTCATGTATATGTATACATATGTAAATAGCATAATGTAAATCAAGCATAATGTAAATAGGAAACATTGCTCATTTGTTTTAGGATCCCACAAGGTGGTTGAATGGGAAATGGCACTGCTGAGCACAGGGGCATTGGTTTAGGCATAGTATGAATTTGCCTTGACATAATGATAATTAACAATAAATCTAAAGGAATAAATGAATGAATGAAAATCAAGGCTGATTAAGTTTTATTTTTTTTATTTTGTTAAAAAGAGAAAAAAGATTCACCAAAGATATTCCCATCATATTCAACTGAGTTATGGTATGATTCTTCTACTTTGGATGAAGAAATAGTTTGATTCTAATTTCTAAGTGATATCTGAGTTAAAAAGATATTCATCCCTTAGTATTGTATTGTATTCCTGTCTTAAGGAGCCATTGCTCATCTCTGTCACCGGAGACTGCCTCTTGCTTTACCACTCCATGACTTTAAAATACAAATATCCACTACTGTTGATTTCAGTTCTAGTGGAATGCATGAGCCCTTGCATATAGTAAGTCTGGTTTTGGAAAAAAATAAGTTAAATAAAATAATATGAGCATGTGCATTTTATCAAAGTTAAACAAATTGTGGCTATAAACATTCTGTCGCCAGCTAAATTGCAGGCTCCTTTGAAGATTCATGTCTGTTTTTTAATGTATCTATATTAAAAAAAAAACTGGGCCATATTTTCATTCAACCAGCAGAGGGGAAGGCAGAAAAGAAGAGGAGGCCTGTACTGTGGGAAAAGAAAGAGTGGGGAGATACAGGGTGCCTTATGTCATCAATTATCACATTGATTAAAAGCAAGTTCCTTCCTTCCTCACTCTTTTACTCCTTCCCACCATATTCTACTCCACAAGCCACTAACCACAGTTATTTCATGGGGTCTTTCTTGACCCTATGTATTTTGCACACACAAACTCAACTGCTGTGGTGCAGACAATTTGTGTTTGGAGTATTCACAGAGAATGAAAAAAAAAAATTCCTTCCTAATTGTATGCAATAGTATGCTGACATACGGAAAGATCTCTTGCTATTATCCCCCTAAATGGCATAATTCCCCTGTCCCAACACATTTCAATAATCAAAGGTCCTGGGACCTTAACCTTAGTCATGGTGGTCTAGTAGAGCTATGGATTGGAAGGTTGCTGCTGAGGGACTAACCAGCTATAATCTAGTGATGTAAGTCTCTTCCCTTTAGTCGGTCTGAGTTTCCTCTTATATAGTAAATGCTCCTTGAACTCTTCTGCTTCAAATCAGGGATGCGCAGGAACAATTTGAAACAGACTAAAGCCAACTGATTGTTAAATTTTCAGCATGAACATTTGCACTTCAGAAATAGGCAAATGCTACAAATCAAGGTTTCATTGATTGTTATGTCAATTGTCTAACTTAAGAAAGTAATGAAGAAAATGTTAATTGAAAATATACTTAAAAGTGTGTAATGGATATTCAAAGAGCTGTTTCTTAAATATTTACCATGGCACTCTTGTTTAACACCAAATGTTTTCTCTTTTCTTAGCCTCCCAATCCCAGCATACTGAAGTTTTATTCTTAAGTTCAATGAAATTCAACAAACATTTCTTAAGCATTAGGTCTAAACTGGGAGAGGAGCATATGGGATGTTTGGCAAAGATATTGAACAACTAGTCATAGTAAGGTTTGATGTAGTATTAGAAGAGGGGAAGGTAAATAGAAGGATGATAGAAGAGACAAAAATACTTCCTTCAGAGCTTTGAACAGACGTTTTCAAAATATTGACCTGCAGCCACCCCATTCACATGTGGCCTATGTTCCTCTTAACTTTTCTGATGCCCCAAAACCCTACAGTGTTTATTGGAACAGTAGAAACATCTTTTACTAAAAAAACAGAGACACTCCCTCACCAGTTTTCCTTCAACAAGCAAGTTTCAACATCACTAGCAAGTAGGTACTTGCTTTTATATTCAATAATCTTTATCAGTGCTAATGCTTTATTTTTTTCATATTATAGTGAATAATTCCTAAGGGAAGGGATAATATTTTATCAAATTACAAAATACTGAAGCTAAGCAGATTTAATTAGAGTCCATTTAAAGTTCAAACAAACCTGCCATTGAGGTGTGCATAGGTTTATAGTCCTTTGGGCATGGTTCTAAATTGCTCTCCAAAAAGGTCAGATCAGTTCATACCTCCACCAACAATGCATTACTGTTGAAATTTTCCAACATCTTCTCCAAAATTTATCATTTTCCCATTTTGCTCTGTTAGCCAACCTGGTAGGTATGAGATGGTATCTCAGAGTCATTTTAATTTATATTTCTCCAAACAATAGTGATTTAGAGCATATTTATGATTATAATTTTAATTTCTTCCTCTGAAAACTGCCTGTTCATATTCTTTGACCATTCATCAATTAAAGAATGATTTACATTCTTATAAATTTGATACAGTTCTCTATATATTTTAGAAATGAGGCCTTTCTCAGAGACACTGATGGAAAAAAAAAATAAAACACAGCTTTCTCTTCTCTTCTAATCCAGGTATTATTCCCTTTGTGCATTTGTATTTATTCACCTTTTGATAATATGAAACATTAGATATTTTTAATAGGAGATGTTCTTTCTTATGCTCACAAATGACTGATAATCTATTATGTAAAATGCATAGCTTAGAGATTTATTTGCAAGGATAAATAAATTTAGATCTCCAGGAACCAAGATAGAGGAGTAAGCAGTAAATCACTTTTACCCTCCCATATTGACCTTTAAAAAAAAATACCACCCCAAGAAAAATCCTGGAAGAGCAGAGTCAGTGGAAAGAAAGAATGGAAAAATCTCTCTTAGTTCAGGAACCTTTCAGCAGGAAAGGTCTGTCTCACTCAGGTAAAAGGGAAGCCCATTCCAGGACAAACACTATAGCAGCAAGCCAGCAGCAAGCCCCATCTCAACAAACCAGTGGGAGATTCTGATGCCCAGGGTAGTGAATCAGGCAAACAACAACAGAAGGATTCCCCATTCCCACCCTCCCACCTTCCACCATGTATCTTAGCATAGCCAGGAGAACTGACAAGTTACAGTTCAGAGAAACACCACACACTTGTGTAGTCCCAGGTGTCAGGAATTCTCCAGTGGTGGACCTCCATGTGCTTCAGCACAACCCACGTCAGGCAGGTAACCTCAAGCAGTCAGACCTCCACATTCTTCAGTGTAACCTGAGGGAAATATAGAAAAACCCCACCTAATCTCAGCATATTCCAGGCACCATGACTGTGACCCCAGCTCAGTACCACATAAGCTGCCAGACCCTTTTAGCCTCTAGATGCCAGCAGTCCTCAGTACACAAAATCAGTGGCCAGATCCCTGGCCCCCACATAAGAAGTTTAGTATGGTTCCCCCATACCATAGAAGCAGAGTCGAACTTTGCCCACAGAGTTTTCTTCTCTTACAGGAATATAATAGTTTAATTATAGAAAATAAAGGCTTTTAATATTTTTCTACCATCATTCTTTGGCATGTAAATATCAAATTAGTAGATCTTTGGGTTGTATTGTGATAGAATGTTTGATTTTTATAATGATAGGTATCTCTTTTTACAGAAATATAAGTGCTTAATTGCAGCAAGACAAAAATCATTTAATAATATTTTTCACCATTACTACTGTATATATATGCAAGTGTGAATATCAATTTTAAATTAAACAAAAACAAATGCAATTTCATAAACTAATGTTAGTATTAATTTGCAAAATTATTAACAATATTAATTTACATTTTAAGACAAAATATTTTTTGGTTGTAGAAAAGTGACTAAATTGAGATAGTAGAAGTAAAAATACTAATGACAATCAACAGAATCTTCATTACCAGGTTGTACTACATTGACAAGAAAAAGAAAATATGTTGAATCATTTTTGCCACATGTATTTGTTTCTAATAATGATGAGGGTGTGGAAAGATTTTTTCACATAATTTTTAATGAAATTTTGACTGCAGAGAGCATGAAACCAGCCAAACTAAAATGACATAATACTACCAATCATGCAGTTTACTGAAATAAGCCTAAGGAATATTTGAATGATTTTAAAATCCTCAAAATAAGGAAAACACGGTTTTGAGAAATTTGTTATGGTCAATGCAATGACTTGCATCTTCTGAGATGTATTATTTAATTGCAAATACTAAAAAAACCCTATGTGATAGGAGAAGATCTCATGTTACCCACTGATATTAAAATGTCTGAAAAAAGTTCATGGGAAAAAGTATGGGGAGAAAATTTGCAAAATTCTTTTATCAATTGATATTGTTTCCAAAAGAATTTATGAAGTTGGTAATGATCAACTCCAGCAGCTTATTACCAGACTTAAGAGCAGGCCAAGGGCCGGCAAGGTGTCGTGAGTAGAGCGTCGGCCCTGGAGTCAGAAGGACCTGAGTTCAGATCTGGCCTCAGACACTTAGTGCACACACAAACAAAAACCTAGCTGTGTGACCTTGAGCAAGTTACTTAACACCAATTGCCCTCCAAAAAGAAAGCGCAGGCCAAAGTTTGCAATTCAATTTGGTGAAACAACTGATATTTCTAACATTTGTTATTTTATGTAAAATATGTTATGAAGGAAGCATACATGGGATATTATTGTTTTGTTGCCCTTTGGAAAAGCAAATAGGTGGAGAATACATGTATATTTAACTCAATGATTTTTCACAAATGAAGGTTTATAGTGGAAAACTTATGTTGTAGTCTATGCAGACAGTACTAGAGCAATGATGGGAGAGAATGATGCAATAGTAGCCAATGTTAAAACTGGAGGCAATGCATATATCACTTCTGTTCACTGCATGATCCATTGGGAATCACTCATAACTGAAAACATGACTAGACTTAGATCTGCTTGACCATTACTATCAAAAATATTTACTTCATTAAAAGGCAGTGCCTTTAAGAGTCATTTGTTTTCAAAAGTTTGGAAATACCTGGACTCTGATTACAAACGTTTATTACTAAATATGGAGGTGAGGTGATTCTTAAGAGAGTGAAGTTTAAACAAATTATTGAAATTGAAAGATGAAGTTGTTATATATTTGATGTGCAGAAATTCAATTGTTTATTTTTTCATAATGACTTCTAGTTTTCAAAATTGTGTTATTTCTTTGATATTTTTGGAAAACTCAAATATTTTAACATACCACTTCAAGGAAAAAAAGGTAACATATTAATGTTAAAAAAATATTGACCAATGTACTAAAAAGAAGTTAACATATGAAAGAATAATGTGGAAAATAGTTCTTTAAAAATGTTTACAATGGGGTGGCTAGATGGTACAGTGAATAGAGCACTGGCCCTGGAGTCTGGAGGACCTGAGTTCAAATCCAGCCTCAGACACACAATACTTACAGCCATGTGACCTTGGGCAAGCCACTTAACTCCAATTGCCCTGCCTTCCCTCTCCAAAAAGAAAAAAAAAAAAGGTGTTACAACTACACATGATTTTATAATTGAAAACAATCTTCTCAAAGATGTAATTGTAAGAGTTAGAGTTGGTCATCTGAAGTGCCTGGAGACACACTATCATAAAAACTTCCCTTCAAATTTTTGTTCTAAAAACTAAATTGGGTTCATTTACCATATTCAATTAAATTTTAAAAAATTCAGTCATCTGCAACTAAAAGTTTAAGAGGAATTTGCCAAATGATCCAGCAGCACAGGTTTAACATTGAGTTCCCGAAAAAAAAAATATTAAATTAATTTTGGTTTGGGATTAGGACAGAATATACAACAATTTCTGAAATGGCCCTAAATACACTTCTGCCATTTTGTACTACATATTTATAAGAAGCAGCAATGATGACTATAAAATCAAAATATCAATCAAGTCTGAAAAATGTTGAAGTTACTCTATGTCATTCAGTATCAAATTTTCTGCCAAGATTTCATTCTTTATATAAAAATTAACAAGGGCATCCATATCATTAGCATGAAAATTTGCTTTCATTTTTCATGATTTTATAGTCATATTTTTTTAAAAAAGCTTCAAATCACTATTGTTTAGAGAAATGTGAGTTAAAACAACTCTGAGGTACCACCTCACACCTATCAGATTAGTTAATATGACATAAAAGGAAAATAATAAATTTTGGAATGATGGGGGAAAATAGGTAAACTGATGACTTGTTGATGGAATTGAGAACTGAACCAACCATTCTGGAGAGCAATTTGGAACTACCCTCAGTGGGCTATAAAACTGTATATAACTGCTAAGTCTGCATCCAAGAAAGATTTAAAAAGAAACAAAAAGGAGTAGGCTCTATATGTATAAAGCTATTTATGAAAACTTTTTGTGGTGGCAAAGAATTAGAAACTGAGAGGATATTAATCAATTAGGGAATGGCTGAAGAAGTTCTACCATATAATTGTGATGGAATACTTCTTTGATATAAGAGTAAGATGCAATCAGAAAAATCCAGAAAATCTTACATATATTGATTCAAAATGAAGTTAACAGAAGCAGAAGAATATTTCACACAGTAACAGTGAAATTGTACAATGGTCACCTGTGAATGACCTACCTATTACGAGTCATACAAATATCCTTTACAGTTCCCAAGGATTTATGATGACAAGTGTTACTTCCCTACATAGAAGGAACTAATGGAATCTGAAAGCAGAGAGAAGCATACTAATTTTTTTAACAAATGATTTATTAACTTCTGGTTTACATCATTCATTTCTGCCAGATTTTGAGTTACAATTTTCCCCATTTTCCCCCTACCCACCACCCCAGAATCGCAGTCCCACAAGACATCCCCTCATCCAATCTGCTTGCTTCCATATCTTCTCCCATACTCATTCAACTTTTCCATTAGGACAAGGTGAATCTCTGTGCCCCAATGCCTGCACATCTTATCAGCAAATTACATGCACATTAGTATTAATAAGAGTATTTATATATATTTGAACATTTAATTTTGAAACTTCAAATTCCAGATGCATTCCCTTCATCCCTTGTCACCCACTCCCACTGGGAAGATAAGCAATCCAGTATATGTTGTATATGTATAGCTATGCAAAACATTACCATAGTAGATACATTGTAAAGGACTGGCTATATTTCCCTCCCACCCATCTCACTCCTCACCTGGTCCATTCCCTACTTTGATCCTGTTCCTCTTCAAAAGTGGGTGCCAAGAAACTCCCCTCTCCCAAGCATGCCCTCCCCTCCATCATCCCCCTCTCATCCCCCTCACCCCTACTCTACTGCAGGGTGCGATATCCCATTTAGGATGTATGTTATTCTCTTCCTGAGCCAAATTCAGTGAGGATATAGTTTTGCCATTTTGCCTTCCTGTTCTTCCCCTCCCCTACAACTACTTCCTCTTACCTCTTCTACATGAGATAGTGTACCCCTGCCCCCATCTCTCCCCATCTCCTCTTGCCACATTCCTCTCTCACCTCTTAACTTCACCCCTTAAGTATCATCCCTTCCCACCAAAAACAACTTGTGCCCTCTATCCATATATACCTGTAAACATATATACACACATTCACATATGTATTCATATAGCCATACACCCTTCTTCAATTATTTTCATACTGAGAAAGGTTTCATCAGTCAAAGTTATTGTTTTTCCATGTAGGCATGTAAATAGTTCAACTTTGATAAGTTCCTTTTGATTTATTTTTGCGTTTACCTTCTCAAGTATCTCTTGCTTCTTGTGTCTGAATGTGAAATTTTCAATTCAACTCTGCTTTTTTCCTCAAGAATGCTTGAAAGTCCTCTATTCCACTGAATGACCAAATTTTCCCCTGAAACATAATACTCAGTTTTGCTGAGTAGGTGATTCTTGGTTTAAATCCCAGGTCCTTTGCCCTCTGGAATATCATAATTTATGCCCTTTGATTGCTCAGTGTAGAAGCTGTCAGGTACTGTGCTATTCTGATTGTGTTTCCACAATATTGAAATTGTTTCTTCCTGGTTGCTTGCAGTATTTTCTCCTTGATCTGGGAATTCTGGAACCTGGCTATAATATTCCTAGGAATTTTCTTTTTGGAATCTTTTTCAGGAGGTGAACTGTGGATTCTTTCAACCTCTATTTCAACGTCTGGTTCTAAAACATCAGGGCAATTTTCCTTGAAAATTTCTTGAAGGATGATTTCTAGGATTTTTCTTTGTTCATGGCTTTCAGGTAGTCCAATAATATTTAGATTATCTCTCCTGGATCTATTTTCCAGGTCAGTGGTTTTTCCCATGAGATGTTTGACATTGCCTTCTTTTTTTTTTTAGAAACAAATGCTTTATTACCATCTGTTTTACATCATTCATTTCCGCCAGATTTTGAGTTACAATCATTTCCCCCCACTTTATTCCCCTAACCAACCTCCCAGAATAGCAGTCCCACAAGATATCACTTTCTCCAATCTAGTCTCTCCCATAACTTCTCCCATACCCCCTTTGACTTTTCCATTAGAGGAAGGTGAATCTTTGTGTCCCAATGCCTGCACATCTTATCTACCAATTATAAGCAAAAGAGTATTAATAATAGCATTTATATATATTTGAAACATTCAATGTTAAGACTCGAAATTCAGATCCATTTCCTTCCTCCCTTGTCACCAATTCCCTCTGGGGAGATAAGTAATTCAGTATATGTTGTACATGTCTAGTTATGCAAAACATTATCATAGTAGATATATTGCACAAGGCTGCTTATAATTCCCTCCCACTCATCCCACCCCCCCAACTGGTCCATTCCCTACATGACCCTGTCCCTCTCCTATAGGGGGTACTTCCAACCACCCCTCCGCCCAAGGATGCCCTCCCCTCCATCATCCCCCTCTCATCCCCCTTCCCCCTATTCTGCTACAGGTTGAGATATCCCATTTAGAATGTATGTCATTCTCTCCCTGAACCTAATTCAATGAGGATGTAGTTTTCCCTTTTTTGCCTTCCTATACTCCTCCTCCCTTGCAACCACTTCCCCTTGCTTCTTCTACATGAGATAGTTTACCCTACACAGTCTCTCCCCATCTCCTCTTGCCACTTTCATTTCTCACCTCATAATTTCATCCCTTGAGTATCCTCCCTTCCCAAAAAATTCAACCTATGCTCTCTATCCATATATAACTGTAAGCATATACACACACATTCACATATGTATTCATATGACCACACACCCTTCTTCCATTATTTTCATAGTGAGAAAGATATCATCAGTCACAGTTATTGCTTTTCCATATAGGAATGTAAATAGTTCAACATTGATAAGTTCCTTTTGATTTCTTTTCCCTGATTACCTTCTCAGGCATCTCTTGCTTCTTGTGTCTGGATGTCAAATTTTCTATTCAATTCTGGTTTTTTCCTCAAGAATGCTTGAAAGTAGGAAAAAATCTCCAGGGCCAGATGGGTTCACTAGTGAATTCTATCAAACATTTAAAGAACAATTGATTCCAATACTCTAACAAACTATTTGGGAAAATTAGTGAAGAAGGAGTCCTACCAAACTCTTTCTATGACACAAATATGGTACTGATTCCTAAATCAGGAAGAGATAAAACAGAGAAAGAAAATTATAGACCAA